>JAOWCC010001729.1:13378463-13908462 GCA_030867875.1 Actinernus sp. WN-2022
TATGAACCGCACCGAATTCTCTTCTGCTGCTGGCATATACCGCTGACATGAAGTCCACGGGCACGTTATAGAATTAACATTTTTGTCCATGTAAAATAATGATCCTTTAAAGTGCAAGTAGCGCCATAAAACAAATATATAAGAAGAAAGTAACAAATTGTACAGTTTGTGATTTCATTTAAGATTTCAAGCTTTAGTTTGTGAGTATTTTTGTTCTTATTCAGGACTAAAGGTATATTTATTTGAAAAAATTACAGCACATTTTTGTAATGGAGCTCAACTGTAAGTACATGATCAAGTATTCTGTAGTCCCTTTTTCCCATGTGCTGCAAGACGGCCAACATGGCTTCTCGTCATGTGGACGTTAACGAGCGCCGGCTTCGTCCTGTTTACGGTACTTGCTGCAGTCTAAATCCTTTCTTCTTTCGTCAGTCAACAAATGAATGACCCATAGTTTTCGCTGTGCTCTCTTTTAGATGCTTTGGACAGTATGAAGAACAAACAAGCCATTCAATTAGCAGACAAGATTTTGAAGAAGCAGAAGGACTTGCATTGCGCTAAGGTGAAATTCTTTCCGAGATGTCTGATTGCGATATAAGTTAGATTGCGTATTCACTTTTACTACTGATATCGGAATTGGTGATGTTTTACAGACCTTCTGTCTATGTTAACATGTAAGGTCCTTTTGTAGGCTTTGAAAGCGTTAGCCCTTTTGAGATCAGGGAAACCCGAAGAATGCTCAACTTTGATGGACGAAATTAACAGCGCCAAACCAGCCGACGAATCGACTTTGCAAGCGATGACTATTTGTTACAGGGAAATGCAAAAACGTAAGTTGGTGGTAGCCAGATAAACATCTGCAGTAGAACTTGTATTCAAGTTTATTTACGCCGTTAATCGCGTTGTTACGTTGAACTTTGCAACTTAATTAAAGATTAGGCATTTAGACAAGTATGGTGGTAAGTTCTCAGGACCAGGTCAAAAAAACATCATTAATAAGTAGCAATATTTGATACATAATATAATATGCTGGTATCACAGTTATTGAAAAATTGCTAACTTAAAATAAAACCATGATTTAGTTACATTTTCGAGCAAAATACTAGAGGTTTCACATAACTAGAGAGGAAACCCTAGTCCTAGAGAGAGATCATATACAGCTATTTCAATTAAATGTTGTCTGGGAGATAGGACATTAGGCAATAGGGACTTTTAGGGAATATGACATTAGGGAATAAGGCTGTATACAGGCTAAAAATGGATATTAAACCATATGCTAGTCGTCCAGGACATAAAACTTGTATCAGTCTGCCAATGCCCTATTCCCGAATTTCCTATTCCCTATCTTCCAGACAACATTAATTGAAATAGCTGTATATTGCTGGTTTGCAATCAATCCCCAGAGATTCAGATAACAAAGGTGTGGCAGCCATGTTGGTTGATCTAACAAGAGAAACTAACAAGCTATCTTTTGTTAAATAAATGTCAACCAAGATGGCGGCAATCTTTTGTTAACATTGTTAACATTCTTGTGGTTACCAATATGCCGAGATGGGTTAAGAAGAACAGAGTATTAGATCTAGGAATTAGTGATCATAAACTTGTCTCGACCACTCTAAACCTTAAAGCCACAAGACCGCCACCAAGAATCGTCAAAACTAGAAATTATGAAATATTAAATATAGACCATTTCCAGAAGGATCTGCAAAACGCTCCATGGTCTGTCTGTCAGACGTTCGACAAGCAGACAATGCGTACTGGGCGTGGACAACGCTGTTCACCCAAATTTGCGATGATAATGTCCCTCAGCGTCAAATTAAAGTTAGAAGCCAGTCACTACCATGGATTACTGGAAAACTCAGGCATAAGATGAATCTGCGTTACAAATTACTAAATGAATCTAAAAGATCAAATGATGATAGCATAAGACAGAGATACAAGACCATTAGAAACGAATCAAGTAACATATGAACTAAGACAAGCCAAAGCAAACTATTATGCTGATCAATTTGAAAAGGTCTGAGACTAAAAGACCTTCTGGAAGTTAATAAACAAAGCTGCACACCCTTGTAATGATCCTCCTCCGGCAATAAGAAGAGACAACGGGACTTTGGCTACCAACGATACAGAAAAAGCAGAGCTCTTGAATCAGTATTTTGCTACAATTGGAGAAAAACAGGCTCTAAGCCTCCCACCATCGACTATCCCTCTCCAATCACTACAAACAAGAGTTACACCAACCTTGGAATCACTAACGATCACTCAGGAAACGGTGCGGAAACACATTGAAACACTAAACGCCCACAAGGCCACTGGACCAGATGGAATCTCACCAAGACTCCTAAAACTAGCTGGAGCTTCGATTACACCCCCAATGACTGAGATTTATAACCATAGCTTGGTGGAGACCAAGGTCCTAGCGACTTGGAAATGTGCTCGCCTAAGGACAACCCACAAAAAAGGCGATATCACCGAGAGAGAGAATTACCGTCCCCTCTCCATACTCTCCATCCCAAGCAAAATTATGGAACGTTGTGTCTCAGACAAGATTATAGAACACACAGTGCAGAACCATAATCTTCTCAGTCCACATCAATGGGCATACAGGGAAGGGCACTCAACTGAACTTCTGCTTGCACATATGACTGAGAAATGGCGTTCTGCTCTGGACCATCAAAAAGTTGTGTGTGTGGTATTCATTGATTTTCGAAAAGCATTTGACTCAGTCTCCCATGTTTGTGCACCATTTTACCATATAAGTTGCAGAGTTTTGGAATTATGGGCGATCTATGGGAATGGCTGTCTGATTACATAACTGAAAGGGTCCTGTTTGCTACAGTTGGTGAAGGCACATCCCAATCCGCCAATGTCACATGTGGAGTACCACAAGGCCCTGTCCTAGGCCCTATTCTCTTTAGTTTGTATACGAATGATCTACCAGACACTATTGCCCAAATTGAAAATGCACACATTGAGATGTATGCAGATGACACCACCCTATTCTGCATTGCCAATGACGTCGAGTCTGCTGTTAAAGAAACCAATAGAGCATTAGGACTTATAGCAAAATGGTGCATCAACAATGCCATGACATTACACCCTAAAAAATGTGAAGCAATGTTTATATCAAGAAAGCGATTCATAGGCCTCATTCCAGCATTAACAATTAACAACAATAACATCAAGATAGTCAACTCAACTAGATGCCTCAGAATTAACATACAGTGCTGCTCGAAAGTAAGTGTGCAGACATGCGGGCAAATCCGCGGGCAGTCCGCGGGCAGTCCGCGGGCAGTCCGCGGTCAGGCCGCGGTCAGTCCGCGGGCAGTCCGCGGGCAGTCCGCGGGCAGTCCGCGGGCAGTCCGCGGGCAGTCCGCGGGCAGTCCGCGGGCAGTCCGCGGACAGTCCGCGGGCAGTCCGCGGGCAGACCGCGGGCAGCCTGCGGGCAGTCCGCGGGCAGTCCGCGGGCAGACTTCGGGCAATACACCTACATTTGTAACAAGTTTCGTGTTCGATTACCCGTATAAAAGTTACAAGGTTTTGAATTAATACGTACGTTGTTTCTTTGTGAAAGCATTTTTATTTTAAAGCGAAGAAGCCAGACATTGGCGTTTGTAAACTGACTATTGAAAATAAAAATACTCGCGACTAGACTGCTGACACAAGTTTATTCTTGTGTCTCTTTCGAGAGTTGTGTTCTATTTTTGAACACCGCCGTTCGTGTTTGTAAACTGAGTAAGGCAAGCGCCGCTTTAAATGAAAATACTCACGACTATTAAGACTCGCTCATACGCGGCAAAAGTTTATTCTTGTCTCACTTCAAGAGTTGTGTTCTATTTTCGAACACCTCCGTTCGTGTTTGTAAACTAAGGCCGCTTTAAATGAAAAGACTCACGACTATAGACTCGCTCATACGCGGCAAAACATTCTCTCACTTCAAGAGTGTGTTCTATTTTAGAACACTGGCTTTCGTGTTTGTAAACTGAGTAAGACAAGCACTTTTAATAAATGTAAATACTCACCGGGACAACTCTTGGATTCCCACGTGATATCACGTGTTCTTTAACTGCGTCAAACTGCGTCAAACTACGGCAAATCTATTATTTTAGAATCCTGACTTTTTGACGCCTCTGGCACGCAGGGTATTTACCAAAACCATCTTACTGTACGTTTGTAAAACTGTTTGTCATGAATTCGAATTCGCGTTGGCATTCGTAGGAACATTAAGAGCGAAATTCGTCGTAATATGTTTGCATGACTTTAGCACAATACTGTAGTTATCTGTTAATTTGCCGTGAGATCGCACTGTATCGAAGGGGTTTATCGTTGTCACAACGTTGGAAACTTTGGAAGCTATTAAGCGTATTTTGGTTGAAAATATTATTGAGCCAGTATTCTTAACCCTGATACACAGGTACAAATTTTACACGCGTAAGGTTTTGTTTGCGTTCGAACATCGTAGATGTGCGATAGAAGCTGGAAGAAACTTGAATATGGGCAGTCTGCCTGAAACTTGCCCGCGGACTGCCCGCGGACTGCCCGCGGACTGCCCGCGGACTGCCCGCGGACTGCCCGCGGACTGCCCGCGGACTGCCCGCGGACTGCCCGCGGACTGCCCGCGGCCTGCCCGCGGCCTGCCCGCGGCCTGCCCGCGGCCTGCCCGCGGCCTGCCCGCGGGCGTCTGCACACTTACTTTCGAGCTGCACTGTAGATAATAAGCTGAACTGGACCATGCATCTTCAAGTGACAATAAAATCATTTGCCAAGAAACTTAATCTACATAAAGCACTACGGTTTCTTCCATTGAGTAGTCTTGAGATATTTTACTTTAAAGTGATCCTGCCTTCCATCACCTATGGACTGATTATCTGGGGCAGTTGCAACACGACCCTCTTCAAGATCTTGAGAGGATGCATGTTCGAGCTGCCAAGATCATCCACAGATGTGACTGGACCACTCCCAATGCAGACGTCATCAACAAGGCACACTGGAATCCGCTGTTCTGGAATTACAAATATAAGCTAGCAACGTTTGTTCACAATCGCTCAACTCAGAGAAACTCCAAATAAACTCTTCACACTAAGAAACAATACACACACTCTTAGAGGCGTTTATAGGCTAGTCATCCCACATCCACGTACAGATGCTATACGCAAGTCAATCACATACAGAGCATCCGTACTGTGGAACTACCTAGACAATCTCCTTAAAGACAAAAAACACTCGACCTTTAAAAAACTTGTCAAAAAGTATATTAACTCCATACCACTGTAACCAAATGTCAGGATCAACACTGATAAGTTCTCATATCACTAATATGTTTTATTTATGCATGCCTAACTTATTCATGTTTACTCGTCCAAGTGTTTACTTATACATTAGACATCCGCCTATCCATTCACACAACTACTCACTTATTCATCTAATTAAGTTATTAGTCAATTAGTTAGTCTTTCAACTATTTAGTTAGTATCATTCCAATATCTTATAATGCAATAGTCTTTCAATCAAAAACTTGTAATTTACATAATCAATGAGGTTAGCTAGATTTCTTTATCGTTCCTTTTGTATTATCACGGCCACATCAGCTCTGAATGCTGCAGTATCGCCAATACCGTGTTTAAATAAATGCTATTATTATTATTAACCAAGATGGTGACTATGACATCATTGGTCATGTGATGTTTTAGTAATGCCTGTATATCTCCCTCATTTTTTAATGGCAGGCAGCTCAAACTTTGACATACATAGTATTGGGTCCCTTAAATCACAAAGTGCGGATGTAGTAACGATGACGTCATCGGTCATGTGATTTTAAGTACATGCCCATATCTCCCTCATTTCTAATAATGGTATTGGGTCCCCATATATCACTTAGTGGCGATGACGTAACAATGACATGCTAGAAACAGTGGAACATCTTTAGCACACATTAGATTGACAACTTGGCCACAAAAGTATATTTGCTACTCATAAAATGCTCAACTCAATTTTTCACAACAGAAATTTTAGTTTCAGCAATAAACGAGGGCCGGAGGGGGATCCATGACGATTGACAATAACAACAATTTTCATAGTACATAATAAACAAAAACATCCAATGAACTAAAGACGTTACAATGTGTACATGTATGTTGTAGGTCAAATTGATTCAACCTAGGTCAAATTGATTCAACCTAGGTCAAATTGATTCAACCTAGGTCAAATTGATTCAACCTAGGTCAAATTGATTCAACCTAGGTTAAATTGATTCAACCTAGGTCAAATTGTTTCAACCTAGGTCAAATTGTTTCAACCTAGGTCAAATTGAATCAACCTAGGTAATTCGTTCAAGATTCTAAAAAAGGGAACTTACATTGTACATTCATTGATGTTAGGAACATTTAAGAAGTATTATATTTCTGTGTTTAGTGATTAGCCCTAAAGAACCCTAAATTAGTGAGCAGCCATTGTTGACGGTTAGGGTTTTTTAAAATGTAGGGTAAGGGTTTAGATTAATTCACATAAACATTTAAGAAGTATTATATTTCAGTGTTGTTTAGTGATTAGCCCTAAAGAACCCTAAATTAGTGAGCAGCCGTTGTTGATGGTTAGGGTTTAAAAAAATGTACAGGGTTAGGGTTTTGATTAGTTCACAGGACCATTTAAATCGAATTATAATAGTGTTAGGAATGAGTTTGCTTGGAATGGGATGTTAACTGGCTTTAATAAATCTGCTTGTTATTGGCCCTTGTTCCGTGTAAGTGTAAGTTCTCGATCATTTATCCATTTTGCGTCTTTTCACCTCCTGTGGGCGATTCTTTGATCATTGGGAGAACAAGAGAATATAATACAACATTTTTTAGCTACATTTGTATTTCCATTGTTTTGTCAGTGTTTTGAAAAGCTTAGTCTCATAATCGAGCTTATGAGGGTTACTTCAAGATCCTCTGCACTTGTCACTTTACTTAGATACTGTTTAGCTCTTTAGTGGAAGTCTTCTAGATAAAATGTTTGAGGTGATTCGCTTAATTTATATTTACAGCATTGTATCAGCTGAGTGATTGCTTTGTAAAATTTGGTTTGTTTGGCACAGCTTGTTTCGAAGTACGAGTGTAGCCGTAAAGTACATCTGATCGTCTACAAAAAATGTATTTTTCTTGATTTAACATCCCTACTTCTCTTGAGTTGCTGCAGCGCTGAGTCAACATAAACGTCATCTGTGTTACAGTTTCGTCTGGGTTCGTATCGTTCATGTTTCGAAAGATGTTTCCAAGTCCGATTTTGTTAGCAGTATGCATGCACATAACGAGAGGGACTGAGTTCAACCAGTAGTCACTTATAGAATAAACGATGGTGTTCAAATCAAGAAGCGCTTCTGTGGCGCAATGCGATAATCCACTGGATTACCAAGTATATCTACCAGGCGTTCCTTGTCATCGTCTCAAGTTAAGACCGATCGGGCAAGGTTAGTAAGTCGACGGGTGACCATCAAGGTAAGTGGTACTGGTGTGTCAGGGGGGTCAAGGAAGAAAAGGGAGATAGAAAGTGAGGGAGGAAAGTAGAGGGTGGGTAGTCGAAAACAATATTTCGTAAGGGAGGGGTGGGTGGGTGAATTTTTTTTCTTTTTAAATTCCCCCCCAAAAAAATAAACCCCTTTTTTTATGAATCCCCAAAAAATAAAAAAATAATTTTTAATATCATTGATATTCCAACCTAGGTTGATTCAATTTGACCTAGGTTGATTCAATTTGACCTAGGTCAAAGTAATTTGACCTAGGTTAAATCAATTTGACCTGAAATTCAATTTGACCTACAACATGTATATCAGACATACATGTGTACAAAATATCAAGGGTTCTTCCATCAGCATAGTGAGCCGTCATATGCATGGGAAATGACTCGACCTGGCTACCATATTGAAACTAAATGTACAACTTGGGCACTTGGGATACTAGTGGATCCTTCTCTGGGTAGAAAGTATAGGCAGGCTGTTGTACTGAGTAACCACCCTTATAGCCTTCTCTTAATCACCAATAGTATTACAGGTTCTTTTATGTTCCCCATTTCTGAAGAGAAAGTGTTGGAAGACATATCCAACAACTTGTACATGTACAATGTACGTTCCTGCTGAACGAAGGATACCACCTTAATAAGGGGGTGCTTCTTGGTGTAGCAGATTCATTGTTTTCTGGGGTTAGGGTTCATTGTATTTCAGGGTATTGTTTTGCTTTAGAAGACAATAGTTTTCTTTGTTTTACATTGTGGTGATCTGTATTAAACACCAAGAAACCCCCTAAATAAGCTGTATTCAGCCATACCTGTGTGTAACATTCCAGATTTGACATTCACATGTTTACATGATGTACAGCTGAAGGCATTGCTGCTATCTATGAAGCTGCTGTTGAACAGTGTCCCAATAACGAAGAGTTTCACTCCCACCTCTTCATGGCATACGTCAGGATTGCACAGTACAAGAAACAGCGGCAGGTTAGTCATATATATAAATTAACACTGCTTTTGGCCACTGAGGACCACCAGGACTTTGGTATTCTACTAAAACCACTGGTATACCAGTATTTTTTTTTTACCCTCATACACGTTTGTACACCTAATTTTGGGTGAAATGTCAGAGAATGTTTTTCCTGCAAGTGTGAACCCTGGAACCCTGGTATTGATGTCATGCAAGAATGTAGGGTCTGATGCAGACGTCTTGTGTGGTTCGTTTCCCTCCCTCCCACACCAACGTCTGCGAACTCGAGCCACATTTTGTGTTCTGTAACTTACGGATTGTTTAACTAGAAGCCGGCTAGTGCAAGAGTTCTGGTAGCTACTTGTCTCTTACTGATGCCTACTATGCCTGTTACTGCTGATTAGGCTATTGAAATAAAGCAAATGCAGCCTATTATTCATTCATGGACACTTACTCCAGAAGTTATTGAAAGCCCTGTATATGTTATTTTGCTATACTAGAGATATTTCTGTTTTATATTATTTGTAGGCTGCCATGAACTTGTACAAAGTGTTTCCTAAGAACCCCTACTACTTCTGGTCCGTCATGAGCATCGTCATGCAGGTATTGGGACATACGTGTACTGTTGTGTCCTACATGTTATTTAATTCACTTGATATTGAACTTATTAACTCCGCCTCCCTTTCTCTTTTCAAAGTAAATTTTAAATCCTATCTCTTTCGTAAATATTAATTATTATTAAGAATACAGGTAACACAAAAAATAACAAGGAAAAAAACGCCAGTTCGTCATAGTTACTTGCTATATCTATCCACTTGCTGTTGTCCTAAGAGGAAGCCTAAATTCACATAAGCCCTTAATGGTTTCTTTTTAGGCTTCCTCGCCACTAACCTTTATATATTACTTTGTATTATCTACTTTGTAAATTCTATTAGTGGCGAATAAAATACAATACAATACAATACAATACATGGCTAACTGCCTCCCGGTTAGCTCAGTGGCTAAGATCCAGTCTGACAAGCGCGAGGCTGCGGGTTCAAACCCCGGCCGGACCAACACTCGGGTTTTAAAATAACTGAGTAGAAGGTGCTGCCTTTGTGAAAAAATATTTTCTCAAACTGCAAATGTTAGATATTCATGTCTTCACAGATAAGAATGTAAAAACATTTCAGCCTCAAGTTTGTCAGTCTTGGCACTGTCAAATTACCAACATTAAATAAAGTTGCTTTACTTTACTTTGTACTTTTATAGGAAATTAATGCAGGGGAACCATGATCTTCTATAAATTTGTTTTATAATTTAAAACTCAATCTACATTTTGTATGCAGAAAGAAATTCTTGAGACTGTGTATTATGAGAAAATCGAGCTTGCTGAGCAGCTAATGAAATCAAACGTTCAAGAATTTAGGACTTGTAGGAAATTATCGAGGAAAGTGTATATTAATCATTCTGATTTGTAGATTTCTTATTATTATAAATACAGTAAACACCCGCATGTAAGAACCTTGTTTTTAAGAACCTGTTAGGCTAAGATTGCCCCATTAGACCCCCTTTACATAAGAACCTATTTTAGACTAAAATTTGAAACAGGTTCTTATTTTAAAATATATTTAGAAATTTGAATCTGATGAAAATAAATAAAACAAGTTCTAGTTTTTGTTCTGGATTTTTCATAGGTAAAAATGGTATACAATACAGTTTTCATTTTTTAAAGAGTGAAGCCCTTTTACATGTAATTAAATAAAAAAAAAATGTATTATAAACAGTTTGTCGTATCAATATTTTTCAAGCAACAATCACATTCATTTTTTTTACTTAAGAAAATAAGAACCTGTTTAAGAACATAAATAGGCTAACTTCCCACTAAGCACCAATTTTATAAGAACCTCTTTAGGCTAACTTGAAAAAAACAGGTTCTTACATGCGGGTGTTTACTGTATTATTAAATATTTATTGACGATGACTGAACAATTATGGCCGTGGGTGAAATTGTTGGTAAAATTATCAGAAAATGTGTGAAATTGACAGTGATAATAATAGGTACTTATTGACTAAGTGGGAGAGCCGGACGAGAAAATATTTGATTGAGGTCAAGTGCAGCGAGGGCCGTACAAAATGACCGAGAGCCAAATATTTTCCTGTCCGTCCCGACCTAACTCAGTCTATAGGTCTTTTATCATATGACCATATTTTTTTGTAGATCAAACCGCAAAACAGCAAGACAAAAATGTGCAGGACCGGCCAGCTTTTTCCGGCCTGCTCACACCATACATGTCCGGCCCTCATGGAAAGTGTGCATGGGGCTGTACAGGTCATACATAATTATGATAATCTTATGTTAAAAACACTATTTGTAGCATTGTATTGCTACTTGATCAATTGATGAATGAATTCTGAACATTTTGATGCCAGAATGATGTTTTCCAGGCTTTCAATTCCAAAGATAAGCAACTGTCAAGGGACATGCTGTTGCCATTAGCAGAGAGGATGGTGGAGAAGTTTGTGAATGAAGGGAAGGTTGATGCAGAAGCAGGTACACCATGGCTCACACTGGCCTTGAAACATCCTTGAAAAGTCCTTCAAAAAAGTTCTTAAGACTGTGTATATATATGGGGATGCAGGTTGGTGCAGTGGTAAAACACTCGCCTCACCGCTGCGGTCCCGGGTTTGATTCCCGGCTCGGGCACTGTATGTGAGTTAGGTTTGTTGTTGATTCCTTATCTGTATATGTTGCAGGTCAAATTGACTCTTCAGGTCAAATTGACCTCAAGTCAATTTAACCTAGGTCAAATTGACCTTGAGTCAATTCAACCTAGGTCAAATTGACTCTGGTTTGGCTTTCAAAAAAAAATTTCACCCACCCCTCCCCTACAAAATTTTTTTTAGCAACCCTCCCCTCCTCTTCCTACATCCCCACTTCTCTTCCTACTACCACCCCCTACTTCTATCACTTTCTTAACCCCCTGACCACTTACATTCAGGTCACCCATCCATTTACTTACCTCACCCGATCGGGCTTAACTTGGCTGAATCACGAGGAATGCCTGGTAGATATTAATCCAGTGGATTATCGCACTGCGCCACGAAAGCGCTTGTTGATTTGAACACATCATTTATTCTCCATGTGAGTAATCATGGAACCCAGTCCCTCTCGTTATGCATGCATGCGTACTGCTAACAAAATCGGACTTGGAAACATCTTTCGAAAAACATGGACGATCGCAATATTAAACCCGGTCCAAACTGTAACACATATGAAGTTTGTGTTGACTGCGTTCTTTCATGAAAACTGTAGCAATTCAAGAGAAGTAGGAAAGCTAAATCCAGAAAAATACATTGTTTATAAATGATCAGGTGTACTTCATTACGGCTCCACTCGTACTTCTCTTCAAAACAAACTGTCTTTTGCAGAGTAATCACTCAGATCACTGACAGATAAAGTAAAGGGAAAAGGAAGGGAATTTCAGTGTTTAGAGCTATAAATATATACCGTATTCACTCACGGATAAGCCACACCTTTTTGCCGGAAATCTTCATTTAAAATTGGGGGTGCGGCTTATCTGCGAGAACATCTACCAAACAAAAGGTCTGGAAATTTCCATAAATTAACATTTAAAAGAAATACTAAGCTACAATAATACATACTATACCAAACCAAAAGAAAGTAAGCGCTGGCCATTGCTTTTGCAAGTTTGGTGGCTCCAAACAGATCCGTTTATTTGTGAATATTTCTTCCTCTGCAAGCGATTAAATACCACACTAAATGGCACAATGTTTCTTTGCAGCTTTGCACTTTAACAGCAAATTTGTCGAACAGATATTCCACCTCTCTTTGAGTAACAAGTTTTCCTCCAATAGATGGCTTCCTGATATCTTTTTAGGCATGATAGCAACAGACAGCTGATGAAAAAGCAAACTACTCCATGTTATTTTGACTTCGTTCAGCGAAAACAAAACTTCTAGTGTCCAGTTCTCTCTCTTCCACAGGTGCCTGGTTACTAAGCTACGGACAAACGTGAGCATGTTGTTGGCTTCGTTGACATGTAAAATTCGATCTAAAAAGTGACCTGAATGAAAAGATCTCGGTAAACAAACACTATGGAAAGATAAATCATATATCTACATGTAAGTATGTAGACATGAAGTTTATACTATTTCAGAGCTGAAATTACATACAGGTACAACTTGAGTTTTCTCCAGTTTGAAAGTCCGATGAAGGTTTATACAATGTACATGTACGTTTGATATTCTTCCAAAAAACTTTTTTTCTCTGAATCAAGCTTCTAAACTTGGGGTGCGGCTTATCCACGAGTGCGGCTTATCCGTGAGTGAATACGGTAGTCACTAATTTATTTAGGGTGTTTAGAACTATTAGTTACTAAATAATACAGACTGTAATCCTTCTTCTATTATGCTGAGATCTAATAAAAATCCTAACCCTACATTTAAAAACACCCTAACCGTCAACAACGTGAGCTCACTAATATTATTTAGGTTGTTTAGAGCTAGTCACTAAATAATACAGACTGTAACCCTTCTTCTATTATGCTGAGAACTAATCCAAACCCTTCCCCTACATTTAAGAAGACCCTAACCATCAACAACAGGTGCTCACTAATGTAGGGTTCTTTAGGGCTATTAATCACTAAACAACACAGAAATATTATACTTCTTAAATGTTCCTTGTGAACTGACCCAAACCCTTACATTTGAAAACCCTAATATCAATGAACATTTAATGTAAGTTCCCTTTTTAGAATCTTGAAAAAATTACCTGAAGAAAACAGTGATTACCTAAAACACAATCACCAGGTTGAATCAATTTGACCTAGGTTGAATTGACTCAAGGTCAATTTGACCTAGGTTAAATTGACTTGGGGTCAATTTGACCTGAAGGGTCAATTTGACCTAGGTTAAATTGACTCGGGGTCAATTTGACCTGAGAGTCAAATTGACCTACAACATATACAAAGGTATTTCTCTGGTTTTTCTCCCTCAGTCCGTAAAAATCAACTTGTGAGTATACATGTAGTCTTTTGTGTCCAAAACAGTTAATGTAGTGAGGAATGTGTGAGGAGTAAAAGCAGGCCTGTATGGGTCTTTTAAAAACTGTACAGTGGAGCCTCGATTTAACGAACCTCTATATAACGAAGTCCTCGGTATAACGAACGATATTCTTCAGCCCAGCAAAATTACATTGAAAATCCTAATAACCAAGATCCAATAATATATATAAAAAACACTCCAGCAAATAGTTTTTACTTAACTCCTGTAACTGAGGACTATGTATGACAAGTAAAATGTATCTAACAGAACCTCAATATAACAAACCTTGATATAACGATATCCTCGTTATAACGAACACAATCCGGCAGCCCAAACGTAAAATCTACCCCGATATAACGAATAAATGTCAACACGCGACAAAAGATGAATGCGGAACAGACCAACAGTGATGAAAATCCTTTTATCCTGTAACAAGAGAACAACCTCTCAGTCAACAGCTCATTAGATGTGTATATATACTGGCACTATCGAGACATCTCAGTACAGATCTGCTTTGTCTTTATTAGTATACCTTTGCTCATGCATAACATTCATTTACCTACCTCTTGCACAGTACTTGCCAACTACATGTATCAGCCATAGTGATTATACAATGTAGTTCAACACAAAATTATCTCTGATTCTGTTTGGATGAAATTGATCAATAGTTGTTGTCTACAGTTGCAAGCTACATGTCTCAGGCATTATAGCTCACCACAAAATTTTGTCATGTACTCATTGGCCAAAAGCAATCATGTGACATGATAGTTGTCGTCCGCGGAGGCAAACTATCAGGCGTTATAGTTCACCACAAAATTTTGGCGCACGCTCATTGGCTAAAAGCGATCACGTGACGTATTAGTTGTCGTTCGCAGAGGCAAACTATCAGGCGATAGTGCCCGCTGAGAGCGGAATACAATTTTGTGATGAACAATAACAACAAATAGACTGTGATTGTCTCGGAACTATCAGCTGATAGTTTCCCTTGGAAATTTGATGTTCTTAAAACTAGCATATAAGCCTTCGTTCTCGGGCTTATATTTGTTTTAAGTACATCAAATTTCCGCGGGCAACTATCAGCCGATAGTTCCTCGACGGACACAGTCTATTTGTATAATAGTGTTCGCTGAGAGCTGAAGACAATTTTGTGATGAACAATAATGACAAATAGACTGTGTTTGTCTCTGAACTATCCGCTGATAGTTTCCCTTGGAAATTTGATGTTCTTAAAACTAGCATATAAGCCCTCAAACTTCATTCTCGGGCTTATATTTGTTTTAAGAACATCAAATTTCCATGGGCAACTATCAGCCGATAGTTCCTCGACGGCCACAGTCTATTTGTATAATAGTGCCCTCTGAGAGCGGAAGACAATTTTGTGATGACCAATAACAACAAATAGACTGTGTTTGTCTCGGAACTATCGGCTGATAGTTTCCCTTGGAAATTTGATGTTCTTAAAACTAGCATATAAGCCCTCAAACTTCATTCTTGGGCTTATATTTGTTTTAAGAACATCAAATTTCCACGGGCAACTATCAGCCGATAGTTCCTCGACAGACACAGTCTATTTGTATAATAGTGCCCACTGAGAGCGGAAGACAATTTTGTGATGAACAATAACAACAAATAGACTATCAGCCGATAGTTCCTCGATGGACACAGTCTATTATTTTGTTGTAGTGCCCGCTGAGAGTGGAAGACAATTTTTGTGATGAACAATTTTGACAAATAGTGTCTTTCTTGGAACTATCAGCTGATAGTTACCCTTGGAAATTCAATGTTCTTAAAACTAGCATAGAAGCTCTTGAACTTCATTCTCGGGCTAATATATTATTTTGTATTAAGAACATGCAATTTCCGCGAGCAACTATCAGCCAATAATTCCTCAAAGGATGCATCTGTTTAATACATTTAGTTCCTTGATTAACACTATTTGAATAATAGAAACTCCAAGCTTGTGGATCAATAAATTATTAGACTGAAAAAGAAATGGTTTGGAAAAGCAGAGAACCTTGAAACAAAACCTTGTCCAGATAGAGCAAGAGCAACATGCTATTTTCATAGTTATGTACATTTACATGTTTGTACTGTGTATTTCCAAGCTATTGTAAATTGCAAAGTTAACATAGAATGCTTTTCCCACAGAGGTTCGCCTGTACGTGATCATTCTTGAGGCTCAAGAAAAGTATGAGAAAGCATTAGAGTTGCTCAAGGGACCTCTTGGAGGTATAAAAAATCATTTGACTATAGCGGTTATGTCATCCACTTAAAAACAGGGGTTTCAATAGAACCCAACTACTGTTAGTGTTGACTAGTGACTACTTGTCCATGCCTTACTACCATTTTCATTGCTATGCAACGGCACAATCAAGACCAAAGTCTCAACGTGAAGTTGGTAATAGACTTCCATCAATCATACAGTGGGAGGTATAATTAACTGTGACAGCAGGACATGAAAATGTATTCTATTGTCAAATCCTGTTTCTTTCTTTTATTATTCGCCTCATATTGCTTTTCATATATTCACGTACTCTGGTTTTCTAAAAAAAAGTAGGATAAACACAGTTTCATTCAGGCCAAACATAAAACATAGTTATTTTTTAATGTTAAACCTTGAGTTTTCACATTGTGTAGTTTCTCAGACAATGGTTAATGTACAGTTTTTGTATTTTGTAATTAACTCTGTTGTCTTTGTGCCATTGCCATAGAGATTTGGGACTAACCCCTCACTTTGTATGATTGGCGGAAATCTATTGCCAACTTGATGTCGCGACTTTGGTCTTTGGCAATGAAAATGGTGGTAGTGTTATATTGCATTTTACTTCAAGTATGTGTACGACAACTTGTAGTGCCTCTTCCTGCACCTTTCACACTTTAGTTATAAAACCCTGAAACACCACTTTAAAAGAACTGAAAGTCTTTTTAACACTACTGTAAAAATGAATCCTAAAATAATGGCCCCAGCCAGTTAAATTTCAAAATACCTCATACATTACAAATTACCGAGCATTACTAAACAAAATATATTCCATTCTGCCATGCGTCTGTCCTCTTATAGATGCACAGATGATGTCACATTGTGAAAAGAGCAAAGAAGTGTGCCACAAGATGCAGTCGAGTGGTGTTACTGATGTTCTCTTCACGTTATGGCGTCATAAGAGGATAGATGCACTGCAGAATGGAATCTATTTGTTGTACATAATAATATCAGAGTAACTAAAAACTGTGAAAATATCCAACCAAGAAAAGTTGAGAAATTGGTTGCACATGCTCATGATGCCATCCATGTGCATGCCCTCTGATAACACACAGCTCTTGACCAACCAGAGAGTGCATTTTGGACTGATTAGTATATAAATAATTGCAATAATACAATAATTTACAGCTAACAAAGTCCACTTTTCCCCTTTGCTTTTCAGAAAAGCTAGTGAGTTACATTAATGAGAGGGAAGAGAAACAGGCGGAATATCTGACAAATCTGGGCAGGTGGGCAGAAGCTAATGTTGCATACAAGAAACTACTAACAACAGTGTAAGTAACACGATTAATGAAAACAGTGTACAACCACAATGTATAATAATTTGCACTGGGATGTACTACATACAGAACTATAAAGATTCAGGGTTTTTCATATGCTGCCTGTTTTAGGACTTCTTTTCACTTCTTTTTACCTTATTCCCTGGGATATGTGGACTAGTCCAACTCACTTTGAATATTCATATTTGCCTTCCCTGGGATATGTGGACTTCAAGCTATAGTATCTCTATATTCCTTAGTTCCCTTGGAGGCAATATTACTGCAACAGCAAAACAAAATGGAACAAAAAGAGCAAGAGAGATAGAGAGCACTTCTTTTGATGAACATGATTGATGACTAAAATTTTGAAAACAGATACATTACTGTTCCCTTTATTCCAAGGACTAAGAAAATGTTTAAATAAATCATTCCTATTCTGTGCATGGTATAGGGTTTTATTTAGAATCGTTTTAGTGTGCATGTGTAGAGAGTCATTGTAAATAGTTTAGTTATTGGTGTCCTAGCTCGCGCTGTCCTAGCTTAGTTCGTTTGTTTAATTCGTCAGACAGCGCAAGGAAGCCTTCAAACACATGGCGTATTATTGTTTTCTAACTGTTGTACATTCGTGATTGTAGTCGGTTTCTCGTAGAGTTTTGAGAATAAAGCACTTATTGTTATACAAGAGGTGTTGTGGTCATTTGATTGGTTCAACTTGTACTCCCGCATTTACACATGCAAGGAAGAAACATGAAAATCCAACAAAAACCTCTCACAAAGCTTACTAAAAGAAAGCCATGAGGTAGTTTTTAGCCTTCATCAGACTCAGGGTCTTTCAGTGGCTGATTTGACCAAAATTAGAGCAGTTTTCATTCAAAACCCAACACGAGAATTGCTGCAAGCCGTCGCAATCACCAAAGAATCCTCCCGAATGGCATTGTGGTGATAGCTTGAGCATTTGGCTTACATGTACAGTCCCGCTCAAAAACTTTGCAACCACCACTAAACGCCAAAAGGCGCTAACGGCTTTTAGCGGCGCTAGTGCCACTAACTTTTACCGTTAGTGCCACCAAACCACTAGACGGCTTGAACCGTCGACGGCTAGCCACCAAACGTCTAGCGCCGTCGACGGCTAGCCACCAAAACCTCTGAGCCACCAACGGCTTAAGCCACTAAATCGTTGAGCCGCCGACGTTTCAAGAAGTTTATTTTGAAGCCTTTTATGCGCTGACTTGAAGTGTTTTGCATTTTGAGAAGTTTAATTATTTTGAAATGTTCGTCAAGTACGAGTTTTGAGAAATTTCTTTTGAAACGTTTGTTTTATTAGTCAGTTCATCAGTTTACGTGGCAGTACTGAAGGAAGAAGTATTCAACTAAAATAAATTTACCATCTAGTGTCAGCAGCCGAGTTTTGAGTACTGTATTCACTCACGGATAAGCCGCACCTTTTTGCCGGAAATCTTCATTTAAAATTGGGGGTGCGGCTTATCTGCGAGAACATCTACCGAACAAAAGGTCTGGAAATTTCCATAAATTAACATTTAAAAGAAATACTAAGCTACAATAATACATACTATACCAAACCAAAAGAAAGTAAGCGCTGGCCATTGCTTTTGCAAGTTTGGTGGCTCCAAACAGATCCGTTTATGTTGTGAATATTTCTTCCTCTGCAAGCGACTAAATACCACGCTATAAAATGGCACAATGTTTCTTTGCACTTTAACAGCAAATTTGTCGAACAGATATTCCACTTCTCTTTGAGTAACAAGTTTTTCTCCAATAGATGGCTTCCGGATATCTTTTTAGGCATGATAGCAACAGACAGCTGATGTAAAAGCAAACTACTCCATGTTATTTTGACTTCGTTCAGCGAAAACAAAACTTCTAGTGTCCAGTTCTCTCTCTTTCAACAGGTGCCTGGTTACTAAGCTACGGACGGACGTGAGCATGTTGTTGGCTTCGTTAACATGTAAAATTCGATCTAAAAAGTGACCTGAATGAACAGATCCCGGTAAACAAACACTATTCGAAGTCATTTGAATAATATATATTATGTATGCAAGGTATTGTTAACGTATAAGCCACCCTCTGATTGGCCAAGAAGGTGTATATAAGCCACACCTGGCTTGGCGTAGTTCGTTGTGCAAGAAAAGTAACAGAAAACAGTTTCGCAGAACAGAATTCTGCCAAACAAGTCACCGAACACAGATTGACAGAGAATGGCTGACCTAGACATTGCACCACCGACAACGGAAGCAGTACAGGAGCAGTGAATCAGGTTGGCCCAGCCGCTCCAGCGTTAGCTGCACCAATTCCATTTGCTCCACCGCCAGCCATTCCGAACGGAAGAAACTAGGGCCGCCGAACCAGATATTGCAGCGCCTCGGCAAGTAGCGGTTTGACGTGGGTGTTTTTTGTTCACTTCGGTTTAATAGCTAGGACGCTAACTGTCAGTATATTATACCGGCATACTTTTGTTTGTTCAATATTTGTAAGCCTAGAGTTTTTTGACACGTATAAATTTGTAGATTCTACCCTCAATATCCTATTTTGCCGTCAGTTTGTGGGATATGCAGTACTTTTATAGGGCATCATTTTCCCCAATAACCTATATACGTTACAAGACACAGACATTTTAAGATTTGTGATAAATATTTGCGCTTGTAAAACACGTTGACTTTTGATGGCGTAACTTATTATTTATAACTACTTGGCATGGTTCCGCTCCGTTTCTCGGGATCGGTCCCTAGTGTGTTTCATGCAGGATTTCATGCCACGCGGCCGAGATAGCTTTACAAGGTTTGGTGCCGGTATTTATCTTTTCTGGTTCGGGTATTTTTGTTTCGGTATATTCAGTTTTTGGAACCGTTTTTCAAAACAGTAAGTTATATATATATATATATTTATTCTTAGCGGTAGGGGGACACTTTGCCATAGCAGTATATTGTTTTTATTTTGGATTTTTTGGATAGAGAAGTGGTTTCGAGCTTTTATTTCAGTAGATAATAAGCGTTAAAACGTTTGTTAGATTTTGGACCAGTGGGGAGAGTTTATTGTTATATTCTAGACGCCTCTGTGGCTTCGGGCCTTTATTCAGAGAGGAGTTGAACTCTGTTTGGGTTTCGGACCCATGTATAGAGAGTTCTTATTCTAGACGCCTCTGTGGCTTCGGGCCTTTTATTCAGAGAGGACAGGAGTTGAACTCTGTTTGGGTTTCGGACCCGTGTATAGAGAGTTCTTATTCTAAACGCCTCTGTGGCTTCGGGCCTTTATTCAGAGAGGAGTTGAACTCTGTTTGGGTTTTGGACCTGTGTATAGAGAGTTCTTAGTCTAGACGCCTCTGTGGCTTCGGGCCTTTATTCAGAGAGGAGTTGAACTCTGTTTGGGTTTTGGACCTGTGTATAGAGAGTTCTTAGTCTAGACGCCTCTGGGGCTTCGGGCCTTTTATTCAGAGAGGACGGCCATAGAAGGTGACTTCAAGGTCTGATTCTAGGGAAGATAAATGCTAAAATATGTCTGGGTTTGGACGGTCTAGGCAGCTGTACGACCTCAGGGGTTAATAAAGCAAATGATCGCACAGTTGGAGGCAAGCAAAAATCGTCAATCAGTAGATGCGATCTTGACCCACCTCAGAAGACTGCTGAACAACCCGGGTCACAACTTTAATAAAGACGTAGCTTTGGACCTCCTGATGGACTTGAAGGCAGCATCAGCTAATGAAAATCACCAGAATGGTGCGCATTTTCAAGCGATCTACAGCGCATTGAAACATAATATGTCGGTCCCTCCAGAGCAGTTTAAGAAATACCTTTCAGCCCTTATTGGGGATATAATGATCAGGAAAACGTGCTAGATATCATGGTAAAAGTTAGAGCCTCAAGTTAGAGCCTCAAGCTAGAGCCTCAAGTTAGACAGAGTACTTGGAAGCCGCCAGTTGGGTGAGTTGTTATATGCTGCCCCCAGCCACACAGTGCAACGGTTTGGCCAAAGACAATTGCAACAGGATTCGAGACAGAGGTTGTTATCACCCTGATACCAAACGCCCCAACGGGACGAGCCACGTGCTTGATTTAGGAAACGTGTATTATATTGTTTTGACTGTATTGAAAGTGTTTATGTACTAGTGAAAGAAATGGAGAGAAGTGATTAAAATATATTTAAAGTGCTATCGGAGATATTACTAGATACCCAACTGTTACATTTCTCGGGTTATCCTAACCATTTTACAAAGTGGTCAATACTCCTCGTGCTATATATAACACGGAGCATTCAATGGCAGCTATATATATCTTTGGGTTATTTGTAATTTTTTGGTGTAGTAAATAAAGTTCAGTATCTCGGTTAGGAGCAGCTACCCGCACGGGCACATCGTCTCATCGAGTGTAAGTGTACTATCCGTTTCCGGAGGTGAGGGCAGCTGTTTCCTGACTGGGTCTCTCGTCCGCTCCTATGCATAATAAGGGGGGTTTTCCCTATTGTTAGTGTAGTGCGGTTTCTATAATTGCACTTTTATCATATTCCACTGAAATTATCAAGAGTATACAAGAGTCCCCCCTGGGAAGTGAAGCTTCAGTTCGTTCCAGTACATGCTCAACAGGAGCGTCAACAGAAACAACTTCGATGAGTAAGGATGGACGGGAGTCCCAGTCAGGAAACAGTTTTTTCGCAGAAGCATATATGTGAAGTGTTAGAGGGTCCGGCCGGAGCCCCCATTACTCAATTTGTGGGGTTTTCGAGATCCACAATTGTTTATGGCCGGGGAAATACACAAACATGTCAAGATTTGAGAGTACAGATTTTATGGATCATCAGTACAGGAATAAGATTCTTATACGGATACAGGAAGAGATAGAACTAAAGGAATTTGCTACCCATTGTCAAGGATGCAAAAAAGGGGAAGTTTACACAGCAAAACAGTGTTTACCCTCCTCCCACGATTTGCAAAACTGTAAAACTTCACAGAATTTATCTCAGACACAATCGTGGAAAGAATAACAACAGAGGCTGTTAGGGTCTGGGTAAAGTAGGTACGACGGAACCACCTTATACGGTTCTACCCCTCACAGTTGAACCGTCAAAGCCCCATTTTATGTCTAGATGCGCGTTTCCTCGATGCTTGGATGAAGGATTGTCAGTTTTCCTTGGACAAATTGAGGGATGTCAAGACGTATGTAAGGCATCACACATAGTATACGTGTCACTTTGGTTAAGTAAATAGCATTGAACATGACCTACATAAAACTGGTAAAACTGGTTTAGGGCGTGAACGGGGGAGAGGGGGAGGAGATAAGGTTTGGGAGAGTAGGGGGCGTTTTGGAGGGTAATTAGGATTATGAAACAGAACAAGCATGGGAAAGCCAGCGAAACCGGAGTGTTATCCCATATCTTAATACAACTAACAATAATGGCAGGAATAATATAATACTATTCAAAGTCATTTGAATAATATATATTATGCATGCAAGGTATTGTTAACGTATAAGCCACCCTCTGATTGGCCAAGAAGGTGTATATAAGCCACACCTGGCTTGGCGTAGTTCGTTGCGCAAGAAAAGTAACAGAAAACAGTTTCGCAGCCCGCCCGTCCCGCCCGATTCATATGTGTTCGGTGACCAGTCGACATCCTAGGTGTCAGTTTTTTGTTCCTGTGTGGGCTCCTGGCCACATGTTGGGCCGAAATACAGTCACGATCGGTATATACACGAGAACTCGAGAAATAAAAATAAAGAAATAAATAAACTGACGCCACACAAACGACACTCCGCGTCGCTCTTGCTACACCGGAGTGTTATCCCATATCTTAATACAACTAACAATAATGGCAGGAATAATATAATACTATGGAAAGATAAATCATATATCTAAGTATGTAGACATGAAGTTTATACTATTTCAGAGCTGAAATTACAGGTACAACTTGAGTTTTCTCCAGTTTGAAAGTCTGATGAAGGTTTATACAAACATGTACATGTATGTTTGATATTCTTCCAAAAAAACTTTTTTTCTCTGAATCAAACTTCTAAACTCGGTGTGCGGCTTATACGCGAGTGCGGCTTATCCGTGAGTGAATACGGTAGTTAATTTTGAAACGTTTTACATCTACTAGTCAGCCGTATAAGTTCGATTCATCGACTCTCACGAGTCACAGCGCACGGCCCACTGAATGTAGAAGTTCACTGAACTTCAACTAACTTTACCGTCCCATCACAGGTTGCCGAAAAAAAAATATTTTTGCAGGTGGGGTATTTTATTAACTCATCACAAAGTGATGAAGTTAAAAACTCCAGAAGATTTGATACGGTGTGATCTCACGGCAATTAACATTCATTTGACAAAAAATTGGAAAACAGCCAAAACTTCTCACATAGGCAGAGACTCAAAGCATTTCCCGCATCAGGTGAAACTGTTCAGACACAAAACAAAAATGAAATAAAAACTTACAAAACATTTTATTCTGAAGGTAGAAAATGTCTGGTGCAATCCAGGCGATTTTAAAGCCAAACACTGACGACCTATAAATACGATGATTATTCAAATCAGTTCGTGGAAAATGTCACGTTTCCAGCCGTGTCGTAGAATTCTTGAGACTTTGAAAAACGCATCCACATTAATAAAAGAACTCCAGAATATTATATTGGACATCTTTTTCATTTTCCCTAAAGGTTGAGTCCATGTAGTGAATTAAACTACAGTCACACTTCCCGCGAAGTTCACGGCGTGGCACTCCAGTGTTGTTGTGTCAAAAACCAGACAATGTCTGCACAGCAAAGTGGTTTAAAGCAACACGTGAAGAATCAAACAGGAAGTTAGCTGTTCGCTGTTCGAGTTTTACTGAACGGGTTTGAAGCGATTTTCTTTAGTTATTCCAGGGAAAATCTGTGAAGTTCCCAAAAAATGTCTTCGATTCTGTCAGACACGATGCGACTACAATTATTGTTAATATGCTAATTTTCGACTTCAGTTTGTTTACATTCACTCACACCGCAGTACAGTGCAGTGAAAACTTTTTCAATCGTGCACTGACTAACGGCTAGCCGCCAAATGTCTTGAGCCGTTGACGGCTAGCCACCAAACATCTAGCGCCGTCGACGGCTAGCCACCAAACGTGAGCCCTCCCCCTCAGTTCAAGTTTGGCTATTCCATCCTAAGGGTAGTTAAATACTGCTGGCTTTTTAAGCCAAGGGCTCAAGGTTTTCCCACAATGCCATTCGGGAGAATTATGCATACTCGTTGACAGTAGGCATTGTTTCTCCTGTAGGGTTTTGAATGAATACGTGAAAAAGTTAATTTCGGACCCTGTATGAGGTGGACATGATTTCAAGGATCTTGTGCATTATTTTGAGAAAGAGGAGGGGATTGTGTCCCTAACACAACGGTCTGGTATTCCGAGTCTTACAATCACTTATTATTGTAAACTGCATGGCAGCACATTACGCCACAATAGCAGTCTGTATCACAAAAATAACCTAGTTGTGAAGTGCATTAAATTTTGAATATATATATTTTTTATCCAGATAGAATTTGCGCTATATAAATGAATGAATGCCTGTTTTTCACCTTCTGTTGCAGTCCAGACCAGTGGAGCTATTACCAAGCATATTTTAACTCTGCCTTTGCATTGATAAAAGAGGACTGGAAACCCACAGAAGACCAAACGTATGTACTATTTACTATTTGCAATGTTGTATCTGATATACAATGGCAAGCCACTTTGGCGAGCCATTGTATATCTGACACAACATTACCACAAATATTGTGATGTACTTATGATATGCACCACATAAAATTTTAAGCTTTGATTTCTCCCACCTTGCTATCAATGTGGGATGAATTAGTTTCTCCCAAAAACGTGTCCCACATTGAAGAGAAAGTGTGTATGCAATAAGAGAGCAGAGCGTAGCATGCAGAAAAACAGGTCCCACATGGAAGAGATGGTGTGTACATAATAAGAGAGCAGATGTACTTTGTTATTTCACCTGGCCTGGAATAGAGGAAGTCAATAATTGGTTGTGAGACCTCCTCATACTAACGCTAGCATGTTAGTATCCTGTATCATTCCACACAGGATTCTATTTGGCTTCTAGTTAGTACCCTGCCTGTATCATTTGTTACAGAATAGTAATAGGGCTTATTGGTATTCTGTATCATTTGATACAGAATACTAGTAGGCTAACTAGAATTTTGTATGGGGTTTACAGTGTATCCACGTGACCTGACTGCTGGGTCTGGATTGGCTAGTACCCTTATGAATTGTTAATGAATATTATAAGTATATATTAATTATTATAATATTGAAATCCACACCTTTGACCACCTCCCAATTAGCTCAGTCGTTAATTAAGCACCAGACTGCGACGCATGGGATGTACCCTGGCCAGACCAACACTGTACTCTGGTCTTAAAAAAACACTGAGTAGAATGTGCTGCCTTTGTGAAACAATCTTGTTCTCAAACTGTAAACTGTTAGGCCTTCACATATTCTTGGACAAAGATGTAAAATTGTAGGACCCTTGTCAGCCCCAGGTTTATCAGTCTCACCAGATTGTCATAAGTTACACATGTTAAAGTGCCTTAGTATAAGCCCAACTATTTTATCATTAATATCGATTCTGGATTGAGTAAATACACTGTCTAGGTGAATAGTAAAATATTTATTGATTTGAGTATTACATCTATGAGATATAAAGGTTAATATTTCGAAATGTTAATAGTGTGAATCATGTGAAACGGGAATTTACTGTCATTTATTCTCCATGTGAACAAATCTTTTGATGTAAAGACATTTTTTGGGGTAAAATCACTGATATACATGTAAGCTTCACATCTAACAGGGATGTTTATGAAAGGTCATAATTTTTTCTCTACCAGCACAATTTTGTATAGGAATATTTCCTGTTTGCAGGGCCCAAAATGAACTTGTTTCTCAAGGTGCCAATTGGCTCCTAAAGTGGTTGCCAAATTCATAACATTGGTCGGGCAAAAAAAAATTTAAGAAAAAAAAAATTAACAAACTCAAAATCACAATGACTGAAAACCAAACTGGAAAGTAGGATTTAGTTGCATTATAAAGTAATAAGCTTATAATATATATTTTATTTTTTTAAAGTACTCTTTTTGACATTTTTTTCTTTTCTTTTATACAATATACACATACATGTACACACATATATATGTTGCACATACTAATATTATTCACAACAAACGAGGTAAGGCATTTTTATTGAATTGTGTACATATGAGCGTATTAACAATTTTTCTCAAAACATAAACATCCTATAACCCCTTGTACACCAACTTTGTTCATGAGACCAAAAGCTTTTCATATTTCTTGCTTTTTCTATGTCTCTGTTAGCTATTTTCTCCTTCAGTTCCCTTAAATTCCTCATTATTATCATTGAACTGAACATGACAAAGCATGTGCACAGCCGCCATGTTGGATGCCGAAGAGCCTGGGAAAGACGTTTGCAAGTGAGGCTATATGGGCCCACATTCCAAACAGCAGCGGAAACATAAACAGCGATATAATTTTGAAGCAAAACATCTACTTCTTTCTCTTTTCCAAACATTTACTTGGCCAAAATCAAAGAAGAAAAATACTAGGAACAGATTATTTCGGACGTCACTAAGGCAGAAAAACTGGTCGCATTGGCGATGGTATCAGTTGCAACATCGTGCCCTGGTTTGACAGCACGTCATTAGCTATTCGAAATATAAACTTTAAAACCTGTAGATGCAACACTCAGATAAAGAAATATTTTACTATTGACGTAGAATCAATTTTAATGAATACAATATTTGGGATTATAAGCACTTTAAATGTATTGTTGCTTTACCTAAAAATAATATCTTTTTTTACTTCTTTGGAGAGTTTCTTAACCTTGTTTGCTTGATTGTAAATTTGATATTCAACATTGTACTTGAATGAGGAGAAAACGTATACAGCTCATGCTCACTCAGCTACCGCCGTCCACAACGCTGGACAAATAAATTATAACAATAGACAGTACACATGGTTGTGTAAAAGATTTGCTGATTTAAAATTAATTTTAGCCCCGCTATAATGATACCATGCACCCAGCGACGGCATTCATTAGTTTGCATACTAACCTTACTACTGTTGGGTCACTTTCTTCTCAATGGGGGCCGCATGTTAGATAACTATGCAAGGTTAATGTGTCTTCCCTCTGTAAATAAAGAATATTGTATAATTGTAAAACTCATCCGAGAATGGCAAAAGTGATTTTGCGTCACTTAGTAATTAATGCTATTGCTTGTGCAACACACAATGTTGCGACTGGGGACAGAGGTTTCTTTTCCCTGCCAGTGCAATTACAAAAGAAGGAACATTTGCTAGCAGGGAAATACTATGATACCATTATAAGGATTGTTTTCAATTCATTTTCAGAGAACTATATATTAAATACATTATTTTGTACAATGTACATTATGTCATTATAGTGACGTCTCTTTACTTGCACAGGGACATTCCTGACTACACAGTAGACAAGATGAATACATTACTGAATACATTTTCAGAAGAGGAGAGATGCAAAGGGAAGAGGGCCACCAGGGGGCCATTTCTTGCACAGCTTGAACTAGAAAAGCAGCTTAGAGAAAGGGGTTTGTCCGACACAAGACAAGGTAAAACTAATAGATCATACAACATTTAATTTGAGTCTAATAGTCATTAGTCAATCACTGGCTTGGATTTTGTACTGTGTACAAAGTTGGAATACTAATTCTAAATAGATAGTCAGAGAAAGGGGTTTGTCCGACACAAGACAAGGTAAAACTAATAGATCATACAACGTTTAATTTGAGTCTAATAGTCATTAGTCAATCACTGGCTTGGATTTTGTACTGTGTACAAAGTTGGAATACTAATTCTAAATAGATAGTCAGAGAAAGGGGTTTGTCCGACACAAGACAAGGTAAAACTAATAGATCATACAACGTTTAATTTGAGTCTAATAGTCATTAGTCAATCACTGGCTTGGATTTTGTACTGTGTACAAAGTTGGAATACTAATTCTAAATAGATAGTCAGAGAAAGGGGTTTGTCCGACACAAGACAAGGTAAAACTAATAGATCATACAACGTTTAATTTGAGTCTAATAGTCATTAGTCAATCACTGGCTTGGATTTTGTACTGTGTACAAAGTTGGAATACTAATTCTAAATAGATAGTCAATGAGCTAACACACTCTGTAATCTTCTTCATAGATACCAAGCCTTTGTTTGATCAGCTTGTTGAATACTTTAAATGGTTTGGTGATAAGAACTGCTGCTTCTGGGACCTTTTGCCTTACATATACCTTCTGAGTGAAGATCAAAGGGAACAGGTAACAAAATTAATTGAAAGGACTTCGTTTTAATGTTAGCATCCCGGCCATATCCTCTTTTTATCATCATAAATAAACAGTGACACAGTAGTGATCATGTCAAGTGACCTCACGGCATGCTGAGTATCTGTGTCACCTAAGCACTACCACTACCATAAACACTTGTAATCTTAATAGGCCTTTTGCAGGAAACAGTTACATGCTGATATAATACTTCTACATGTATAACACATGAATTGAGCTTGTGATCCCCATGGGAAAGGCATTGCCATGGATGCTGGCAAGCTATCTTTAAAAACCTGTTTTAGAAAGATTGACAATCGATTGGAGGTGGAAAATAGCATTTACAAACAAGTTTTGCTAATAACACAGACTATACTGATCTTGTATAAGTCCTTTAAACATACGAATTAAGACTTTTTGCCACCCATTCAGTACATGTTTTACCACCCGTTCAGTACATGTTTTACCATGTGATTGCAAAAGGGATTGCAAGAACATCTAGAAAAGGTTCCATAAATTTCCATAAATTAGCATTATTTTTTAAAAGACGATATTAGGCTATACTGTCTAATACATGGTTTGCACAGGCCTTGGAATAATGTCAGGTCCTTGAAAAATCCTTGCATTATGACAAATTGGATTTTCTACTTGAAAAGACCTTGATTTTTTACTAAAACGTGTTTATAAGAGATTTGCACTCGATCATTCCAAAGCCAATGATGGGGCATTTGCATATACCTTAGTTGACCCCACAGTGCTAGAGCATTTACAACGTTCTGATTCAAAAATGTCAAGTGCCTTGGGGAGGGGGAGGCAGGATGGGCAAGTTTGGAATTGACAGACACACAGCTATCCTGGAGTAGTACTCATGAGGACAATTGCCCTCCATTTCTTCGCTGTTTACCATTTGTCAAACTGATTTGCCTCAGTCTTCTCTTTGAGTAACCAGTTTTCTCCAATTAAGATACCTAAGTTCCAGATGTGAGCCACAAACAGCTGATGAAAAGGTTGTTTTGACTTCGTCAGTTAAAAAAGCAGTTTTCAACCGTGTCCAGTTTTCTCTCTTGACCAATCAAGTGCCTGGTTTCTAAGTTATGGATGAACAGGACGACATTGTGTTTATTGACATGTATCTCAACGAACAGATCTCGGTAAATAAATGCCATGGAACGATAGATCGTGTGACCTGAATTTTATACTTTGTCTAGTTATTTAAAACTTGATAAAAAAGAAAGTTTCATTTTATTCCAAACAACTTTTTTTTCCAAAGTTCAAGCTTCTAAACTCGGTGTGCACTCTGCTTAAATCTGTGAATGTTTATGGTGTGTTTGATCAGTATCCCTCTATTAGTCATTTGATAAACGAAAAAAAGGACTGGATCGAGTATGTAAATTTATTGAAATTAAAACAATAAATCCCACCACAAGAAAGATTGCATCAAGATTAGTGTTTATGGCTGAGTTTGGGGACATTTGGATCAATATTAAAGTGCCTAAAATTATTTATTTAGGTGCAGTAAAGTGTCATAAATCTTGTTTTAACCATTTTTGGTGATTTATGTTCCTGGTATTGCAATAAAAACATTACAAATGAAATGACATCATTTAAGGGAAGTTACGCTAATAAAGTTGAAAATGAATTGAGTTTAATATAACATTGAATTTCTTCATTTTCACAGTTGTTTTCAGGTGTCAGACATTGGATACTTATAATGTTTGAGAATGATCTTTTAACATTAAAGTGGAGTTGACATAAAAACAGCCTGAACAAAAGGAACTATATATTAATATTGATTAGGTTATCCCTTAAATGATGTTAAATGAACTCATGTTATGTTTAGTTTATAGATGTAATAAAAGCCAGTTTACAACCTGCCAGTCAAGATGCTCCAAGGTCATCACATGTGAGTATAGAATTTAAAACTCATTTCCACCAAACAGAGCTTCAATACAAGCATTTAATTATTATTGTATGAGTTTTTCCTTGGACTTTTTTGCAAACCCAGTTCCTGTTTATCAGGCCAAAGTTAGGGGTGTGGCTTATATGTGAGGTGCAGCTTATACGTGAGGAAATACAGTAGTTGAATATATCTCGTTTTGTGAGTGTTGCATTCATGAGCTATAAAGGTTTATATTTATAACATATTCAAGTCGGCTAGTCCGTGTTTTAAGCTCTCATGAGTTGTGTCTGGCTATGGCATTCGCTTCAATGTTTGCTGCATTCATTTCATGAAGCAAATTCACCTAGCTAGTCTCTTTACACTCACATCAAAAGGGAATGCAGGGTTTGCCTTGTGTTCCCTTCAGAGCGAGCCCAGAGAACATTTCACTTGAGGTTAGGTCTGGATGGTACTGTACCTACATTGGGAAATAACTTTAAAGATGATACAGATAGTAGTACTCAAGTCACTTTGTTTTCATGTTTAGATAAAACACATGTTTAGACAATTGAACATAGAACAGCTGTCAAGGTACATTGGTAGACATCGACGATTGTTAGTAGAAGAGAAGGTTACTTTAGCAAAGGAGTACATGAAGATTCATAGGGATGGCTTGGAATATGGTAAGAAGACCTGCATTGTGTACATATACATGTATTATTCCTGTAGTTCAATAAGAGCAAAGGTCGTGCACTTCAAGCAGTGTTTACAAGTTAAGAACTGTCTGTAATTACTTTGCCAAGATTCTTTGCTCTGGAATTTTGTGAACAATGAATGCCAGCTTGAATTTCATTGTACAGTACAGGGTGCGTCAAACGTCATGTCCAATAACCCAGGGCTAGTGATTTTTTTATGTTGAGCTAGTACAGCAGTTTATTTGCCTGATGGAGAAAGAGCCAAAATAGGCTTCTTAGTGAATGAGGTTTTCGGCCAACCTTCAATTTTCTTGTCTAACCCCACAGTACCACCTAGAACTAACCTCATGTGCATTCACTCTGAATGTTCGCTTTGTTTACTTCAAGGGAATACAGTGAAGGCAGCAAACGCAAATGAGAGCAAACTCAGTGAACATTTCACTTGAGGTTAGTTCTGGGAGTTACGAAATTAATAAACTGTTGGAATGTTCTTCATACTAGGCTTATACACAAGACATGTAGATACATAATGCTAAGAAGATTAGCCATAGAGCTTTTTATTGCTTATTTATCAACATTGTATTTGTCTCCAATGTATTGTGGAGATGGGTATTGCCGGACCCCAAATATGTATATGTTGGCATTGTCGCTGAAAATGCTAGTCTTGTGATTACCGCTATTTTCGAATGACCTTGACCTGTGAAAGAAGTAACGTTGTAACCGAGATAGCATAGCATTTTCACCTATGAAATGCATTGTTGTAAACTTAACAATAAAATGCCACATTTTATAAACATTTCTGATCTGACGTTTGAAAACTGCGGAAAGTACATTGTTTTCTGTTTCATACATGTAGTCTGAAAATGTCTGAGCAAAATTGTCCTTCTCACTCGTATAAATTAATTTTCAAATGTAAAAATACTTTTATGGAGCATACTGTTCTTCGAATATTAAATTTAATAAACTTCAGATTAACATGATTGTTTCTATATCCTAAACCTAGTTGAAACAGTAATTATTGAGAAGCAACAGCATTTTCCAGAGATTTTCAGACTATGAAAATAACAGGGCACTTTTTGCAGTTTCCAAACGTAGATGATTGTCTACAATGTGGTATTCTACTGTCTTTATTGGCAACTGTTTAATGCTACATTGTCTCAGTTACAACTGTACGTTGTACAACGCAGTACACAACTTACATGTACATTACATTACCTTTTCACAGTTCAAGGTCATTTGAAAATACCAGTATGCCCAGCGAAAGAGATTTCTCCCACAAAAAAAAAACATCAGTATGATTTTACAGTAGCCATTAGTAATATGGGCTAATTTAAACGGTTAGGGCTAGATTCCGTCCGCCAGAAGGACGCAATTCCAAAATGCACTGCACTAAAATACTTCATTGAGAGCAGGAACTGCTGTCTAATGAAGTAACGCCTGCTAATCAAACAGCATGCAGTATAAAAGTTCTAAAAAAGCTGTTGTTGACAGCAAATCCCTTGTGGTGTAAGGGATAGTGACGGTTAGGGTTTCAGTTACTGTAATAGATGGGTTAGGGTTTCGGTTCGAGTCTTTGTGGAGCCGATATTTTTTTATATAGTTGAGGGAAGCGTACTTGTTCGCCTAAATTTCTAAGTGCAACTTTAGTTTGTACCCTAGAAATATAACATTGAGAAAATAGTGCAGTGCATTGCAATTCGACCTTCTGGCGGATGGAATCTAGACACGACTAATTGAAACACTAGTTACTCATTTACAATCCACTACATGTGCTTGGAATAGTCTTAGTATCATGCTACAATGGCTGTATCCAATGCTGGAACTCTCTTCTACTCAATACCATAGTCCGTAATTGTTAATTTAAAAGGACACTAAAATCACAATGCAAAATAGCACTATATGGACTTCATAACTATACTGGTATAATTCCCAATTCTCAAATAATTATTGTATAACCACCTCACTGGTTAGCTCAGTTGGTAGAGCACGGTCTAGAGGAGGTCATGCTGGTTTGAATCCCGGCCGCGTCCTTGGGCAGGGACGTATGAGCTTTTGGCCTTGTCTCCTTCTACTTGTAATCAGTATTATTTTGAAGGGGATGCGAAAGAACCTGACTGTTGTACTAAAAATAGCAGGGGATTGTCACCCGGTTTAGCAGCCTGGCCATTGTACTAACAACTCACTCAACATTGTAAACTGTGTAGTATCTACATGTGACTATTAGCACTGTAAGCAGTCCAAAATATTCACTGTCAATATTATGTATGACCATTATTAATTATACCCAAAATTATGTACTCGATACACAGTCCACTAGAAACATGTAAGAAGCAGAAATATAAATCTAATTTTTTACTATATTCTCTGTAAAAAACTATCCATGAAGGTCTGCAGCAAAACTACAGACTGTCACTTTAATAGCAACATCTTACACTGGGCTCTTCCATTAATTACGTAGTTGTCATTATTCCAATGGTTGCAGATTGGGTGTATTAATCCTGGGCTAGCTACATGTAGGTTGTTTAACAACTGCCTTCTACATTGTACTTTTAGGCAGCTAAAACAACCATCAAAAGTATTGTTATTTGATACAGCTGTACATGGAGATACAATCATGTAGCATGACATTTTAACTTTGAATTCTCTGTTGCATGTTTTAGGCCATGACTTGGAAGCAACGGAAATTCAGTACAGCGATGGATTTGCTCTGTTAGCAGCTCACTTACTGCTAGACGTAAATGAGGAACAAGGTAAATAACATTGCACTAAGGTAAAACTATATAGTATGACAGTTATATGTAAAGATGGTCTAGGTCTTCCTAGATGTGAGAGAAATTTGAGTTGGTGGTTCAGTGAACAGGGATGAACACTGGGCCGGTGCTTGAGCAGTTGGTAGCCAGGGACTGGAGGGAAAAGACAAAACATCTGATCATGGCAAAATGCAACCAACAATATTGCTCACAGCAAATTAATAACAGAAAACTATCGGCAAAAGTCCTAAAAGTCCTGTATGAGAAGCCAAGCCCAGACCACCCAACCACTACCACAGGGATCCCAAAACAAGCTGGAATGTTTTACCATGCCTATTGCATTTCTTGATTTATTTATTTTTAATTAAATTATAAAAGGATTTAAAATCAAAATCAATAGAACATTTTCATTATGGCGTCATTTTACTACAACTACCAGAATCCTTTTCAATTTATTTTTCTCATTCAGATTTTTAAACTCCTTTAAGAATTCCAAGACAATGGTCCAAATTAGAGAAACGAAAGGATTTGCACAAAGAGTTCTGGTAGTTGTAGTATGTGACGTCAACAATGTGATTGTTCTAATATATCAGTCAGTTAATTGAAGAGATTGTTTCAGTTTGGTGTTACATATTGAAGTCTACCCTGACGAGAGAAGGTTTTGTTTTAATGTTCACTTTGGATTAACACTCCAATTAACTTTCACCATTCAAATAGCAACACAAATATTGTGAAATCTTTGCTAAGATCCATTTTAGCTCTGCACAAAACTTGTTATTTAGCCTGTTATTTTTTTGGTGCCCAATACGCGGTTTTGTAAAATATCCCCTCTTAATTCCTTCGGAGATAACTCACACAATTTGATATGAATATCTCCAGGGTCAAATGACATGGTGTGGCATATCTTCATCTTACTGGAAAGTGCACTCGACGCCAGTCCTGCTAACCACAACATCAAACTATTGCTGATGCGAGTCTACTGTGCAATGGGTAAGGGGCTGCAGTGATAGCATTAATGTCCTTGGACATTACATGTATCTGTTCCTTGAAACACACAGTTTTATTAAACTGTTCGCTTAATTCTCAGAACAGATAATGTCCGTGGACAAATATTAAGTAATGATTGGATGAGGCTGAGCAAACTATGATGAATTGTCTGTGACGAGTTAACAGTTATTTGCCGAAGGCAGAGGCAAATAACTGGTAGCGAGACACAGACAAGTCATCATACTTTGCAATAGTCGGAGTTCCAATAATTGTTTTATTATTTAGTGTTTTTGTTACCTTTGGTATCCAAAATGCTTGCAATTTCCTCCTCTGAACACTCTGGAAACCGAGCGGCCATGTTGGATTTGTTGCTGAACAGCACTGCGCATGCTCATAATAATACCTGCAGGCAAATGCTTATTTACGCACAGTTATTTGCAGGTGAATCAACCAATCAGAATTCGGGATACTGAGGAACTGAATAATAACGGTGCATATTTCACAGCCACAAGAAGGTTATTATGGCATATTTGTTTTCTAAGAGACGTCTGGAACATGATGGAAATTTGATTTCAGATACTGTTGAATATTAAATAGTAGTTACATATTAAATAGTAGTTACATATTAAATTATTTATTTTGTTCATTGATACGTGATTGTTTTAGGAGCACTTGGTCCATGTAGAACTTTGTACGATGGAACAGAAATCAAACATATAGAGCAAGACACACTAGGGTAAGAATCATACAATGTAGTTTGTTTACAATGTCTGTGCTTACTTTTGGTGCTTAAGACCATAAACTATCCCTAAAATAATTGTATGTCTTGTTGAAAATACTGTTATTTTGTAATGGGAATAACTTTTCTTTTTTAGTGCAAATTAATTACTTAGTTGGAAAAATATTATTGGTATTAAAAATGGCCAACAAGAGTCACTAAATAATTTAACAAATTGTATGTGCAACTACTGTTTACATAATTATATACCTGTTTTACAAATACTTTTCTTAGATATTTTATCACAAGATATGTACATTGCCTTGGTCACTTTGAAACAGCGCTTTCAGTGTACACGTCGACATTAAAGCACTTCTTTGGAAACCAGAAAGATGTAAGTGGTTTATTAAGAAACAATTAATGTTGTGTGCTTTTAATAGGCACTCCTGGCAGTCTAAATGAGCCTTCAAGGTTTTTTTTAAACAAACCTATAAAAATAATGTTATTCTTATAAGTAATAGCATGGCATGAAGGAAAGTAGTAATTAAATTTCCCTGAGAGCCAAGGCCAAGGGGGGATTTGTGCAGCATCCGAACTTTTACAAATCCTTCTGAGGCTCATGGGGAAATTTATACACTAATTTCCAGAAATGTCATGCCATCACTTCATATACTCACTGGTACTATTATTACTGAGGAATGAAGCTAATCTCAGAGTCTTCATCATTGAATCTCAGAGAACTTTAGTTTTCTCTGCCTAAATTAAAGACATCACAGTTGAGTTGCTTTTGAAAACTTGTTAATATTAATGCTTCATTGAGTACCACTGATTGAATGCCCCTGTCTTCCCCTCGGGACAAGTATGAATATTGGTTTGAGAATAATTATGCTAATAAAAATACGATGTAATTATGTTGTTGACTAAATATTCAAGGAGCGTGTATGGATTTTTTTGTATGCCTTTCTGCCTTTCAAAGAGATCTGATCAATGATGGTAAAGGTTAAAGTTTATTACAAAATATTATTCTGACAATTTGTCTGATAACCAGTCTGTGATGAGGTCTTGACAATCCAACTCCTAGCTCTGCTTTGAGGACAATCACATCTCTGAGACATTTTTCACCCTAAGTGGTCATCTTAAGGGCATTAACCCAATGATTTCCCACAGTACTGGCTCATTGTACTTATTGTTGTTGTTTTTATCTTCCCTGATTGTTAATGTTTCATTCTTTAACTACTGTTAGACCCCTGAATACATCATATCTGCTTACAAATATGGAACGTTTGAAAAGGTAAGTCTGGCTCACTCTATACATAGCCTTTCTCAAAGTCTTCCACCCACTTTTTGTGATTGTGGTTGGGACGAGGGACTTTTTCATCCTTGTTTTGCACCAAAATTACCAACAGATTTTTGGGTCAGTGAATAAATTATAAGGTGAGAGTACATACCGGTAGCCAATCAAAATAACTTTAGTGCACATGCATACACCTGTCAATCATTTATTGTCAAGTCTTTGTAGATTCGTATGAAGACAACCAAAGCATGGCACTCCCTGTCTAGCCACCCTGTCTAGCCACCCTGTCTAGCCATCCTGTCTAGCCACCCTGTCTAGCCACCCTGTCTAGCCACCCTGTCTAGCCACCCTGTCTGGGTCCACCTCCAAGAAGCCTGATATGTCATGTCGGCAGTTTTTTTGGCATGAAACACAAACTGAATCCCTGCAGGGAAACAAGTTGGCCACTTGTGACTTTGTTGCTGGCCTGTTGCCAGGATAAAAAAACAAAATACTTCGCTCGCCTGAAAACAAATTTGTGGTTGACTTAATCTTATACCAAGTCTACATCTACATTACTGGGTGACTATTGTAATGTACAGTGAGTGTCGTATTACGCAATCAGAACCAATCATTTTGCAGAACAAAAACAAAGCATTTCAATCTCCATCTCCATTTATTAAGTTAGCAAAGCTAATTAAGAGCATGACACTAGCTATTTCAAGTTCCAGTTATTTGATCCAAATTGATCAGTGTCGAGTCGGAAGCCCATAATTTACCTGGAACATCCATCTGTCATTTTGATTTTTCATGATGCAGCATTTTCCCAGACCAGGTTATTTTTAGATTTCATTCCTTACTGTTTGCTTTCATCGCGGAATACTGTTAACAAAAGGTGCCTCGTTAGCTTCTCTTGTTTGGCGACAACATCACCAACCATACAGGAGCCCATTACGCAAATGCTTGTGATTGGCTAGCAGAAGGTTCCAAACTCATGGGAAACACATTCTAAAAATAACCTGGTCTGTAAAAACGCTGCATCATAGACATAGTATGAGAGATGGAAACTCCATGTAATGGGCTCTGGTCACCCTTACGGAAAAGATCACCTTGTGACAGGCCTGTTAGCAAGCTTGTTACAGGCAAGCAGCCTCCAAGCCAGTGACAGGCCTGTCACAGGATGCCAACATGCTCTTGATATGCTTGTCTGCCAAGCATGTGACAGGTTTGTTGTACAAGCAAGTAACAGGCCTGTATGTGACAAGCCTGTTAAACAGTCAGTGACAAGCCTGTAGCAGAATGGCAAGCCTGTCACAAGCCTGTAAGATTATCACAGCTGTCGTCAATTGGCAAGCCTGTGACAAGGCAGTAGCAGGTTGACAAGCATGTGACAAGCCAGGGACAGATTTACAAGCCAGCTGTGACAGGCTTGTAGTATGCTTGGCAAGTCTGTGACAAGCCAGTAACAGATTGACAAGCGAGCTGTGACAGGCCTGTAGCATGACTGGCAAGTCTGTGACAAGCCAGTAACAGATTGACAAGCCAGCTGTGACAGGCCTGTAGCATGACTGGCAAGTCTGTGACAAGCCAGTAACAGATTGAAAAGCCAGCTGTGACAGGCCTGTAGCATGACTGGCAAGTCTGTGACAAGCCAGTAACAGATTGACAAGCCAGCTGTGACAGGCCTGTAGCATGACTGGCAAGTCTGTGACAAGCCAGTAACAGATTGACAAGCCAGCTGTGACAGGCCTGTAGCATGACTGGCAAGTCTGTGACAAGCCAGTAACAGATTGACAAGTGAGCTGTGACAGGCCTGTAGCATGACTGGCAAGTCTGTGACAAGCCAGTAACAGATTGACAAGCCAGCTGTGACAGGCCTGTAGCATGACTGGCAAGTCTGTGACAAGCCAGTAACAGATTGAAAAGCCAGCTGTGACAGGCCTGTAGCATGACTGGCAAGTCTGTGACAAGCCAGTAACAGATTGACAAGCCAGCTGTGACAGGCCTGTAGTATGCTTGGCAAGTCTGTGACAAGCCAGTAACAGATTGACAAGCCAGCTGTGACAGGCCTGTAGCATGACTGGCAAGTCTGTGACAAGCCAGTAACAGATTGTCAAACCAGCTGGATTATTGATGGCATTCTGCCAGAATTCCGGATTAGTCCTAGAATCCTTCTGGTAATTCTACTGGAGTGTACCCCCAAATCTACATAATCCTCCAATTGAATTCTTAATAATTAATCATACAATAAGCAGAAAATTAATAAATGTTTTGAGATCAAGTATATACAAAAGGTACTTTATGTAGGTCACATTAATTTATTAGTTTTCATGGATTGATAAAAATAATTCTTAGTACAAACTCAATGTGGTATATGTACAATGTATACAACAACATGTCAAACCCTGCAATAAAAGCCTGGAAATATCAGGGATTTCGTGTCAGCCTTAATAGGTAAAATTCCAGGAAAGATCAGTATTCAAAAAAACAAATTAAACTACTGGTATATATAGCTAAAGTATTATCATATAAATATTATTTAATTAAAAAGAATAGAAAACTGAAAAAAACAAAAACAAATGTATGCACACATGACTTTAAAAGCCTTGTATTGTTTAATTAAAAAGGGTGGCCTACATTTTGTAGCTTATAAGGTCTGTCCAGTCACTGTCCTTCTCCTAACCCTGAGGTGCATTGTGAATCATCAAGCAAGCTCCAGGTGGATCCTATTATGAGTATGACTGTGCAATAAACATTTTGCTTTGGATTGGAAACCTTTTACAGGAGTTTTTCTCAGTAGCATTTCTGAAAGGAAACACAAAACACACATAATTATATGTGTATAAACTCTTAAAGTGCAAGTAAGATGCAAAAAAAAATTATATTGTACTATTGTGTTTGTTTCTCACAAAAAGATATTAATCTTGCAGATTTTGTAAAATTTCTGACATGACATCATAAGATGAATCAACTCCCTCCCAAGAGAAAACTATTACAATAAAATCCTGTAGGTTTCCATTGTGACAACACAAGATGAATCAATCCCGTTATTCGGGTACTCCAGTCTCTCAAAGAAAACTAATTTAGACAACTGAAGTATATTAGAAATAGAATTTGGAGCAAAAAGAGAACGTTGTTTTATGGCTTCACTTGCACTTTAAGTTAACTTTAATAACCTTACAGCCATTTAAGTTATGAGCTAATAGTAATAAGCTTGATAATAAAATCAAAATGTTGATGACATCAATGATCAAGTAAAGTTCACTAGACACTAATGCGGGTATCAGCGGCCATCCCGAGGGGGCGGCCCCCGGGCAACCCACGGGCCACCCAGGGGCTTAGCAGGGGATTTGTAGCAAAAACACGCCCCACACGCGGGGCATTAGAGCGCTTTTGCGTTTTCGTCAAAATACCCCGGGGACATACCCACGGGGTTTGTACGTAATCTGCTGTCTCAACGTTCAGCGGTTTTCGCCACAGGACTCGCTCGATCGATTTCTCTGTCCTTGAGGTAAGTCATATCATTATCATTCAAATTAAGAGATTAAATTAAGCCATCCACTGTCGGAAGACAGAACAAAGAAATCAAATATAATATTTGTATAAAACTAGTACGATTTTTGACACTTCTAAAACGTTTAGCTTCTAATACTTATAATATTTTTAAAATTATGTTGCCCAGGTTGCCCCAGGGATGGGGGTTTTTGTCACAATTTTCTGCCCCACCCGAGGGGTTTTAGCATGTTATTATTGTGCCAAGCTTGTTACTGGCTTGTAATTACTGTACCAAGCTTGTTGCTGGCTTGTCATTATTGTGCCAAGCTTGTTGCTGGCTTGTCATTATTGTGCCAAGCTTGTTGCTGGCTTGTCATTATTGTACCAAGCTTGTTACTGGCTTGTCATTGTTGTACCAAGCTTGTTACTGGCTTGTCATTATTGTACCAAGCTTGTTACTGGCTTGTCATTGTTGTACCAAGCTTGTTACTGGCTTGTAACAATCATGACAGGACTGTAACAGTCTTGTCATGATCATTTTCATGTCCAGCTCTCAGCTTGCCACATGCATGTCACAGGCCTGCACCTTAGATTATTACTTCAATCATGCCTGTCACATGCCTATCACAGCCATGTGACATGCCCATGACTGTGCTGTTTTTTCCGTAAGGGCAAGTACAGTACAATCAAATTTTACTGTTCAAATAAACAGCAAATTTGGTGCACTCATTTTGAAGTCCAAGTCTTTTCAGTGAGGAAAATCTTGTGGATACGTTAGGATTTGTAAGTTGGAATGCTTTGTCTTAGTTTAATTTGCAATGTGATTTGTTCTCATTCTCAAAGTGTCCCTAATTACAGTCTAAATGTAGTGATCTTACTTACCAGTACTTACGTTATTTTACGTACTGCAATACTTACATTTACTTTCATTGTAAATTTACATACTTACAGTATTTTACTTCATTATGAATTTATTGATTCATATGTTGATGCGTCACTACTATTACAAGAGAAATCTATTAAAATGAATAACAGAATTGTACTTCTACTTTATATTATTATTCTTGGATTATAAGCATTCCCAAGCAGAGGGCCAGGAATTAAAATCTCATCAAATAAAGGGCTCTGTGAAAAAGGATATAATTAGTGTCTCCTGATCACATTCTAAATTCTCCTTCAATTTCTTTGTTCTCTAAGGGAGAATTTAGAACGTAATCAAGAGTCATTTACACCCTTTTTGCACACAGCCCTTCAAATTCAGTTGTTAGTCAAGTGAAATCAAGTAAAAAAATTATCACTGACTTGATATGTTTCAGATTCCAGAGTTTGTCAACTTCAAGAATCGTCTCAACGTCTCGGTGCATTTTTCTACTGTTTCATATGAAAACATTATGCTAGACGTTCTTCACAAAACAAGCAGGTATTTGATTTTCTCCCTAATGGAGATACAAAAACCTCAATTGAACTGCTCTTTGTTAACTTATAATTGAAGGGCTGTGTGCAAAAAGGGCGTAAGTGACTCCTGATCACATTCTAAATTCTCCCTTAGAAAACAAAGAATTTGAAGGAGAATTTAGAATCTGATCAGGAGTCACTTACACCCTTGTTGCACACAGTGCTTCGATAATTTATTGTAATATATACATAGAATATTTATAGAATATTTCTCAAGGTACACAGGTCAGGAACATGAGTTTATTCAGCAGTTTTTCAAGACTTCAAAAGTGCATATTTGTGTATAGCCTGCAAATACAGCCGTCTCGCATCGGGAACCACAATCAAAACGTGGCCCCTGAGAGAGACATCTGCATCTTGAGATGGAAAATGCCATACTGAAGACATTATGCGGCCAGGATCAGGTCACATTATTGGATTGGATAGTATGCCTAATTATTATATACAAGCCAATCAAATAATGCGACCAGATCCTGGCCGCATAACATCATCAGTATGGAATTTTCCGTCTCAAAACACAGAAGTCTCTCTCAGGGCCACATTTTGATTGTGGTTTCCAATGCGAGATGGCTGTATTTGCAGGCTAATTTGTATAGGAAAACCAACTTATATTTTTATTATGGTATCAAATTTGATGTACATGAAAAGAAACTAATTTCATTCAAGCTGGAATCAAAATGCAAATGGTGAGGACAGTAAAAAAAGAAAAGCCATGCTGATGTTGTTTTCAAAAGATCTTGTTGCTGATTGGCTAGAATTTGATCACATGCTACTTCTACTTGTACTCAAGCATGTATTAATATAAATAAATAAAACACGATGATCTCAACATTTTTCAGCCAATGAAGTCACTTGTTCTTAGGATGCTCTCGTGGTTTGTTATAAATACCTCTTCTTAACCTTGTTTGCTCGGCCTTTACCATAAGTTTAGTAACTTTTCCCTTTTTTATGGCCCGAGTGTGTATGTTTGAATGTTAAGTTAGTAGTCTTAATCATGGTCATTTTATATTCTGAACTTTGCTTGAATGGTTATTTGGTAATCTAGTAAGACCTATCAGTATTATTTGTACTTATTGTCTCATATTTATTTATCAATTTATACAGAGTGATTTTGGATTTTTCTTAACCCATGAAACAAAATTTAATATTCAGTATTTAATAGTCAAATAGAAACAAAAGGACACAACGAAATTTGGGTCTGACAGACAAAATTAATAGTGTCTATTGGACTGCAAATTGACCAATAATTTTAGCTTGGGAAATTACTTAGCTATGTACTTGTATAATAATGATGTTTAATAATACATTGTACTGTATGTCTCAATCTTAATAATATTACAAGACAAGAAAATATTAAATTATGCTAACTTTTAATAATTGTGATCAGGTTCCACTATCTTTCTATAAAGAAATTACCTTCTTTCAAATAAGATTTTCATTCGATGTTAGCTGGCTGTTAGCAACCAACTCTGTACTAACATAATTATTTGATTTAATCTTTTTCAAAGCCTTGCAGACTCGCAATCCTATTTTGAGGAAATGAACCTCGTAGAGAAATGTCCTGTGGACAGTAAGTACAACACAATGATGTTTAACATCTACAATGCTACATCCAGTTCCCTGCTTTCAGAACCTTCTATTATTACTTCCTCCCTTTCTGTAATCGGACTGGCGGGGGAAAGAAGGCTGCGCCCCCAGTCATAACATTGTTTGTTGTACAGGCATTGCATTACTAAGCGACACGAAAACACTTTGGCCATGCTCGGATGGGTTGACCAATGACAAGAAAGTGATCCCACAGTAATTAGTATGCAAAGTAATGTGACGTTGGTGGATGCACACTGGTATCATAGCAGGCTCAAATTGAAATCAGCAAGTAATGTACACAAGCATGCATACTGTATATTTTTATAATTTATTCGTCCATGGTTGTGGATGGTGGTTAGATCAAACTAGGGAGCTTTAGTATCGAGTACGACTTTTCACAATCGACAAACACTTTAAAAAGATATTTGGACAAACAAATACTCTTCGTAGCTTGTTCTCGTGTGTGCAGCATTGTTTGTCAGAAATGGAAGATTATTTTGTACTCTCTTGCGACTGAGTTATTTTGAGTCTAAAAGTCGTACTCATGGTAAAAGTTGTACTTGTACTCAACTCTAAAGCTCCCTAATGTTGCAACTGGGGACAGAGCCTTCTTTCTCCTGCCAGTCTGATTACTGAACACAGAAAGGGAGTAATAGAAGGTTGTGCAAGCTGGGAATACATTTAGCTACATAGTATCTATTTAAAATAGACTCATAGAGAAATAATGGCATTTTGAATAATGTTTTGTTTCTTGTAGAGGACTGGTTATGTGAACTGAGAGACAACAGAGATCTTCGAATTCTACAGACATGGGATCCTCCTGATATGTAGGTGTACTCTTTTTTAATCTCACGATTGATAAAGGCATACTTTATGATCCAACCAACATGTCATTATTGTGTTGGCCAACTATTTTTACTGACAGTTTGGCCAACTGTCTGTGACTTGTCGGCAAAGTGTTGATCAAGTGTCAACATCATAGCAACAAGAAAATGCTAAATATTACCATTTGATATTACCTTACTTACATGTATCAGCTAAAACCAGATTCTTCGTAGCCTTAATTTTACATTATTTTATCCTGTGCTACATTCGTCATTGATGTGGAGTTAGTGACAACATCCTTCTTTTATAAAGAGTCATTTTAGGTGATATTTATAAAATGACCAGTGTCTATATAATATTGGGCAGGCATATAAGGTTGCTTGGATGTAATATGTAAAACACTCAGAGTTGTTTTAGAAGCAATTTATGAATACAGTGAAGCTTTTAGTACTTTTAGAACTGGATATCCCCTTCCTTTAGCTTCATTCTTGAAGCAACATCACTCTCTCTAAAGAATAGTGGTGTCAGCTGATATAAATGTCATAATCTTAATTGACACCAATATAGTTCTATCCAGACCTCAGGCTCGGTATTAAAATAACCTAAGTACACAGTGTACTTTATATTCTACATCATTACAATCATGGCAGTAACTGTTGTTTTTTATGCCATTGTTTCTTTAGACTACTGACAAAGGAACAAGAGATTCACTCATTTCAGCAGGAGGCAAGTAACATATGTAATATTAGTTAAACATAGCTACATTCTATCATTCTATCATTTTGTCCAGGGAGAGTAGTTTATAAAAGTCACAGGAACAACATATTTATTGTGAAAGAACAAGACAGTGTGTCCTGCGAATATTACTGAACAACCAATTAGTGGCAACTGCTGTTGATTTACTTGGTAATGAAAGAAAGGAAAAGAGTAAGGGAACTTTTACTGTATTTCCCTGCGTATAAGCCACACCTCGCATAAGCAGTACCTGATAAACAGAAGCCTCTTTTGACAAAAACGTTTAAGGAAAAACTTGGGTACAAGTTGGAAGAAAAACTTGGAAGAACAATCTTTGTTGGAGTTCACAAACACTTGTACATGTATTTAAATTACTGTAAACAAAACTTCTTCAGAAGAGATTGTTGTCATTCCAAGTACTCATGGCAACTGCTATCACAACTTTTTTCCAATTAAACAAGTATATTTTCAAGGGAATTTGTCCTTCATTATAAGTGCAATAGAAAGTGATGTTTTCTTCAGGGTGCACACATGAGTCAGAATCTGGTCATTGCAAAGAAAGTTTTCAGAAAACACTCATGTTCATTGTATAAGCTGTACCTCCAACTTTGAGGCAAATTTTTGTTACTTTCAAAAATTAATATGAAACTTAAGGTAAAAAAGGTGTGGCTAATATACATAAGGAAATACATACATTGTATCACATAGCACCTGTTGGTTATTTTCTCTACTTAAGGTGTACCATCTTATGGGGGGAAATGTTGTGTACTTCCTGATAATTGTGTTGAAAAGCCTTTGTAATATGTAAACATAATATAATGTATTAGTACATACATTGTAATCTTACATTTTTGTGGCTCAATATTTTCTGGCTATCATTTGGGTTCCTCGTTATACTATAACATGTTATATATATGTACATGATTTATACTTACTGGTACATGTAGCTGCCAGTGATGAATGATGAACACCAATGCCTAGCTCTGCAATGAGGAAATTATACAATTCTTCTGAGGCAATCAACTTAGTTTCCGGTACTAGCTAATTGTTTCTGAAGCCTTAGGAATTTAAGAAGTTTAGGATGGAAATAATGACCAGTGATCTGTAATTACTGATCAAATTTGTAAGCCAAAATCAAAATAAAATGATTAAGACACTCAGTTCAGTCAGCCTATTTGCACCTTCTCAAAATCACTGATCATTCATTTTCCTTTAATTTGAATAGGATGACTACATGTACGTCCTCGTGTTAAATCATTGGATCAAATATTATATTATTGTCAGCCTTTCTTAATCGTCACTGACAATAAACATTTACTTATTTGCCGAGTTTCCGTAATAAAACAGAAATTTATTGTAGGTACTTTGGATAAGACTGAGATGCCTAACACTAAGGGGACTTGGACTAGCAGCCAAACTCGTGCCTAGGCCTCTACTCAACAATGCAAGATCTAATAGCGCAGTAGCAGAGGGTGGAGAGAATGGCAGTTTTACGTCCTTATTGGAGGAGACCATTTGTGCACTAGACGAGCTGTTGATGGAGATAGAGGGTCACCCTGGGACAAGGGAAAAGGTGGAATGCAGCATATGAGATTGTTTCCAAGACTGCTTTGCATATCAACAACAATGCTGCTGGTCCTACCACTAGGGCTATCTTCATTGTATTGTAATCCCTCTAGACTGTTTTGCATACCAACAACAATGCCTCTTGTCCTATATAGCACTAGGGATGCTTTCATTGTATTGTACTCCCTCAAAATTGTTTTGCGTAATTATCGGCAACAATGCTGCTAGCACTAGGACTATATCTTATTGTTTTGTAATCCCTTGAGACTGTTTTGCATGTCAACAACAAATTGTATTGTAATCCCTCTAGACATTACCTCAAGAGTTTCAAAACTGGAAATTTGAGCCTCCAGGAGCCCTGCAAATCATTTAGCCATGCTGGCTCTGAGAATGAGATTGGGGGTGTCGTGTTTATAAAACAAATCGGTCATTAGTATGCATGCTCAGGTGAATCAACCAATCATAATTGGGGATGGTAGAGAGTTGAATGATAATTATAATACTTAATTAATGATAATGATGATAGTTGTACTGTTCATGATGATTTTGACAATCCAACTCCTAGCACTGCTGTGAAGGAAGTCTAACATTCTGATCAACAGTACAGTCGTATTGTAGTTTGATTGAGTAATAGCAAGTAAATAGGCCATCCTAATAAAATGTTTCATTTACCATCACCTGACCGACCCAATGTTTTGGAAAAGTAAAAACAAAAGTTTGAACAATAATTTCATAATTACACTTTTTCCAAGCTCTTTACATTTTTAGTTTCTTGCTTTTCTCATGCTAATTGTCAATCCACAACTAGTAGAGGAATACAATAAAGTTGTTATGAGTCTTCAAGCTAACTTAGTAACCAGGCTTTAATTGGTTCCAGACCCCATAACATTGATTCTTTTGGGGGGCCTGACTGATCCACCATCATGAGAGAGAGGGCGATGGTAATAAAACATTATTTTCATGGCTCAATCCCGGTTCCTGGAAAACTATATTTACCCACCCATCCCTCCCTTGGATATGCATCGTTTTATTAATGATTAACCATTGAAGGTTAGGGTGAAGTGTGGGGGAGGGGGGGAGGGGTGGGGGTGTCCCAGAGACTGGGATTGATCCCATTTTATTGGGGTGGCCGTAGTTTGTAAAGGTGTACATGCAGTATACATTATCGTAGCTTCATGTTATAATAATTCCTGTCAACTGTAAAGACCAGGTGCTTAATTTCATTGTATTCTCCATCAGCTGCCTTCATTAGGTCCCCCACCTTCTCGACTTGGTTCTGTTATGGATGGTAACCATGGTAATGTTACATTAGCTGTGCTGCGAGTATGCCACTGGTCACATGTCCTACATGAAGATATTTCAGGTAAAATAATGCTCTTAAAAAAAGAATTTTTAACAAGACCTGAAACAACCATGGGGGCTGATCAAAGTCAGGCCTCGGCTAATCCACAGATCGAATTGGAATTTAGCATGTTGGTTTTTGCGGAGGGAGGAAAACCGGAGAACCCGGAGAAAAACCCTCGGAGCAAGGGCGAGATACCAACGAACTCAACTCACATGGCGCCCCGTCTGGGATTCGAACCTGGGCCACAGAGGTGAGAGGCGAAGCGCTTACCCACTGCGCCACCCGAGCTCCCCTCTTAGATTGGCTATTAAAGTATGGTTGATTAAGGTATGGGGAGTGAGTAGCAGCTGACGTTTTAAGTACTAGGCCTTCGTCAGAGCAAAACAGAGAATTGTGGCTTGGGAAATGTAGTGTGTCCCATGCTTGCTTTGGCTCCTCACACAACATGACTAAATACAACTGAGCGGCATTAATTGCCAACACGATAGTTGAGAACGCTTTCTGTGACTTTTGCCGGAATTCCGCTATCCTTTCTGGTGACGCATCAGTCTCAAGAGTCTCTGAACCATCTATCACAGTCCAGAGCTCTTTTGCCAAGAATAGATGCTTCAACTGAAATTTCCAGATTCAGTTATTCCCATTGAGTTTATCGATAGACCATTTGTCCTCCATTGTGCTAATTTTAAATGCCAAAACACAGCACTCAAATAATGGTCAATAAATAGCACACTGCAGAATAAACTCTGGTTATGACTATCCCAGGCGACACAAAGATAATAATCCTCCACACTGTGCCAGTCTGGGCCCATAACCTGATAACTTAAAATTATATAATATTTTTTTTATTATGGACTTTGTATGGACACCTCTATAATACAGACACATCCATATTACAGACAGATCTCCATATATTCTTTGTTTAAAAACCTCTATATTACGGATCCTCCCTATTACAGACAATGAACACCTAATCTTGGCCCCAGGAAGCAAAGTTCATATTAATTCTACATGTATCTCTTTATTATGGACAGTGTGTAATTTAGAGCTCTTGTAAGCTGTTGATATTAGGAAAACAGGAATACAAAATGCACATAGTGCTGTAAACGTACATACTGTATTAGACATCAAGTTAATCTGCTAGAGCAGATTTCAATTGAGTGTCGGAAGTGTTTTGGTTTTGCGTTTACTAAGCTCTCCTATTGGCTGAGAAACTAAACCAGCCAATCAGATTCCAAAATAAAACCAAACGCAAATTGGTTTTGATTTGGTTTGTCATTGGCTCACAGGGAATCCATTTATGCGTTACTTGTGATTACTCACTCCTGTGATTGGCTGGCTGTGGGTAATTTGCATTTCGTTTTACTACACTCAACTGAAAACCGCTCTAACAGATGATTTTGGATGATAATTATTTTATGCCTTTTTGATCATAAAAAATACTAAATACTGTATTGTCACTAGAGACTTCAAAAATAATGACATCATAAGCCTGGCCTCTATAATATTTTTTAGTATGGACACCTCTATAATACAGACACTTTTCTCTGGCCATTCAGTGTCTGTATTAGAGAGGTTCCACTGTATTTAGAGCACAATATCGCTTAAGGTCCATTCTAGGAGTGAAAATCTAACTCCATGTCAACATTTCTCAGTGATGTTTAGATTTGTGGCCACAGGGCACCCAAAACCAATTTTTGAGGTAAAAACCTGGAGCACAGTATGCCTGTGGCCTGGCCAGTTACTTTTGGCTTGGTTGCTAAGCCAGTCAGTCATCATAGCTTGGTTACCAGGGTTACTAGTACTTTCTGTTCATGTTTTTAGTTTGGCATTGGTGTGTTTTGATTTTCACATTCACTTGGTGTATTGGTTTTGCAGTGGTGTTTTGAGTTTGGCGCATGTGTTTTCACTTTTGCATGTTGTTTTTTTACTTTAGCGTTCGTGTTTTGACTTTTACGTTAGTGTTTTTGATTTTGCGTTATGTGTTCTTGGTTTTGCTTTATTGGTGTTTTGACTTTGGCATGTGTGTTTTGCACTTATGGACGTCCATACTGTCAATATACTTGCAGGAAGCCAAGAAGACCTATCAAAGAAGATATCAGAGAATGCTTCTTTCATTTCAGATACAATAAAGGGTGAGGATACAATTGTACATTGTTTTTGTCCATCATTTTCAATGACTGATAGAAACTTTCTTGTCTGTCAGTACTTGGAATTAGGCTAATGCCTTGCACTTCTAGATGTTTAGAAGTGCAAGTAAAATCTCGTGAGAACTCACAACTATTGCTAGTAGAATCTTGTTTAACTTTGTGTTATTGCTGGTGGGTCAGATCTGCAGGGGGGGTGTCCCCAACTGACCTGATGGGTGTGCTCGGCCGTGACCCTAAAAATGAACCCTAAAAGGGACCCAAAAATTTAAATAATAAAATAATGGAAGATTTTTTATTTTGAACCCTAAAAGGGAACACCATATAATTAAGCAGTATGTCTGCAATCTCCTTTATATGTAATCTCCTTGCAAATACAGTCCCGCTCAAAAAGTTTGCAACCGCCACTAAACGCCAAACGGCGCTAACAGTTTTTAGCGGCGCTAGTGCCACTAACTTTTACAGTTAGTGCCACCAAACCACTAGACGGCTTGAACCATAGGTGGCTAGCCACCAAACATCTAGCGCCGTCGATGGCTAGCCGCCAAACGTCTAGCGCCGTCAACGGCTAGCCACCAAAACCTCTGAGCCACCAACGGCTAGCCACTAAATCGTTGAGCCGCCGACATTTCAAGAAGTTTATTTTGAAGCCTTTTATGCGCTGACTTGAAGTATTTTGCATTTTGAGAAGTTTAATGATTTTGAAATGTTCGTCAAGGCCGAGTTTTGAGAAATTTCTTTTGAAACGTTTGTTTTATTAGTCAGTTCATCGGTTTCCATGGCAGTACTGAAGGAATAAGTATTCAACTAAAATAAATTTACCATCTAGTGTCAGCAGCCAAGTTTTGAGTAGTTAATTTTGAAACGGTTAACATCTACTAGTCAGCCGTATAAGTTCGATTCATCGAGTCACAGCGCATGGCCCACTGAATGTAGAAGTCCACTGAACTTCAACTAACTTTACCGTCCCATTACAGGTTGCCGAAAAAATATATTTTTGCAGGTGGGGTATTTTATTAACTCATCACAAAGTGATGAAGTTAAAAACTCCAGAAGATTTGATACAGTGTGATCTCACGGCAATTAACATTCATTTGCCAACAAATTGGAAAACAGGCTGCCAAAACTTCTCTGTTAGGCATGCAGAGATCGACTCAAAGCATTTCCTGCATCAGGTGAAACTGTTCAGACATGAAACGAAAATGAAATAAAAACTTACAAAACATTTTATTCTGAAGGTAGAAAATGTCTGGTGCGATCCAGGCGATTTTAACGGTCAGTATAATCTGCAGACTGCAGACTGCAGACTGGGTATAAAATGCAGACTGCAGACTCGGTATAAAATGCAGACTGGGAAAAAATATAAAAAAACTTACCTGAAGACTTTATCTGTTCTTCATTGGGCTCTGTATGCAATTTCAGCGAGTTCTGTTGTAATTTTACCCCTCGACCTCGATCTCCACCTAAGCCGGTCTAGAACTGACCACGCTCGAATTTTCATCCAAAATCAATGCCCACCGCAACTAAACCTCAAATAATAGCACAACAGTATCTATTCCAAGAACCTCATGCCATTTAATTGAAATATCCCCCATTTCTGGAGCCTAAATCGAGCAATTTACACTTGACGACGCTAGTTCCCAAAGTTCACGGTCTCAGAACTTTTACATATATACCTTATTTTGAAACCGCTGCTCAAGCGAATCGGCTCTATGGTAAAGCGGTTTAGAGCGCGCCCTTTTGATTCCAATGATCGGAGTTCGATTCCCACACCAGCCGCAATTGTTTTAACTTCTTTTTCTTCTTTCTCAGTTTTATTTAATCTTTTCCTGTCTTTTAAGCTATTAGAACTGCCTTCTACACTAAAAACATTGTTGTGTATTGGCTCTCCTCCAACACGGACATGACGAGAAAGAAATTATATCACAGGTGACCCAATTGCTCTGTAAGTAGCAATATTTACTAGCATTTGAATGGGATTTATTTAGAACTACATGTAGTATTGAATAAAAAGCGACAATACTTACAGCATGTGTTTATTTGTCCATGCCGCTGCGTGTGGTTGTAATTTCAGCGAGTTTTGACCCCAGCAGTTCTGTACACTGGTGTTATACCAGGGTCGTAACGAGGTATATTTTTTCTCTAATGGTCCCTTCTTTGATGATTCTCTGATCCCAATTTTCCAGTAATTTGTGATCCGTGATCCAGCCAAAAATAAATGAGGCCGTTCATATTCTGATATAGATAGATAGATAGATAGATAGATGCTTTATTATGCACAGAATTCAAAAAAGCTAAACACTTATTTACATTGAAGCTGTGCGTCTAAGATATAATACAAATACAAACATAACAATAAATACAGACAAGCAATCATATCTAAGATAAAAACTAACCTAACTACTAATAAGTAACTATATATAATAATAATAATAATAATAATAATAATAATGTTAAACTACTGATAAAATAATAACAATAAACTATAATGATAAACTATAATGATCTGGCAGACGAGTCCAACCAGTAATTGGCGCTGAAGGTTCTGATAGAATGAGAGCTCTTAATGGTTGAACTGAGACTGTTATAAAACTTAGCTGCTGAATTGGCAAAGGATCTATAACCAGATTTAGAGGATATTTTAACCATATGGAGATTAGACCTATTTCGAGTATTGTAATTATGAACATCAGAATTACGAGAAAACAAATTCCTAAGATAAGGTGGACAAAGTCCATTCAAACATTTAAAGACAGTAAGACATTTATGAAAGTGCCATCGATCAAGTAAGGGGACCCAACCAAGCTCTCTGAATAACTGCTCTGTGCGTTCTCGGATTTTCCTCCGGAGTATGATGCGCGCTCCTCTCTTCTGTAACCTCAGAAGTCTATCAAGGTTAATTTTATCCGCATTAGACCAGATTACATCACAGTATTTACATCACAATATATTGATCCCGATCCCATAACTGATATACGTTGATCCCGATCCCATGCCCTGTGATCCCGATCTCGGGTCTGTGATCCCACAGTGAATCGCTCTCTAACTCCCGGGTGGGGGACCTCCCATATAAAATGGGCGGGATGCTCGTCGTATCTTTTAGGAGTTAAAATTACGGGATGTGGTATCACTTTGGGTGTTAAGAATGGAACGCCAATATTTTTAGCCATCAAGGTATCGTTTACGGCTGCATGCGCCGGAGAAATAAAAAAAAACGACTATCGCTTGCATGTGACTCCACTCGAGCGAGGGCTGGAATTTGTCTGTATGTTTTAGAAAGGTATCTTTTTATAGGGTCAAACAAACCTTAGGCCATGCCCAGATTGGTCTCTTTTAGGGGTTCAATTACAATTTTCCGACGAGCATCCCCGCCCATTTTATATGGGAGGTCCCCCATCCGGGAGTTAGAGAGCGATTCACTGTGGGATCACAGACCCGAGATCGGGATCACAGGGCATGGGATCGGGATCAACGTATATCAGTTATGGGATCGGGATCAATATATCAGAATATGAACGACCTCATTTATTTTTGGCTGGATCACGGATCACAAATTACTGGAAAATTGGGATGAGAGATCAAAGAAGGGACCATTAGAGAAAAAATATACCTCGTTATGACCCTGGTATAGCACCAGTGTACAGAACTGCTGGGGTCATAACTCGCTGAAATTACAACCACACGCAGCGGCATGGACAAATAAACACATGCTGTAAGTATTGTCGCTTTTTATTCAATATTAGTTCGAAACAAATCCTATTCAAATGCTAGTAAATATTGCCACTTACAGAGCAATTGGGTCACCTGTGATATAATTTCTTTCTCGTCATGTTGGAGGAGAGCCAATTAATACACAACAATGTTTTTTAGTGTAGAAGGCCGGTTCTAATAGCTTAAAAGACAGGAAAAGATTAAATAAAACTGAGAAAGAAGAAAAAGAAGTTAAACTAAATTGCGGCTGGTGTGGGAATCGAACTCCGATCATTGTAATCAACAGAACTCGCTGAAATTGCATACAGAGCCCAATGAAGAACAGATAAAGTCTTCAGGTAAGTTTTTATATATTTTTTCCCAGTCTGCATTTTATACCGAGTCTGCAGTCTGCAGTCTGCATTTTAGACCCAGTCTGCATTTTATACCCAGTCTGCAGTCTGCAGTCTGCAGTCTGCAGATTATACTGACCGCGATTTTAAAGCCAAACACTGATGGCCTATAAATACGATGATTATTCAAATCAGTTCGTGGAAAATGTCACGCTTCACAGCCGTGTCGTAGAATTCTTGAGACCTTTGAAAAACGCATCCACATTAATAAAAGAACTCCAGAATATTTTATTGGACATCTTTTTCATTTTCCATAAAGGTTGAGTCCATGTAGTTGTGTGGTGAATTAAACTACAGTCGCACTTCCCGCGAAGTTCACGGCGTGACACTCCAGTGTTGTGTCAAAAACCAGACAATGTCTGCGCAGCAAAGCGGTTTAAAGCAACACGTGAAGAATGAAACAGGAAGTTATCTGTTCGCTGTTCGAGTTTTACTGAACGGTTTTGAAGTGATTTTCTAGTTATTCCAGGGAAAATCTGTGAAGTTCCCAAAAAAATGTCTTCGATTCTGTCAGACACGATGCGACTACAATTATTGTTAATATGCTAATTTTCGACTTCAGTTTGTTTACATTCACTCACACCACAGCACAGTGCAGTGAAAACTTTTTCAATCGTGCACTGCTAATGGCTAGCCACCAAATGTCTTGAGCCGTTGACGGCTAGCCACCAAACGTCTAGCGGCGTCGACGGCTAGCCACCAAACGTCTAGTGGCGTCGACGGCTAGCCACCAGTTTTTACCGTTAGTGCCACCAAACCACTAACGCCCGGCCGCTAAAAAATTAGCGCCGCTGGTGGCGCTGACGGTTGCTAAGTTTTTGAGCGGGACTGTACATAGACAACACCCTAAAAGATACCGCGTTTTGTTACGTAATTGCCTTTTGTCCAAAGACCCCCTAAATGGGACCATCACTGAAATTTTACACCCTAAAAGAGATGGCTGAGCACCCCTAGCAACAGTTCTAGTGGTATTTCCTTGTAATTTTAAGCCCTATCTGTGTTTATCATGCAGGTAACGTGACAAATTGTACGAGTAGATTGGCAGCAGAGAGTGGAGAAGATAAAATGTTTAATGGCCGTGTGCTGGAGCAGTTGGTCAATTTAGTAGAGGTAATCTCCCCAGTGCTTTTTACCCCTTTGACATCCAAACAAGACACACAACTGTCTGCACAGCAGAAATGCAGCCAAACTGAATCCAACTGTATGTGCCAGTGTTTAACAGTGTTGTAGTAGGCTGTAACTTCACTGTTGCCACTATATAAGTGTTGTGCATCAGTTTTAACAGTCTTTCATCTGCAGCTCCTTATGGTTGTTTGACTGTCATTGGCTTTATGTTGTTGTACAGAACACTGTATCTGCAACAGCACTGCTCATTTTGTACAGGCCCTGTCGTCCTCCATCACATTTCTGTCCCAAATCCCTTCACCAAGGAATGTGATACTTATGGACAGCATTTCTTTTGCAGATCATTGGTTGCTTACACCTTTTTGGATACAAATAGCAGCTTTAACTTATTAATAAACATTGATCACTTGTTGTAATGAACCGTGTTTGTCTTTTTAGTCAATCAGCCACCTGACTCTGTTAGCAGCTATCTGCTGCAGTCTCCTTCACAAAGTTACAGCTACCAAGAAAGGCAAGAAAAAGAAGGCCCCTCCCTTGCATGTGGTGAGTGGGTAAAATGGCAAACGTAGGATCGCTAAGAGTATAGTTACAGAGTATAGTTACTAGCTAAATGCCCCACCAAATGGATAAACAACATTAAATCATTGAACATATGTTCCTAATCTTAAGATCAACACACAAGCACATTATGTGTTGGAATGGTTCTAATCAGCTAGCCCCAGTCTACTTCCAGCTTCCCTAATTAGACAATATTTTGAGTGAGATCAGAACCACGAAAACTGAATAATCCCAACAATTTCCCTTATAAACAAGACGTCATTACATAATTTATCCAAATTTGTAGCATGATTTGATTGGCTGGCACTTGACAGCACAAACAATAGACAGTGTTTCCTATTGATTATGAAGTAATTCCTCTTAATTTCCTTTATACAGGGCTTATGGAATTATGCGTGGATGCGGACCCGCATAATTTGGCTTGCTCCGCATAATCCGCATAATCTGCCAATTCCCGCATAATCCCGCATAATTTGGAGAAATTTATAGAAAATCATAAAGCGGGTATCTATTTTCGCTATTTCTCAAAGACTCTTACCCAATCTATCCGAAGTTAACAGTAGATTTCCTTCCCAAATCGTCAAACATTGAGCAATCGAAACGACGATTCACAACGGGAATAACAAGGCGTTGTATGTTGAAAACCGTGGGGGCCTGTTGTCTAAATTTCGATAGAACGTGTCTCATTATTGGTGGAAAATCTAGAGACAAGGTTTCCTAAGTGGTGAATCACAATTTGGAATAGAAAAAAACTCTGTTTTTACGTTTTCAGCGGGAAAACGTGAATTCTTTTCAGATCAAGTTCCTCCATAGCGTTTTGCGAGTTTAATTATGGTTTAAAAACATGGATAATTTGTTGTAAGAGAATCAACAGAGGAAATTAAATGGAAACGTCACGAAGCGATAAATGTTTCAGCTCTAAAACTGTTAGTGCAGACAGCTGTCTATGTGGACATGATCGTCGAAGACTATAGCTAGGCCTAGACAGAATAAATGTAAAGGAAATATCAACTTGCGTTTATTAGTCTATGCTCATACGGTACGTCGAACGGTGTTTTCGCGTATGCTGCGTAAGCTCTAGTAATGACCGCTACTATTAATTCTTGTTTTGGGTCAGTTAAATTCTGTACAGTATTTAAAAATTGATTCAAAAAGCGACGGCACCCCCATCAGTTAAACCTTATTTCCCTTAGTCCCTTACCGCTAAATTGGTTAGCGGTCTGTCAAAGTAACGTGTCGATTTCCGCATCTGCAATAAGGCGACAACTACAACAGCATTTCAAAAACCTGCTTGGTTTTTGTTTCCTGGTTTTCTTACTGAAATGATAATTACGTCTTTTGAAGACATTTCTACAAAGTAGATAACATTTTCATACTAACCTGAAATAAAACCTATGACCATAACGCTAGTAAACTAGGCTTGATAATCTTGCTGCATCAAGAATTTTACGAATACTTAGGATCAGTTGACGTTTAACATAGACTTTCTAGTACATAGATTTGAACACAAAGGGATACTAGTTAAAATGGATTTGAGACAATTAACCATCTCTCTTATTCAACTTGCGGCTTTTTTGAAGTGAAACACGATAAAATATATTTGTGCTAAAAAATGTATGACGTCATCCCGCATAATTTCCCGCATAATTCGCCAAAAAATCCCGCATAATTTTGATTTTTTTTTTCCGCATCCTACCATAAGCACTGTTTATATGCACTTTGCTATGCTTGTTTACTCATTCAGTTAAGCGAAGTGACATTTTTACAGCAAATTAAGGAGTGCCCAAACAGTTTTCAAAAATGTAAGCAATGTTTTTTGAACACTTTGAGGCAATAGCTGCCAGGGGAGAATTAGGTTGAGCTGTGTGCATGTGTAAACCAAGCTGTTTTACAGGCTGTCTAAATGAGCCGAGCTTCTAACCCCTTTAATTTGCAATTTTTATACCTTCTGTAATGCATGAACCACACAGCCAAATAGCTGACAGGTAGTAGAACGCCAGTCATGAATGCAGGAGGAAGGGGGATCGAATTCCAGCCGTGTCCTTGGGCAGGGACATAAAACTGTTGACCTTGTCTCCAAGCACTTTCTTCTTAAAGACTCTGTGTCCGAGCCCATGGTGCTTTGCACCAATGTTATGATTAGTTTGTTTACCAACGGCCGCTTAAATTAAAGGCTAGCTTTTAGTCTAGTAACTAAAATGCTCCCGACTGTTTATAAGTTTCATAAAAGAAGTACACATACACTTTGGATAACGAATTTCATAATTTCTACCGGATTAAGAACCCAATCGAACCCACAAATTTTCTCTGGATGCTTCGAATATGATTTCAACAGTACTCGGCAGGAAGCCAGTTGTACTGCCTTTAGATTCTAATTCGGTTTACGAGTTCAACTTTTCACAATTCTATAAGCAAACACATACTCTTGCTACTTTGTTTTCATGTCTCCATGCAGTATTGTTTAGCTGTATTTGAAGATCTCTACTTTACTTGTGAATGATATATTTTGAGTGCAAAATGAAATGTTGTACTCGAGTCAAACTCACAGCGAAGTAACGGCGAACTCGGTAGATTGGAGTTTGACCCGTGGTCGTAGTTTGGCAGCAAGACCTTCTGGACGTACTGGAGGATGAAAAAAAAAAGCTGATGGGCATTGCTTTCTCTGATAATAAAAATGTAAAACATATACAGATACAGATAAGTAGCAACACCTCAGTGGAGCTGAGCCGTGTGAAATTATAATTACGAATGATCTTGAAGCCAGAAGTGATTGCTTTTGTATTTCCAACGAAGCCCGCCGGTCCCTTAGTGCAGCAAATTCCCGGGAATCTGTCCCAAATTCAAGGGAATCTGTCGAACCACAAGTGTTCTCTTGTAGGCCTAGAGAAAGTAAAATTAATGTGGACTGCTAAGGATTATTTGTCGAGTCGTTTCGCCTCGCTGTCTGTTCTTTCTTTGGCATTCGATCATCTACTCGCCACTCTAGACCGGGATTCGAAGAAATATTTAACTAAAGTTTCATTTTAAAAGGTATAGACTGAGATGGATTTCGAAAGATTCGAGAGTTACATGACAACAACACCGATCTTTCTGATTTTCATAGCCTACGAAAATGATTTGCATGCGCAAAGCACCATGGGCTCGGACACAGGGTCTTTAATAATTGGGGACATTAAATAACCTGCTGTACTCCTCGAATAAGAGTAAGGAATTGTCACCCAGTACAGCAGTCCATGCACTGTATCACCCTTGGTGTGATGCAGATAGCTTTACCGAGTATTCATATGGATCCATGACCGTGTAAGTAAAAGTCTGGGTCGAATCATGGGGTGATATCATCTCAATGCATTATTCTCCATGGAGCCTTTCTATCACAACAACATCAATATATATGTATTATAGAATATACACAGTCTGTGAGTTGTTTGTAAAGAAAAAAGTCATTTTAGACAAAAATATGCTAATCAAGGCAGCACTGCCTTGAATACTGCTCCAGCGTCTGGTCTCCTTACACGACTACAAACACCAACATATTATCGAAAACATTCAACACCGTACTTCAAAGTTTATACTGAACTACCCCCAACAGTTATCTTATAAAGAAAGACTTGTCTCACTTGGCTTGCTGCCCCTACTGTACAATTTAGATGTGACTTGAATGACCTGTTACGTTGTTACGTTATGATTATTTAATTTCAGAAATGGCCTTATCAAGTACACACATATTATGGGATGGCCATAAAGAAATGATGGTGGCAGTCTGCATGGGTGTAGCCAGAATTTGAAGTGGGGGGGGGGGGGGGGGGGGGGGGGGGGGGGGGGAGGGTCCAGGCATGCTACTCCGGGAAATGTTGAAAATTTAAGGTCTCTTAAATCATTGGCATTTCCTTCATTATGAGAGTAAGAAACACACTATGATTATCTTGCTCTTTGTTTTTATTGTTCTCTTTTCTTTTCTTTTTTCATTTTTCTTCTGGCTTGGAAAAAGGAGGGAGTGGGTTGTTTTCCTCAAGGAAGGGGGGGTTCAGAACTCCAGGAACCTCCCCCTGACTCCATCCCGTTGTGCCTGTGAAAATTTGCAAATGAACATGCACATACAAATGAACAACTACAATAGATAACTTCATGTTCCAAGGGGCATGCTGGGTAATCAGGACAAACATGGCAGGAAGTTCAACTTGTTTGAGAATCTGATGTCAAAGATTCTATTTCTGAAACATTTATCATGCTAAAACTTAGATGTTTCATTGGCAAATTATTTTACAGATTAAACTTTAGGGCATTACAGATCTTGTGAGTCCTGCAATCCAATTTAACTTTTCCTATATGTTTGCTTGTATTTGATCGCAGATTTTAACAACAAACATAATTGAAGGGCTGACAGTGTGCAAAAAGGGCATATGTGATTCCTGATCACATTTTAAATTCTCCTTCAATTTCTTTGTTTTCTAAGGGAGAATTTAGAATGTGATCAAGAGTCACTTACACAGCCTTTGAATTATGGTGAATTCAACACCGAACGGAATCATTCATAGGATTTTTACTGTCTTTAAATTTTATCAACAAAATCTTTGGCCACATATCAAATTATTTGACATCAGATTATCATACAATCACTCAGTATTTCCTGTCATGTTTGTCCTGATTACCCAGCATGCCCCTCAGAGCATGAAGTGGTCTATGGTTCCCTAAAGGTAAAAACAGACTGAAGTCTTTAGATTATTTTACTTCAAGGGTTGTTATTTATTGTTTTTATCTGGTATAGATGGAACTACGAAAATCATTCAAGGATTTCCTCGATACTCTGAAATCTTCAGCTACGGTTCTCCAGTCTTCACTTGTTGAAGTCCAGGTGGCACTACTCAGTCAGGATGTCTTAGAACTCAACTTAACAGAACTCGACAAAGAGGTAATGCCTCAAAGAAATCAGATTATGGGCTCCCTGTGGCAGGTGAAGAAAAGAGAGGGAGATTGGAGCCGAGAGCCCACTCCTCCTCCTCTCCCACAGTCACAGGTAACCCAAATCAATATGTTTTCTCGGTTTCTGATACTTAGAGGAGGCTACCTAAAGTCTATTAAAAATAATAGGTTATTTTGGTGCCAAACAAATGCCCTACAGTGGAGATCAGCGTGTTTGTTCCTCTGTGTACAGAATGTGTTTAAACGAATGTATGACTTGTAGCGTAAACACTCGCAGATAATCCACACCTTTTTACCAGAAATCTTTATCCAAATTGGCCATGGGGTACAGCTTTATCTGTGAGAAATTGCTATCCTGGAGTGTGCACTTGGAAACGATCGATCCACTGTTTTTTGGAAGCAAGTGGTGTGAGCACTTGCATGGCTCACCTCTGTAGCCCAAGGTTCAATTCCCGGCCCTGGTGTCATGTGAGTTGAGTTTGTTTGTATCACATCCTTGCTTCAAAATTAGGGACTCCGGTTTTCCTCCCTCCTCAAAAACCAACCTAAATTCCGATTCGACACTTGGGTTTGTCAGAATACGTAATCATTTTATAAGCCTCTGGCTAGGGAGACCCAGTAACAGCTTCCTGTATTTTCGATGCAAAAATAAACCATTTAACTGCATTCTTCAGACTCTGTTTAGCAGCAAATTTGTCAAATCGATTTTCCACCTTGATAAGTGACCTGAATGAACAAATAGCAGTTACAGAAATGCTAAAAAATGTCAGAAATTTTAAAAGTAGTTCCTAAGAGATACCAATCCCAATACCAAAGATTAACTGACATCTAAGTGAGTGCCACATGTATAGGGAGTCATCCCATCCCCCCCCCCCCCCCCCCTAAAAAAAATAGTTAGGTCTTAGTAGATGTACATGATCCAAGTTCATACTATTTCCAAGACTTACATTTCTTACATTTGATTTTCTTCCAAAAAAATGTTCTGCAAAATTCAAGCTTCTAAATATTTAAACTCTGGTGCAGTTTATCTGCAAGTGTTTACAGTATAATCATAATCTTAGTCACAATTATGATCAAAAATCATAGTTATTGTCTGTGTGTTCACTCAATAAGATACCAAATGAATGTTCAGTGTTTGAATTGAGTTTCTCTCCTTGAAGACTATTTTATATCCCAGGCCAATGATTCTTTGGTAAAGAATGCAAGAATGAGATTGACATAGACGTCCCTAATGCAAGCAGATAAAAAGGGGAACTTTTGTCATGGAAAAAGTCTGAGTCAACTACATTGTATGTATACAGTAAGAACCTCTACAAATCACAGACTTGCATTTTTGTTGTCATTTTTTATAGACCAAGTCAACGGTGGCTCCGGAGATTTGGGAGAAACTACAAAAGAGCTACAAGCAGTCAGTAAAGGAAATCTCTGAACTCTTGAACAGCAAAATCACCTTTGCAAAATCACTACACCTTTGAAAAAGGCAGTGCTTTTGAAGAAAATGTTGAGTGGTACTCCAGTTTATAAAATCCAGTGAGATGTGATCACATGAAGTTTTGTTAGTGTAGGAATTCCACTAAACAATGTCTTAAGGCTCTTCTCGTGGATGCACATTAAGGATTACAAGCTCCATTCAACATCAACATTGCAGTAATAAATGTGAACATTTCATTGGCAAACTCATGGGTGTATGAATTTTTAATCATGGAGATTTTGGATTTGTAAAGAACAATGTATCACAATTTTGAAATGAAGGAATTGCAACATCTGCTACTTTACCTTACAAGTAAATACTTATGAAAGAGTTCTATAATGTATAGCACAAAATATGCGATTATTATAAGTTGTAGTAATTTCGTAGCTGTTTTATCCCATTTTAGAATAATTAAACTTTTTCATGCAGTCATTCAAATCCTTAAAGTGCAAGTAAAGCCATAAAACAACATTTAACTCTTTTTGCTCCAAATTCTATTTCTAATATACTTCAGTTCAATGTCTAAATTAGTTTTCTTCGAGAGGCTGGAGCACCAATAGTCCAGTTTCGTATTCCAAAATTACTGCTGAATGCAATGACTACAGACGCATGTACGCAGGGTTAGCCTCATTCTGAAGTGAAATATTCATAAATACCAGCGAGAAGGTGGGCTATTCACAGCTCTGCATATTGTTGTAGTTTCGTGTTTTGCACCTTCTCGCTGGTATTTATGAATGTGAATTCAACTAGAATAAAAGTTACCCGAATTGTGGGATTTATTCATCTTGTGATGTCACAATGGAAACCTATGGGATATTATTGTCGTAGTTTTCTTTTGGGAGGAAGTTGATTCATTTTATGACGTCACAGGAACCATGAAAAGTAACCAAAAATTTAATCAGGGATTAAATGCCAGAAATGTTACAAAATTTGCAAGATTAATTCTTTTTGTGTGCAAAACAAACGCAAAAGTACAATATATATTTTTATTTTTTCGACATTATACTTGCGCCATAAAACTTAATTTGCATTATTTGTTATTATTACAATCATCAGCAATTAGTACATGTAAGGGTTAAGGAATGGCCACTCGTGATATGGGATTTATGATCGGGAATAATGCTTTAACGGCCATGTGGGTGAAGCATGAGTGGCTGTTGAGCTTTACGAGTGATAATAAATCCAATATCACATGAGTGGACATTCATTAATCAATAATGTTGTGCCATTTAACCCAGAAAGAAAGAAAATTTTACTGAGTGTACTGTGTTTGTAGGATCGGGTCATTGCACTTACATGACTGTCTGCTTGAGAGCATATCCACTGATTTGTATGCAAATGACGATAACTAGTTATCACCACTTACATAGTACATAATTCAGTGGGATACAGGATATATCCCATCACTGCAACATATGACTTTGGGTGTGGCATACGATTTTGGGTGTTGTCCTGGAAAACAACAAGTGACATTGCCTAGACCGAAATGGAATGTGGCTGTAGCAGAAATTTTGGTGAATTCATTTGTTTTTGGAGTCAAAACTTCAAGACAAATATTTTTATTTTTTTTATTTTCAGAATTAGACGTCCAGCTGGACAGATATATAACTGCAATCCATTTTAGTCTAGGAATGTTGCTTGTTGTTTGTCCGAGACCTTTTTTGAAATAGGTGTACTACACAATGTACTAAATAAATATTGCTGATGTATAGTGCTTTTTGTACTCTCTGATTGTCTATACTCAAACTCTGAATTTCCTGCACGTTCACTGTTTTTGGTCTTGTGCACAAATAATTCACTTGCTAATGGTTTAAACTAATTTTGAGGCTGGCTGTTTCAATTGTGTGGTATATACCAAAACAATTATTCACCTCGGTGTGGTGACAGCGGCTTGGAAGATATCCACCACTAGAATAATTTTGTTGTTGTCAATTATCAGACAATGGGACATGAAGTAAAATATTTTTTTGTTTGTAAGTTTGTGTTTGTAAGTTTCAGTGTTTGTTTCTTTTCATTTCAATCTTTTGTTGTGTACTGGTTTTCTAATAGTTATACATTCAAGCAAACACAAAATAATTATGGCTAATTTGTATAATTTTATATTTTCTTACATTCACATATTTGCTTACTAGTTGTTCTTTTTTGCAGACAAAATGATCAATGGATGCTTCTGCAATGATGTATTTTGCAGATGTTAATTTAGACTTATGCCCAAGGGGACACTAGGATAAGAGAAACATTTAGTGGCCCACTTGTCCTTCAAACAACCATCAGGAATAATTTGGTTATCTTAAGCCCAAAAGTGCTTGTGAATGTCCAAAAGCAAGTTGTTGTACTGCAAACAGAAAATTTGCTTGTCCCACGGTCAAGTCATGTCAAAGATTTCATTGTCCGAATCAAATTTTTACTTGTCCCAGACAATCAGACATAGACTGCACTGAGAAGCCTCCACCTCTATATAGCTCTCCCAAAAAAAATGTAACGAGAGCAGTTTCTATTTGCTGTGGGAAATAAAATTAGTTTTCATTGCCGTTTATTGAAATATAGGTGCATGCTTATTGGAATACGATGGGGGAGGAGGTATGGTGCTAATTGGAATAAGAGCACTTAATTAACAAAAAATACTTTATATTAGCGACAGGGCACTTAAACATGGTACACATTAAATGTTGCACTGTCTTTTGGGTCAAAATCAAATAACAGTCTCTTCTTATGTTGACCGATAACAATTTTAACAAAATCCCTCCAAGCATCCCATCAGTTTGATATATACTAACAGTAATAATTTGATTTAACATCCTGTTTCAAAAACAAACTCAAAAACAGACTCATATAGTACATACCTTATTATAGAAAATTAACGAAGTATTTTATTAACGCGAATTTAAAAAAATTAGCATTACTTAAATGAACCTTAATTTACATCATCGTTAATTAAAATCGCTATTTTAAGGCACCTTTATTTCCTATATAGACTACTGAACGAGTTCTGCTGATGGACGTTGTTTTCTATTGTGAAACGCACAGTTTGTCTTAGATTATTTTTCATATGACTGTTGTAAGTAATTCGCAATTACTGTGTTGCAATAAATGTTTTTGCGGGAGTTAATTTTTACAGATGAAAAGCGTTCACGTTAATTAAATGCATGTAAACATACCTTACACGGAAATTCACGTTCATTTCAGGACTCTTTGATTTAACTCTCGTACATTTACAGCTTCGTTAATTTTCTATTATAATTAAGGTATTACATTATTATAACTAATTCAAAGGAAGAGTAGGGACAGGCCAAACAAAGCACAGTTAAGAGGGAGAGTTTTGATACCACAATTTCGAATACGAAACACTGAATTTTTAACGGGACCTGAAACAACCATAAGAAGTTGATCAAAGCCAGGACCCAGCTAAATCACAGATCGATTTGGCATGTTGGTTTTTGTGGAGGGAGGAAAACCGGAGAAAAACCCTTGGAGCAAGGACAAGATACCAATAATAAAACTTTACTTGCATAATTTATGGTGTCAAATCCAGGGATCGAACCTGGGCCACAGAGGTGAAGCGCTTAACCACTGCACCACCCCGGCTCCCGAACGAACCAAGAAACATATTTGTTGGCCAACAACCTACTGACAGCTTTCGTAAATCCAGCAACAACCTACGTATACTTCAGGGTTACCAAGAGTTTTGAACATCCCCAAAAGGAGTGCTGAACAGCCCCCTGCCCCTCCAGGACTTAACCACTAAAATGACTGGGACTGGACAACGCAATTTCTCATCAAATTTAGTTAATGCCCCATAATTTATTCTATGCAATGTAAAGATCCCTTGCTATTTCAATTTATGTTGTCTGGGAGATAGGATTAGGGAATATGACATTAGGGAACATTGCATTTTTTAAATGTCTGATGGCTGTTCACAGACAAAAAATGGATAAATAAGTTCCATGTCATATAACTCGTAACCATAAAAAATTTTTACGTATAATACCCTAACACCCTATTCTATAATGTCCTATATTAATTGAAATACAAATGTAGCTGTATACAAGGGATCAAACTGATTTAAGATTACAAATACATGTTGGCCAAATAAAAGAGCATGAATTCCCTGGCTACATCCATGTGTGGCTGCATGCATGCTCGTGTTAAAGGCGGTTTAGGTCATTTAAATTGTCACGTGTTTGTATGAAAGTGATGTTATTGTGTAATATGTATGTGACCTGACCTTTAAATTGTGTGCGAAAAGGGTGTAAGTGACTTTTGATCACATTCTAAATTCTCCTTCAATTTCTTTGTTTTCTAAGGGAGAATTTAGAATGTGATCAAGAATCACTTATGCCCTTCAATTGCATATTAGCCAAATTTTTGGTTATTAAAATCGATTTGACATGAGCAAATAGTTCAATAATTCAATATCATAATTTAACATCTCACCGATACCTGACCATATTATTTCGACCAACTCCTTACCAATATACCACAGACCCGCTTTTGGCCAACAAATAAAAAAATGGGGATCAATCACGGTTTCTGGGAAACCCCTACCCCTCCCCCACACTTCACCCTAACCTTAATGGTTAATCATTAATAGAACGATGCATATCCAAGGGAGGGATGGGTGGGTAGTTTCTCAGAAACTGGGATTGAGCCAGAGGGAAAAAAAATACTGTTGGCCAACCATTGACAAACCCACTGCCAACACTGTGTACAGTATACACATGATCCTTAACACAGTACCGTCAAGTTGTGGAGGTGCAGACTTATTTTTCACTCATAAATTCGAAGAAAAAAGTAGTCTGCTTACCCAAGCACTTAGTTTCCAATATGCAAGCATGACGTCAGCAGGTTTGTTTTATTTTTCTGCCCAATCAAAGCTATTAGAACTTTAGTGAATTGGTGCGCCAGTGAACACTCTCCTATGATTGGTCAATGGCAAATGTAATGTCTGAATTCCTTTTAAATGTAACATTACGTCACTTTCCAGGATATGAAAGGTAAAATCTAATTGGCCCATAACACAATGAGGTGTGCATATTGGAAACTAATTAAGTGCTCGGGTAAGCATGCAGACAACTTTTTTCTTCGAATTTATGAGTGAAAAAATATGTCTGCATAGCAGGCTACTGTGGAGGTTATGCAGTTTAATTCTCAGGTTTGGGCCTTCCATTCCCATCATTTAGCCTATAAGCAACAGTCTGTATTCTAAAGCACTATCATAATTATTAAGTCAGTCCATATATTAGCATCTGTATAGTCCTAATTACCTTATTCCCTCTGTTTCTAAAAACTTCATTTGCAAATAGATTTTTCCCTTAATTATTATTAATAAATAATAAAGTAGACCCAGTGTTATTTTATTAATGTAGGCTCCTCATTGGCCAGCTACGTACCATAAATTATGGCCAGAGTTTTCCCCTTACGGTATAGACCAAGCAAGCAAGTTTAATAAGATGTTTATACAAAATCAGATTGGCTTCAATTTTGCCATCCGTACAGAAAGTTAATTAGACCAAGTTTATTGACCATGCAATGACAGCTCACAAAATTAACTAGTCATAATGTATAATGGTTTAATTAACAGATCCAACTAGGTGGCTCTTCGCTGTTAAACAAGTCAAAACTTTGTATTTCAGTTATTAATTTAAAATATAAACACTTCTGAATAAGCCACATCAAGCACGTCTTGATGTGAGATTCCTTCCATGTCTGTCACATCTGCTGCACATAAAATTATGGGATCAATCAGTTTCTGGGAAACCCCCACACTTCACCCAACCTTTAATGGTTAATCATCATAATAAAACAATGCATAAAAATTACAAGGGAGGGGTAGGTGTGTAGTTTCCCAAAAACCTGGATTGAACCAAATTATGTTTGTGGTCTGAGATGACTTGTTCGTGTATTTCCTGTGCACAACAGTCTGTTTGCTTCTGTCAATGTTTATTGAACCCTTTGTTCGTTATATCTTCTTCAAAATTTTCTTTCAAACTTCCCCTCATAAAATCTGTACTGTACACATTAAGTACAAGCTTTTGTAAAGATATACATGTAAATAGCTTATTGACCTCATATTCAAAACTGGTTACGACTGAATGCTGACAGTGACTTCAGACTTATTTAATGCAGTGTTATCCTCGAGAAGACTGAATAAATACATTGTAGCCCACTGTGCTCAAAACCTCACTTTTATGCAGTACCAGTAGGCCCTTGGCTAGTGATAGGCATAATTTTCCCACCCAAATTTGTTCCTAATTATTGCAGCTACATTGTACTTTAACAAAAAGTTGGCCAATCAAAGCGCAGATCAATAACAAGTTTCGTTGCAAATTTAATAATAATTATTAGTCAATAAACTGATTTTCCTTTGTACATAATATTGGTCCATATTTACAACAAAAAACTAAAGAGACCTGAAACAACCATGGGGGCTCAACAAAGCCAGAACCTGGCTAATCCTCAGATCGAATTGGAATTTATCATGTTGGTTTTTGCGGAGGGAGAAAAACCATCAGAGCAAGGGCAAGATACCAACAAACTCAACTCACATATGGCGCTGTATCCAGGAATCAAACCTAGGCCATAGAAGTGAGGCGCAGCGCTTTATAACCACCCCGGCTCTCCGAAAAGTCAGGATCCTTTCTGTTTAAGGTGCACATGAGCCTATGTTTTTTATCATTGAAATAATTCTACATATTGATTCAAGTAAATAGTTGAATAGTACAATAATTATTTATTTGATTGTTATTTATTTGTTATTGACGTGACTGAACTAGGGATTAATTTATTATACAAAAAGGTGCTGGTAAATGACCTATTTTAAACATGTTATATTTGAAACTTACATCTGTTCAGTAAATATTGTCGAAATCAAAAGTAAATTTCATTCACAAGGAGAATGACATGACAAATTCCCTGTTTGACGTCACATTAACCATGTACTCAAAATATATACCTTTATAATTCATACATGTAGATGCAACACTCTAATCAAGAACTATTTTACCATTCAACTATTTAGTTGATGTAGAATCGATTTTAATGATAAAAATATTAGGGCTCATACGTTGCACCCTGATTGGCTACAACCTTTTTCAGGGGGTAGTTACCCTTGCTTCTCAAACTCATTAATAATTTTTGAAGCAAAAACAAAGGAAATTAATAAAACATCAGTGTATTGAATTCTACAGAAATTTTGTCCTGATTTACATAAACTTTGGCTTCGATTTTCTCGGCCAAAATAAGTTGTATCACCAAAATAACTGAAAACATGACTACATCTAGACGTTTGATAAGTGCAATAAAGAATTCACATCTGGTCTTTATGGGATTTACAAACTCGCGCTTACAGCTTTAGTTTGTAAATCCCATAAAGATTGTCCACTCATTCTTTATCTAGTACTTCGAACAACTGTGTCCTGCACTAGTGGACTAGCTTCTGCTAGTTTCAAGCACTGGGTGCACCTTGTCACCATCATTAACCTACATGTACATAATAATGTACTAATGAAGCACAAGGGCCTGAATATCAGCCAAAAGTTCACAACCATACAGAGTAGTCTATACATAATCAACTGTGGGCCGATACTGCCCATTTTGTCCCAAGCAAAAAAAAAAGGTTACTCATGTACCAGTACATGTAGTTCATTATTATGATAAAATATGCAAATCACAGACCATTAACATGTAAAGTCACAACAAAGGGCCAATCGGAACCCTCAAATTGACCTCAATAGCAACTACTTAAAGATACATGTACATATGTAACTTGAGGTTGATTTCCACTGTCACGTTTTTCTCTACATACATGTACGTAATAGATAAAGAATGAGTAGCCGATCTTCATCCGATTTACAAAGTTGAGCTGAAAGCAAGAAAGATCGGACACAAATTCTTTATCTTACTTATCAAACGTCTAGATGTAGAGTCGTGTTTTCAGTTATTTTGGCGATATTACATATTTTGGCCGAGAAAGTCGAAGCCAAAATTTATGTAAATCAGGCCAAAATCTCTATCAGATTTAAAGATCACTTATCGGTCGGTGATTTCCTTTTTTTTGCTTCATGAATTATTAATGAGTTTGATAAGTGTACATAAAACAGGAGTATAAAAGGGAGGAATGTTTTTTTACACAAGTAAACCCCCATTTAAGATGATGGGTGTAAAATACAGGTCAGGTTGTTAATTCTAAGAAAAATCCTAACCACAAACCTAACCCTAACCATCGGACGAGTTCACAGGTAAACGACGGGTAATTTCACTCACCTAGAGCTAGGGTTCACAGGTAAACAAGAAGTGACCTGACCTGACCTGTACTTTACACCTACCGCATTTAAGATGTATATACATTTGTAATTATGTAAGTAAAAAGATTGCACTGTTTTAAATTTACTTACAAACTTTAAATGCAACAATGGAATTACTACAGACATTTTCTTGATGGACATTTTACATACTGTACATATGAAAAAAACATGGGACAATGGAAATCGACCTTTTTAGGATAGCACATTGCGTAAATGCATCTGTATTCATCAAGTACAATGTACAGCAGGAATTTTTAAATATGGAGCTGGACTATTGATTACCCATAATTTCTCAGTTTTATCACTTTCCTGCTTGTGTTTTCTGTCCTTGTAATTGGTTCATGAGCTTTTCATCTTGCATCGACATTGTTGTTAACTTTTTACCAATCCTCTCATGGATTTCCAAATATTTAGCAACACATCTGTCCAGACACACTGACTCTCCCTTGGTTAGATCACCTTCCTTGTATTTGGGAGATATGCACTTCTTTTGACAAGCTACTGTCAGACTGGAATCACAGGAGAAAAACTGAACTTCAATACATAATATGATAAAGAAGAACTTTTTCATGAGTCGCTGAGTCAAGTTGAAAATTTTGGAATTTATTTAAGTTTACGATTAAAAGTAATCCTAACCTGGCCCTACATGTAGTTAACCTAAAATAGAGCGGATTTCACATGAGTGTCGTAAAACCAAATGCAAATTACTCACAGCCAGCCAATCACAGGAGCAAGTAAATACAAAAAAGCCAACTGAAGGCTGGAAAAGTTCGTGAATGGGTTTCGCCTGAACCAATCACGAGCCAAAGCAAAACCAAGACCAAAACATGATTGGTTTTACTTTGCAATTTCATTGGTCGATTAATAACATGCCATTTTCTCGGCCAATAGAAAAGCTAAGTAAACGCAAAACCAAAATACTTTCGACACTCATTTGAAATCCGCTCTATAACCTAACACTAAACCTAACATTGACTGACAGGACTCTGACTCATTCGACTCACAAAACAAAGTCCTCATGTACAACACATCCAAAACAAGTTTTTTGAAAATTCAGTAGCCTGCAGAACAGGCATTTTGACTTTGTGGAGAGACTCCAGTACCAGTCTCCTTTTTCCATTTTGCGCAGCCAAATTATTTTATTGCTTCCTTTGCATTGAAATAACACCAAGAGCCTGTTTTGCAGGCTAAAAATCCAGAAGAGAAAACCTAATACCATGACCAGAAAGATCACCTCAAAATTAGCCAGAATGGCAAGTTTCAAAGGAATCCGTTGTTTTCCCACAGAGTTACGAGCATGCAAAGTCTGTACAAATTACAGTTGAATGTATGTTGGAGGTTGCCCTCCATTGGAAAATGCCTTTATACATTTGTCTACAATAGTTATCGATTCAAACTTTGCATTCTCTTAACGTGGTGGAAACACAGTTACTGATTCTTTTGAAACTTGATAATCTAATTTTGAGGTACATGTACTATTTCCAGTCATGGTATAATAGTTTTTCTCTTCGCTAAATTAAAATAAACGTGTTTGGTGTTGCACTCTCATTGTACAGTGTACTACAATTACATGTAACTAGTCCAGCAAATTTTGATAGGCTGACTACTACTTCTATTCCACAATTTTTTATTTATACATGTATAAGCACAAAGCCATGGCTTAAAACACATGGTTCAACATGACTTACAGTCAAGACGCAAACTTTGTCACGCGAGGAAAGGCAATTGCTGAACCGGCTCAGCAATTGCTGTTCGTCAACAGCAATTGCTGTTTTAGAAAACAGCAATCAGCAATATCGTTTTGCCGGCAAACAGCAATATCGTTTTTTGAAAAACGCAATATCGTTTTTGGAAGTAAAACGGCAATTGCTGATTTACAGCAATATCTCCGATATTCTGACGAGTTTGTACAAAATCGATGTTTTCCGTAATCGTATGCCAAATGGTTTGTTTTTGTTGACGTAGAGAGAGCTGTTATGGGGCAGCTTCCCAAGACTGAATGAGGGCCATTGAATAAACCAGGCCTGAATTGGAATTTAGGTTTTTTAGCATAAAGAAAACTGGTGAATCTGGAGAAGTTTGACCACAGTTTGACCCTTGGCGAAACCCGAACTCAATTTCAACTCACATACAGTATATACTAACGAAACTTCATGCTCTCCTTGCTATTTCACAGCTCGCTTATAACGCATTCTCCCATTGCTTTTGCAAACCTTTACTGGAAACCTATACTTAAAATATTAGAACTAGCATGAATATATGGAAGCCTCGACTTTCTGACACAAAATAATAACAAAACGATTAGCGGTCGCTTGTTTAGTTCCCTGACCGACACGGGACTCGATCGCTTTAAAGTTTGCCACTAAGCCCAAATCATAACAGTAAATAAACTTTAGCTTCTGTAGTTTCACATTTTCGGTAGATCCTTGTGTAGTTAAAAGTTTCGGCTGAAATTATTGCAACTGTTTGAAGTTCTGGCATGTTTTTCGAAAATTCTCGCAGTGTGAATTTTCACGTGCAATCAGTCAGGCGTGAACGTGACAGTCTGACTTTTGACGAGTCTGTCAAATCGCTGAAACTTTCTGGGAATGTGAACACAGTTTTGAAGCCAATTCCTAATGAAAAGACGTGCAAAAATCTTCTATACTCTTACCAGAAAACCTCTACTGGGAATGTGGTATTCCTGTTGAATTCAAATTGCGCTTTAATACACTGAAAGTTTTCCAAAACATTGAAGGTCGAAATTAGCATATTACAATCGTCTCAACAATCGCTAAACGCACGTGCAAGTCAAAGACGTGGATCGAACTTCAAGTACCGGTATCTGCAAAACTAGGGAAACCTGGCAAACCAAATACATGTAATCAATTAATAAACACTACCACAAACAAAATCAAAATGGTAAAAGACATCTCAATGTCTGTGAAAGTAAGTTAATTAAAAAAATATCACCGAAACGCTATCGAAATAACTTGCCGTGCGCAAATTTTATTTAAGCGTTCATTTTTATTCGGATCTCAAGTTCTTTCATTGCATTGGTCTTGTAACTTTTTGCGTTGTTTAACTTCTAGCCGTTGAACCGAAAAGTGAGGCATCAACTTATTAAACGTTTAATGTGCGTTTTTGCAGTTGAGTGAAAAAAAGCGGATTATCAACTTCGTGCAGGTTCTTTCGATGTTCAAGTAGCGAACCAGGTAAACTAAATAATTACGAATCAGGGTTTTGTACAATCAAATCAGCAATTGCTGTGCCGATATATCATTTGAAAAAAGGCAAAAGGCAATATCGTTTTTTAGAAACAGCAATATCGTTTTTCAAAAACAGCAATAACGTTTTTGAAAACAGCAATAACGGCGATATTGCTGAGCAGCAATTGCTCTTAAAACAGCAATTGCTGCTCAGCAATATCGGGGCAATAGCGTGAAGAAGTTTGCGTCTTGACTGTACATACATATTAAGTAATCTTTATTTAGATATGGTGTCCCTTCATTTAAATGTTCTTCCAGAGAGCCATGTATAACAGAGTAAAAAATGGTGAGAAATATTAAACATATTTAGGGGGGTTGGCTAAATCATAGGGGAAGGGAAAAAGTTTGAAGTGCTTGTGTAGGTGGGTCATCAAAGATTTTACCTACTCCTTGGGGGGGTCATCAAAGTTTGGATGTACCAGTTGTGTAAAATTTAACTGAAAATGTAATAAATTGTTTTTGTAATCCCAAGCCAATGTTTAATCTCCAGAACACAGGAAACCAGTGTTTTAGAGAGCAGTCAAATCTAAAAAAATTCGGCTCAGACCAAACAACATTGAAAGACAGTCTGCTTTTTCCCTGCATAATTTTATGCAGGATGGTATTCTCTAAACGACACATCCCCATAGGACAGATAAAGCTTTAGTGTCCAGGAGATTATTACATGTATGCCAATGCTGAGCACTTTTTCATTTATGCTAGAACTAACAACAACAACTTTATTTGTACTCTCTCAGGGTTTTCAATAACATTTGAAGTAAGTGGCAAAACTTGAAGAGTAGGCGGCGAGCATCGAGCGCCATTGCCGCAAATATCTAATTTTTTGGGAATTTATCAATCAAAGTAGGTGGCGATTTCATGTAAAATACCCGGCGAGATTCGCCGGCTGCCGGCTTCTATTGAAAACCCTGCTCTCTACAACATACATGCATAACAAAATTACTAGTGTGCGGTTTGAAGGGAGAAGAGCACAGCTACTTAGATATAGCAAAAGCTAATCGAGCTAAGTAGCTGGGCTATGCAGGTCTGGAATAATTGTTACAGTAGCGCTCATAGATTGGATGTGGGTTGTTGTGGGTTTTTAAGCCTAGCTTCCATTAAGGTCCATTCATGAAATTTTCATTTATTGTTGCCAGCTGATGTACGTGCTCATTATGCCTGAACTCTTTCATTGCCTTTTTATTCAAACTTTGAATACATTAGCCCTTTCTAATCAAAAATTTGCTTCATGCTAGTGCACTAATCACAAAGGAACATTGTTTAAGTACTTACATGGAAGTTCTTAAACCCCACTTATTAGCTTGATCACAAAACAATTATTACATCAGGATGACCGAATTTCAGTCACTCACTATCTTTCAAAAATCCTTGCATGTCTCGATCGAACTGACTACCCGTAGCTAATACAGATACAACGCAATTCAATTCTGATTCCCCTCGGACTCAACACAGCCTTAAAAAAAATATGGGTACAGAACAAATTTTTCGAGAGCGAGGATCTATGGAGTTCGCTCTCTAGACCCTTTTAAAAGTCTTCAGGCAAAATACAAACAAGGTCTGACACAACTATCTTTGGAAAGCTCTCACCAGACCATGAAACTTACTGAAATCAACTTATTAGCTTGACAAAATTACTAGTTCAGTTTGCCTGAAGATGTGACTCTGTGTAAATCTCCAATGATAACATATCACCTTTTAGCCAAACAGTTCTTCATTCAACCATGAGTTACATGTATGCCTGCAGTGACTTTAAAGGATGTCCAACAGCACTTTATACAAAGTCACTCTTTCAAAATGTTAGTCTGCTATTCTGACAAGAATCTCCACTCTTCAACACTTCAGTGGTGTCTCCCCTACTTGGTTTCCAAGTTGACAGAGAAAGTGGAAGCAAACCTTGTAAGGGACTTTAATAGGCCTTTTGCATCAATTGATCACGTGACGATTTTCCCATAGCAACGCCTTGTGTGGAGGGCAAGCCATTCTAACTTTCCTTGACAACAGAGAGAGCGTGGGAGACGCGAACGTGAAACCTCAATACTAAAAGTTCTGCCGGTTCCTTTGTTATTCGTTTTCAGCTCAAATTTATCATAACTATTTAGCTTTAAATCGTAAAGTTCAGTGTTAGAGGATTTTAAGAGCAGTAAGACGATCAGAAATAGCTTTCTGAAGCCAAAACCGAACCGGACTCTGCGAATACTCGCAACATGATGGCGGCCTCAACAGACGGTAAGAACTGAGCTGTCTTCGGGAATGTACTTTTCTTCCACGCTTTAAATCGTTTTTATGTTCTAGAAAAAATATCTGGTGACAGGGGATGTATCTATTTAATACTCTACCATAGCCGAGGAGATGCTAGGAGACGCTGGTGTTGTATAAACTGGAACGCGCTACCACTGTTGTGTGCCACAAATATGCAGTGGAGATTCACGCTATAATGATGGACTTTCCTTTCATCACAAAAATTCCCCGGTAAAGACATGGGATTAAGGTCTCAGTGGATCACCAAAATACGAAGTAACGAGGGGCTTTATTTCAAGATTACAGACTCTAGTGTTGCTGGTGATTTGAAAAAAAAAAGAGAACCTGTCACATAGGAAAACCAGCTACTCAACAACCTATAATATCAGGTTGTTATTCGTACAAAAGTTTATAATATCTCTGTAGCCTGTAACGCGTTCAGATACATCATTCTCCTGTCATCACATAATTTTTCTAGAACATAAAGACGATTTAAAGCGTGGAAGAAAAGTACATTCCCGAAGTCAGCTAGTTACCGGCGCCAGCTGTTGTCTCATGTTGCGAGTAACTCGCAGAGTCCGGTTCGGTTTTGGCTTCAGAAAGCTATTTCTGATCGTCTTACGGCTCTTAAAATCCTCTAACACTGAACTTTAAGATTTAAAGCTAAACAGTTATGATAAATTTGAGCTGAAAACGAATAACAAAGGAACCGGCAGAACTTTTAGTATTGAGGTTTCACGTTCGCGTCTCCCATGCTCTCTCTGTTGTCAAGGAAAGTTAGAATGGCTTGCCCTCCACACAAGGCGTTGCTATGGGAAAATCGTCACGTGATCAATTGATGCAAAAGGCCTATTGAGTCCCATTGTCTCTTCTCCTGTGACCTTGTGTCTGAATGTCATAAATAAAAATTTAAATAATCCTTCATCTGAAAGGCTCTCTTAACCAGTTTTCCCTACTGGATGTGTTTGGGCTCAATTGGTGAAATTCTGAGTGCTAACTCAAGGGGGGGGGGGGGGGGGGGGGTACTAGCTAACATGAAAAATGGGTACGTACATGTATGTAACTAGGCCAAGAGGCTCAAACCCTGACCCAAGATCTGAGCTCCAAAATCCTGATTGCCCCCTTTTTGGGGAAAAAGATTGCCCCTTCTTTAAATAAAAACAAATAGGCCCTGTCAAGTAAATTGTTCGCCTGAAAAGGAATTAAACTCTGATCCTGATCTGCCCAAACCAGGTCAAAACCCTGACCTTACCTGCCCAAACTGATCTCAAAACCCTGACCCACCCCCGCGGCACATGCCCCCAGGTGAGGGGATTACACTGGGCTTTTCTGTTGTGTTTCTGCTTTGAGACACAATTTGTTTTAATGAAATCCTTGAAATTCTGCAGTTGGTTGTCTTTTCCCCCTGCTCAACCTATTAGGATGTGTTTTTGTCACTTTAACCCTTTTGCCACTACAGGCCTCAAAAGCGGCCAATATGAAGCATGTACATGTACATGGGAAAAATTATTGCATCAAATCTAGACATGCTGGAAATACGACGTTGTGATATATTTCAAGGGATGAATGACTTCAAAGCAAGAGCTATAACAGGGATCGCTTGACTCTCCCACTTTGGAGAAAAACTCATTTGTTTTGGAGATCGTTTTTCGTTTCTTCGATTTTCACGAATTTTGAGGAGCTGAAAATTGGCCCCAAAAATCCTTCCCATTTGCCCTTGAAATCAAAAGCAAACACAAAATCAGCACTCAGTCGTTGCAGTACCTTCTTTAATCTTTCCAACCACCAGCTTTATTTGCACAAAACACACCTATAGCAACTGTGAAGTGTGCTATTCTTTATGCTGCACTTATCTCCACCACGTTTTCCTGTACCCACCTCCAATTGCATGCTGGGTAATGGACAAAAAAAATCACAAGAGCTCCCCCCCTCTGGGACTCCTGTAGTCTTTTACCCCAAGCCGTTGCTTTAAAGAGACAAAAACACATCCTAATAGGTTGAGCAGGGGTAATTAAAGACTGCCAACTGCAGGATTTCTGAAAGCACAAACACAACAGGAAAACCCTGTGAAATCCCCTCACAAAGCCTACTAAAAGCAAACCAAGTACTTTTCAGCCATCATCACACTTAATTATGTCCTCTAGCTCTCTTGCAGTGGTTTATTTGTCCAAAATTAGAGCACATTTCGTTGGAAATCCTACAGAAGAAAGCATACTTACCACGGACGAGTGCGTTGAGTTCTGCCGAATGGCATCATGGGGAACGTTTGAGCCCTTGGTTTAAAAAGTCAGCAGTATTTAACTACCCCGGGCAAGCCAAACTGGAACTGAGGGGGGAGTGTTGAGTTAGCACTCTGGATTTCACCAATTGAGCCCAAACATGTCCAGTGGTGAAAGGGTTAAAGCAATGGCTTGAGTCCAAATAACCACTCTTGGTTGTTGGGGTAAAAGACTTATAAAAAAAGATTTGATGCAATATTTCTTCCAGGTACATGCTTCATATTGGGCAATTACGGGCAGTGCAGGAAGGAAAGGTTAACTAGCGATAAGAGAAAATGTGGGTAGTCCTATTATTAAGGCAAAGTTATTTTTTTTGAGTTTTTGAAATTGTCAATGACACCACTTTGCACACGGCCCTAAGTCAATTGGTATATACCACTTTCTTAATTTATTTATAATAATTATTATGCTTTTTTCCAAGGAAGGAGTTAGCTTTAGTAAAATTTTATGATATATCCCATACAGTACTGGGCCCGGTTCCTGAAAGCCAGTTTAGCGCTAATCCAGAGTTAATTACCATGACAATTAATATGTTTTGTTGAGAGTTAATCCAGGATTAGCACTAATCGGGCTTTCAGGAACCAGGACCTGGGATATAATTTTATGATAGAGTGGACCATTCCATTTTTTCCTTTTTTCCATAGCACTCTACCCCTTGAAAAATACACATTTTTGTCTTTACTCCCCCCTCCCCCCCCCCCCCCCCCTCAGAAAATATGACAAAAAAATTAAAAACTGGAAAAAAAACTCAACTTGAACTTGTGAACCCCCTTCAGAAAAAGAGCTTAAATTACAAATTGACCCTACTGGACCCCCTCACTCCTCAGGCTCAGAAAGATATTACTCGACCACCTCAGAAAATCTCATAAACAAAGCCAGAGGTGGTGTGATGGACCAGTCTAACTGTATAAGTTATATGTTCTAACTGTATGATGTATCTGCTGTATATGCGTATCATATATTTTTGAGAGGTGCAGCGAAATGTCACTCAAAAAACCAGGCCTCGGCCGGTTTCCACTCACCGGTTGTATAAGTCTGTCATCATCTCAATTTCCAGGTCAGCCACCATCCGTGCCTTTTCTGGATCCATAATTGTCGTTATCTTGCGATTTTCTACAAACCTAATGCCGATTGAAGTATATTACTAAAATAAAGACTAGATTTCCTTCACGTGTTTCTCACTCGGCAGCCGCCATATTGGTTTTGCTTCACTACTGCTGAACGGTCTGCAGGCTCAAAACCAAAGCTCGCAAAGCACTAGTGGTAAAGCGTAAAACCTATTGCTTGTATGCATCCGCCCCGGTTTAACCGGCAATGGGGACCGCAAATGATACCGTGAAAAAAACATGGAATGGCATGGAGTTTTCCACTGGATAATGCCTTTTTAGTGGATCAAAAGTATGAATGAAAGAAAAATAAAGAACAGTTTTCGTTTAGTTCCGGGCTGGGTGGTTCAGCACATGACGTCATGGGTTACCATAGAAATGAATGAGCTTTCAGATTGACAGATGATAGAATGCTCTGGGAAGAAGTCAGGCCATATCGAGGTAGCCTTGGAATGCAGGCGAGAAGGGAACGGAACGCCTGCCCGCAACGCATGTTATTTTTAAAAACGCCTCCTATTTAGTTATGCATGTCGATTACCAGTACAATTTTCCTTGCTAATTGTAGGCCTCAGAAAATGTACATTCCCACCAAAATTAACGGGGTTATCAACCTCTAAATCATCAACGTAACTTCTCTGATATCGAGCGATTTTAATTAGTGTTTTTGTAGCAAGGTTTCTATAGGAATTTGGCCGCCACCAAGATTTCAATAGCTCCACACCGCGGCAAAACGGTATGCTCCGCTGGCCAAAAGAATGAAGGCTCTGCTATCAAATACAAATTACCGAGGGTTTCAACTTTTTTAGTAAATAATTTTATAACTTAGTAAACTCACAGTGAATTACAAATTAAGAAAAGTTCAACCTGTTAAAGTCTTAGGCTTATCTTTTAAGTAGTTTTCTTATTTTTTAGACAAAACAGTTCACAAATGGATACTTTTAAGCAGAAATTTTAAAATCACGGGTATGTGCCTGTTGTTTCATTTCAGTTTTCACGGGAAACTGGGGTCGGCCGCGCCGACAAGAAATAGCAAATACGCATGCGCGTAACGTTTTGCCGCGGTGTGCAATAGCCCACTTCCGCGATATGCTTTACTTGTCACGCAGAAAGGTTTCAATACGAGGCTCCATGCTAAATGAAATTAATTCTTTTGTCTGTGAAAATAATTAATTTAATTTAGCACGGAGCCTCGTATTGAAACCTTTCTGCGTGACAAGTAAAGCATATCGCGGAAGTGGGCTATTTGGTAAACTAATCTGATGCGAGCACAGGCAGCCCAAGCTCACGATTTGTGGCTCTTACAAATCCTACAGTAGATTACGTGATTGCTCGCGTAAGGTGACTCTAGCCGCCAACCTCGTTCCCAGGGGTCTTTACGTGCCTAATCAAAGATGGCCTCTGGTACAGGCTGGTGGGATTCGGCCACTGATTGGCTAGATGTTTCGCGCGTGCTGATTGGAGAATTTCGAATAGCGCGTGCATTTTTGATTTGAAAAATAAACTGGTGATGTCGTCTTTCGCATTGCGCGTTCAAAATTCGTTGAAAACAACTACAAATTCCTCAGGACCGGGTTGTTCAAAGCCCGATTAGTGCTAATCCAGGGTTAATTTCCATGACAACCAATAGGTTCTGTGCAGAGTTAATCCAGGATTAACACTAATCGGGCTTTGAACAACCCGGCCCTGAACTTAGCGTTTTTGCCTTTTTTTAATACACACTTCGCAACTGGGTACAAGTATAAAACTGTACGGATGGAATTCATTGGGATCACACTTCAACCGCTAACCGTTCTTCAGTGATGATGAATCCAAGATGGCGGATTGATTAGGCGCGTAAAGACCCCTGGGAACGAGGTTGATATTGGGCATATTTTTGGGTCACATGACTAGCCACAGGCAGCCCGAGCTCTAAACATCTAGCTAATACTTACAGCGTTTGTATGGGAATTTTAACGATCGACATCGAGCTAGAAATAAGAAAGAATTAATGAATAAAATGCCTTACCTTGCTTCCATAGTGTATTACTTACTATCTGTGTCGTAACAGGGTTGATATGAAGCGATTTTAGCGAGTTTTCATTTCCTCTGCTCAGAGGAAATCGCTTCATATCAACCCTGTTACGACATAGACAGCAAGTAATACACTATGGAAGCAAGGTAAGGCATTTTATTCATTAATTCTTTCGTATTTCTAGCTCGTTGAAATTCCCATACAAACGCTGTAAGTATTAGCTAGATGTTTAGAGCTTGGGCTGCCTGTGTCTGTACCAGGGGTACTTTCGACGACCCCTGGGAACGAGGTTGTCTAGCCGCGCTCTTGCGCGAGCAATCGCGTAATCTACCGTAGGATTTGTAAGAGCCACAAATCGTGAGCTTGGGCTACCATAGTCCAGACGCTGGTCTTGTTTGTATATCATGAGATGAATATATGAACTCGAAAGAATCTGAAAACAGCACTTTACTTTCGAAATAAATTCAAAAATAGAATCAGGCACCATCGTAGTTTTTAGGGAAGCGTCACATATTGATATTTCCACGAGAAACGTCCAGCGAAGTTTCTTTTTCAACCCCCACCCCCCTAAGAAACGTCAGAGATTTATCAATTTTTTTAACACGAACAAGGAGTTGAAAATCAAACTTTTTCCCAAAACCCGGATGCCATTCTTTCAACCTAAAGACAAGTTGTTGCAAACCTTATTTCTGTTCCAGCCTTCTTTAGAGATTTAGCTTTAGAGCAGCAAAATTAACCCGCTGTATAAAGAAATATTCAAAGTCTGCTTCGCCGAACCTTTCGCTGAATACGCTGGTTTTCCTCGAAATGCGATATATATGGATGAACGAATGATCGGTGCCAATTAAAATTGTCAGTACCGCACCAATCAGAAGCCTTCGTTCGTGGACGAATAGGAACGCCTGCAGGCTAATATCGAGGGGAATAGCGTGCGTCAGGAAAATATCTCTATTTCCTGCGGTAAACCGTTAGAAGCAAGAAAGTAAAGTTTTAGTTAGAAGCCGAGTCAGTATCGTGCAAAGCTTTTAGATTTCCTTTTAATATTTCCAAAGTAGTGAATTCAACAACACTGCGGCGCCAATGAGCTCTGCATGAAGAAAATGGCAAAAGAATCGGAGAGCCGGGGGCGGTGCAGTGGTTAAGCGCTTCGCCTCTCACCTCTGTGGCCCATATGACGATGCGGTGCCATATGCGAGTTGAGTTTGTTGGTATCTCGCTCTTGCTCCGAGGGTTTTTCTCTGAGTTCTCCGGTTTTCCTCCCTCCACAAAATCCAGCACGCTAAATTCCAATTTGATCTGTGAATTAGCCGGGACCTGGCTTTGATCAGCCCCCATGGTTGTTTTAGGTCTCGTTAGAAATTCAAAGTTAGAAATTCAGATTAGATTAGAATCAAACTAAAATTCCCATAATCAAGTTTGAGATGCATGCAGCTTGCATACTGAAATGTCTCAGTGTCAAGGGTGAATACCCGGGATTAAGAAAAACAATGGATTTTTTTTTTTAATTTAATGAATTAACCTGGGATTTAAAAAGATGCACGTTGGTGGCGCGGCCCTCACGAGCCACCGTAGAAGGTATCGTTTGTATGAAAAATAACTAAATAAATGCGTATATTTTGATTTCTAAACCACGTTGATCCAAGGACCAGATTCCACGCCATTCATACTTTTTTCACGGGATCATTTGCGGTCTCCATTGGGGTCATCATTTGCGGTTAATTTTGGGGATCATTTGCGGTCCCCATTGGGGTCATCATTTGCGGTTAATTTTGGGGATCATTTGCGGTCTCCATTGGAGTCATTATTTGCGGTTCATTTTGCGGATCATTTGCGGTCTCCATTGGGGTCATCATTTGCGGTTCATTTTGGGGATCATTTGCGGTCTCCATTGGGGTCATCATTTGCGGTTCATTTTGGGGATCATTTGCGGTCCCCATTGGGGTCATCATTTGCGGTTCATTTTGGGGATCATTTGTGGGCCAAGGCTAATCCGCATCTGCGACCCCTGGTTAATCCGTTTTCTTTTCTTTTCCTCCAGTGATTTATGCACTCTTTTATGCACCTGCAACACCCAAGTACTTTTTGCCATTCATTATTTAGCATTGTCAGGAGCCCATAACTTGGAGCGTCCATATCTCCAATATAGTTGTCACAGCATTTTACAAGTAGGGCTATTTTTAGATTATTTCCCCGCCAATTGGTAGATTGCAGCGTGGCGGAACAAAAGATGCCTCATTAGCTACGCTTTTGTGATTTGATTCCCTTAGGAATAGTTGCAACTCAACCATAGCGGGAAACCATTCTAAAAATAACCTAACTTGTAAAAACGGTTGTGACATAGGCCTAGTATGTGGGATGGACGCTCCTAGAACTTTATGGGCTCCTGGCATTGTCTTTTAGGCACTATTGATGGACCTTGGGTTATGTTATCTTGATGCCTCTATATGCATATACGGTCGGTCTCGGGAGTGTTGTTCCTTGTGTGTGCGTATGCATCCGTTGTCCCTCTAGTACTGTGAGAAATTTAGTGGGCGGACGGGAGGTGTATGTGGGGGGCGGCATTGATCGTATACGATTATATATATAATTATATAATTATGTATTTATTTAGTTATTTTATTAACCTTCTTGGATTAGCGAAAGCTATTTAGAAGTAAACAACCTAAGACCTAAGATCATATGGACGGGACTAATTTGAACGAGTGAGATTTTCAAAGAGTATCAAAATTGAATGAGCCCGTAGTGCGAAAGCAATTTGGCTCTTTGAAAAATCGCACGAGAAAGCCATATGATTACTTGTTAATAATATTCATCCGCGTATGTTTGTGTTTTTGTCGTACTCTTGTCGTGATCGATGTTATTCAAAGGATTTTGCTTCAGTTTTTCAACTTCTCCCGGCTGTAGATGTGGAAATATCTCTGTCAGTGTTCTACATTGTTGCAAAAGTTTGGAAACACCACCGCCTCTCAGTCAGCCCAATTAATGAGTTATGGTTGGATATATATAGTTTGTTCACATCTGAGGTATTACATGATTTGGCGCTCAGGTATTACATGATTCAACACTGGTATTACACGATTTGGCACTGGTGTTTAGCATAAATACAGCTGCTCTCAGCCAATGAAACTGATTCGAGAACTCGTTGCCTTATATTATTAAGACATGTACAGGTTAAGTAAAATGACTGCGACTCTCCGGAATGTCTGGTGCGATAAAAAATAACTTCCAATGCTCCAATAGCATTAACTGCTGTACCAAGCTGATGCGACTGATAATAGCTGCGGTTACCAAAAAAACTACCCCAGATAAAGTCGTTTACCCAGTTACCCAGTAAAACTGGCCCCAATAAAAACCGAAAACGGCTGTAAATTGGAATTTCCAACATGTATTGGTAATCCATGGAAATCCGAAATTCCATGATCTTTCTATATTCGGAGTACATGGAAGTTTTTTTCAGTGAAAAGCGTTGGAGTAGCCTGCATTGCATCCGAACTGAATCCCGGTTAAGTCTGTAGACGGACGGACTTAACCGGGGTTCAGTTCGGATGCGACGCAGGCTACGTTGGAGCCGAGAGCATAGAGTCTCCATCTCCGTTCCCTCACCTTCATTTGTTCTCGTTCTCAGACTCAAATATCTCATCAGTCGAAGCCATCGACAAGTTTTTTCCCGTAACAATACTAGCTGACGTTACAGGTGCGTCTACGAATAGCAGTTTCAGCGGTATTGACCCGAACGCCTCACTTCGATGTGTGATGTGTAATGAAGCACCATTGAAACCAACATTCTTGTAAGACACAACCGCCCTCTTAAAGGAGAACTCAACCCTAAATCTATCCGACGACTAAAAACTTGTATTCAAGACATATCAAACAATTTATTGAGAAAAGTGTCGTTCCTGAGAGCTACCTGTGATATTCCATATATGGTCAATATATTCCATATTTGGAAAGCAGGACGGATCGTCGAATACTAGAACACGTTCAGGAAGTGTAGCGAGCCGGCAGAAGAGAGGCAGATACAACGTAGGCAACAGGAAGTGCGATTAAAAAAATCGAATCGTTATTTGAATAGGATGAGCGTATGCCTCGATCACTAGCATCTAGTCAGGCACAATATTCTCCGTATTGTACGTCACAGATTACAGGAATTGAGCCATCTGTACTTAGCGGCGGTTGGGAGGAAGATTTGCAGATTTTCTTTCCTTTGACGCAAAACACAGTAAAATATTTTTTTCGTTGAATTAGTTTTGAAGCTGAATGAAATTTAGGCGTGAAACAATGCTAATTCCATATTTACCGTATCATTTGCATATTTTTCGTATTGAGAAATGATTTCTTGATTCGGTAAATATGGAAATGGTCATTGTTTCACCCCTAAATTCCCTCAGCTTCAAAGCCCTCCACTTGCATAATTTAGTTTGTCGTACTATCCTGGGTTTCAAAGTATCTCCACGTGGCCTCGTGCAAGTATCCCATTGGCCGATGTACCATGAATATCTAATGTAGTATGAGAAGGCATCAACCATGTCACTTTATTATATTGTGCAAGCAACTGTTCCTAACATGCATGCAGTGTCAGTTCGAAAACAAATAAAGGATCATGAAACACCTTCTGAATAGCAACAAAAAGCAAACATGTTGATCCAATTACAGTGTTGACTTAATCAATGTGACGTTAGGGCACAACAAACTTGTAGGCTTCGAGTCAATGATCTCTTATTCCTGTCACGCGTTAACGACTTTCAAAAAGCCGCGGCCAAGTAATAAGTTATGGCCTTTTAATAAGTAGCCTCTTCCGCAGTTAGATCCGGCTGAGCTCAGCACGTATAATTCTCGAAGGTTTGAGAACATTTTCGTAATCAAATGAAGAAAGCTGTGGGTGTTTCTTAGTACGTGAGCATAATACAATGACGTAAGGCTTAATGAACCGTTGAACAAAACAGCTATGCAAACCATGTAATTAACATTCAGTGACAGCCCGAGTCGCCTTGAGAACCATTTTGTTCTAAATCCAATGGGTAATTAGCACTTGCTTGTTTTTAACAATTTAGTTTTTATCATGCAAAGTAACTCAAAGGTACACGCTACGAGCAAGATTGTTATTCAATATCAGTTTTTGATTCGACGTAGTTTCCAAAACTTTTTCTCGAAATCTTGCGCGGGCAGATATATGTACTGGAAAAGAATAATTTCAGCAGTAAATGATGTGTAAAGGAGATTTGATGTTTGGAGAGATTAAGGGTTAAACAAACAAGTTCACTATGGAGAAATTTAACCGCGGGAAGAACTCATCCTTGTCGAAAGTGTTGAAGACGATGAAAATCAAAGACAGCAAAGTTGGAAGTGTGATATTGAAAGGTAATGTCTTCGAGGAATCAAAGCTGGGAAACAAACTAGACCTCATAACTCACATACAGAATAAAGAACAGAGGAAGATATCGTGGGAGAGGGAAAAATTGTTAAGCAAGCATAAGAAAACGCTCTCGAGGAGTAATACTCAGTCTTGCTTGATGCAAAGGGCGAAGTCGGGATGTATTTTTCCGCCGATTGCAAGCAGAGGACGATCGCTACACATGCAGACTTACAAGAACGAGTCAAGTCGAGTTGGCGAGGCTCGTAAAAGTCTCGAAGTCTCTGGGCAGCGGGAAAATGAAAAGTGTAGCGACAAAGTGCACAATGACACGAGTACATTCCAAGAATCTAAACAGGTGGCACAATTGCCGCAATCTCAAAAGATTTATACAAATGAACCCGAACCTCAAGCTAAACTAAAAGTCCATTCACAAAATGCGAAGGGTTCAAAGGAGGTGTTAAAGAAATGGAAACGTGCTGTAGATAGAGTAAGGTCGGAAGAAGTGCTACCTTCTCAGGGTTCGCGACCAATACTTGTGACACCTTTGCTGCTGAGCCGAAGAGCTAAACAAATCGACGGGACAAAAGATCCTCGCTTCGTTAAGTTGGTTGATCAGCTTGTTCCTAATCATGGTCGCAGAAAGTCAGTAAAATCTACGGAGGAGAATGACGACGAAGGAGTGGATGAAAGAGGCGTTCTTGCACTCCAAAGGACTAGTTCTGATGCGAGCTGCGATCGTCCATCTATGAATCAATCATTGTTTCTACTGGCTCAACGTGCTCAGGTGTACCAAGCGAGGCTTTCTAGAGAAGAAAAACAGCTCCAAAACTCTAAACTAAACTAAACTACAGAATGTAGGGCCACTTTTGAAGGTCTACTCCCGCACCATAGACCAGTTCGCGGTAAATTCCGACATTTTGAAAGGGCTGCAAAACACGGCGCGAAATACAGTGTTTGTATGGAAATCCGATGCCAAATATAATCCGTAAAATCGAATTTCTGAAATATTCTTCAGATACCAGGCGTTTTAGAAAGATCGATTGGAGGTGAAAAATAGCATTTACAAACAGGTTTTGCTAATAACAATACCGATCTCGTACAAGGCTTCTAAATAAATGAAGTTCAATATTTTTTTCCATCCAGTACATTCCTGTACAATCACGTGAATGCCTAGCTGCAAAAGGCCCATTTCTGTTAAGAATCCATTTGTAAGAATTGAAATATGTAGAATTAAGAAAGTTATTATTTATACTCGATTTTATCAGTTAGTCCTAGCTTATACAAGGAATCATGCCTATACTGAGTATAGATAAATGAATTCTAAGGCACTTATGTAATTTGAAAGACGTTGTGGCATTGCATCATACACGTTTAATACGTAACTACTATTCTATTTGTAACTTTTATGCTCACTTAGTATTCCATGTATTCCATTTAGTTAGCTTTTCTTTTTACAGGGCCTCTCTGAAAAACACTTCGGTGACGAGAGCACCCTGTCAAAATATTATTATTTATTATTATTATTATCATTATCATTGAAGGGGGTGATAATCGGTCTCTTCTCCCCACGACTTTTATTGTGCAACATAATACATTATGGGTGGTTAAATCATCGCGATTAAACCAACTTTATATAGCTCTATTTTAGGAACAAATATTGCCTAGGGTTGAACATAATATGAACTTTGTATTTGGGAGTCAACAAATAAATCGGTTAAATGTCACTCTGCATAGCCGGACATTGCGGTCAGTATAACATGGAACCAGTACCCCATGTTGGGCGTTGTTTGGCCAACTGAATATTTTTTGTCCAGTAAATGAAACTTTGTTTTCGATCAAACATTTCAACCGACAAAAATGTTGGTCCAAACATCGGTTTAGCATTCGGCATTGTTTGAACCAACGATGTTTGGCTTTAGTTGCAGAATACCCCCTCCACTCAAAAGATCGCTTGAAAACTGTGCTAAATGCTCCACTTTAGTTCAGGTGTATTTAGACTCATTCTCTGATGAATGATTTCGGGTCGAAATGGTTAGATTTTTAAAATTATTTCAGGGTTAGGTTTTTAGAAGGTTTGTATGAAAAAGTTGAGAAATGAATTATTAATCAATCAAAGGAGGGGGTATTCTACTCCGAAAAGTTGCCCATATAATCCCTTTACACAAGAAAGGATCTCTAGACGATTTAGAAAACTACAGAGGCATAACCTTACTTTCGTTAGGTAAACTCTTCACCCCTGTGCTTAACAAGAGACTTTATGATTATCTTGTCTCCAATGGGGTTTTAAAACTCGAGCAAGGGGGATTTAGAAAAAAGCATGGAACAGTCGATAGCATATTTATTCTCAAGACACGGAAAAGGAATTTGCTTTTTGCATGTTTTGTAGACTTTAAAAAAGCTTTCGATAGTATACCACGAAATAAACTCTAAAAAAATGAGGAAAGTAGGGATAACTGGACAATTTTATTCGTTGATCACCTCCATGTATTCAAATGACATATCTGTGGTCAAAACTGAGGACCAGATATCACCAAGCTTTAAATGCTTAGCCGGCGTGAAGCAGGGATGCATGTTGTCACCGACGCTGTTTAATCTTTTCCTTCACGACTTACCAGAAACATTTAATAAGAATACGTCAGACTTAGTCGAAATGCAAGACAAAAAAATTAACTATCTCTTGTATGCGGATGATCTTGTTTTAATATCTAAGTCTTACACCGGTTTACAAAATCAGTCTGGGGAGTAGATATGAAAACAAATCTAGACAAAGATCCAGCTGAACTGGTACACGTGAAGTTTTGCAAAATGCTCTTGGGGGTCAACAAGACCGCAGTAAATAACGCGTGTCGGGCTGAGCTGGGAAGGCTGCCCCTGAAGCATCAAGCAATCAATAGAAGCTTTTCAATATGGACATCGTATTTATCATCAGATAAGTCAAAATTATCAGACAAGGCAATGTTTGATTGCATTAATAGGGCCCACCCGTACAGCTGGACAGAAAAACTAAAAAACGTATTGACCTACTTGGTTTCAGCTTCATTTGGCAATTAAATTTTGGTGAAGACCCTTCAACGTTTCTCGTAAAGAGAATACTCAACAATCTAGGTCAAAGATCCAAAGATATCTAAATCCAAAACTGGCATGCAGAAATTCATAACGACGAAAGAAAAAATCCATCTCATACCAATAAGCTAAGAACATATAGATTATTTAAACATAATTACACCCAAGAGGAATATCTTAAAAACGTAAGTGTAGTTAAGCACAGGATATCTCTAACCAAACTCCGAATCAGCAATCACTGCCTTCAAATTGAAGTAGGAAGGCATTTAAGGCCATATCAAAAGTTAGAAGAAAGAATTTGTACAAAATGCAATACAGAAGTTGAAGACGTCCCCTGGTCCCCGAGCCAACTTTTCTTCATATAAACAGGGCCTTATATTGTAACAACACACTTTATGTTTAATCGTTTAGCCCTAGATTTACTCCAAGCTTGTACCACATCGTGAGGTTAACGTCCCTACTCACTGCTTCTACCACTGCAATAAAAAGGGTTGGGGGATAAAGCAAATGGCTTTTAGTGCACGGCCTACCTCGCACATTCTGGTCAATTCTGTTATGACCAGTTTTATTAAAACATCTTCCCTATTCCATAGCTGCGCTATAAACAACAAATATTATTGTTCGCTTTGCAGTGGGTTTGAACGTGACTTGCCATTATCCTAACTCGTTAACAAAACAGTGCAGTCAACTTTTCGGCTGAATAGAAATGGTAAAGAGCTTTATAACCTGAACCACATTTGCTAAGGAGTTAGGGCGCTTTTTATTTACGCGAACTGGTTGGTCTGATTGGCTAGTTCTTAAAGTGCCATTAACCCTATTGACTCTTCTTAATATTTATGCAAATTTCTAATTCATTACTCGAAAACGAGGCTATCGCGGCATCGGGGATGCCGCAACGTCCACCTGAGTTCGAAAGGACAATTCAGAATTTTTCTTTTTGTCTCCAATGCATAGAAGAACACAGCAATGTTCCGTCCGCGACGCCATTTTGCTTTTCAGCTAAGAAACAATGTGGGGTTAGCCTCGTTTTCGAGTAGCTAATTGTATGCGCATAAATATTAAGAAGAGTGAATTTTGTTTTATTTCTTCACAAAAATGATTATAATGATATTTCGAGTAATTCTGCGAAAAAAGTTGTGTGTTTGCTTGAATCCTTTGTCTGCAACCAGTTGAAGTTTGCGAAAATCGATCAACGTGTCAGTTGTGAGAACTGGTCCAGGAACGGATTCGTTCCATTTAAAGTGCCCCGGCTAACCCCATTTTAGTTATATTTATTTTCAAAGTCTAGATGAAAATTGAGGACGAAAGGAAAAGAAAAAAGTTAAATCGGAATAATTCCTGATTTTTAAATCGTGATTAAAGCCAGATAAAAAAAATACTTGTTTAGCGTCCACCCATTTCAATTTTTCCAGGTAGGAGGGAGGTTTTTTTTTCTATCTTTTTCTTTCTGATTCGTGATCTAAGTCACGTGACAGAACGTGATACAATTTATTGTGCGCAAACCACTTTTTAAATTAGGGTGTCAATAATGACAATATCTATTACTATACGAAATTTGGCGGACTTACCGTTCCCGGCTGTGCTGAAATAAGGAAAACAGTTTTACCCGAAATTCGATAAATGTCAATTTTAGTTATGTCCTGTATGTTTAAGCTGATTTTACAGTGGACTGCAAGGTACTGTTTACATGAATCCATATGCCAACCCCGGTCGGTCACAGTCATGGGCTGAATATTGGTTTTGTTTACATAAATCCGCGTTGCCTGTAGCCTGCGTGCAGACGTTCTCTCTCAACGTCTGCACGCAGGCTACCCCCCACGGGGATCAGAACAACTTGCGGCCCGGAGGTCATTTGCGTGACTGCGCAGTCTTACAATTGACTTATTACTCTCTATTCATACAGGTTTGACAAGTAAGAGACAAAAAACTGGCAGGTGTCAGGCATAATAACTCAAAGTATTCAAGTCTTGTTTGGAGCAGGAATGCAAAACATTCAAAAAACTTTGGAAGTCTGAAATATAACTTTTTATTTGAATGACAGTCTTATTTGTTCCCCATTTGATCGACAGAAGCTAATTTAATTAAGCTCACCAAGTGGGAGGTGGAGGGGGACTGAACACTGGACACGGCTGTTTAGGAGGCTAAGTTCGCGGTTAATTCCGACATTTTGAAAGGATGCAAACAGTCCCGCGGACTTGACTCTTTAATTACTGAAACACGATTGCACGCTTCCCAGCCCAGCTACATCCCTCAAATGTTGATCAGTTTATCTTTTATCTGGTATCTCAAGTATGCAGACAGTGAATATTTCAGAAATTTGATTTTTCGGAAATAATTTGGCATCGTATCCGCACCCCTTTCAAAATGTCGGAATTAACCACGAACTGGAATATTGGAGGTCATTTTCGGTTGCCAAGCAGTTAAATTTTTGTTTCACTCTAAACTGAATAGGTTTGGCCGTTGTTCTTAAACTATGGCTACAAAAGAGGGTCTAGATGGGTGGTCTGCATAACTGTAAACAATTAAATTTTAGGACATTTCACAGCTAACATTTAAATTTTATGCCATTTCACAGCTAAAATTTTGCCCTAACAGTAAAATTTATTTATACCCTTAAAAATGTCATGATAATGGCAGAATTTATTAAAAACAAGCACGTGACATGCACGATGGGCACGATAGATCCCAACTATCACGTGATTCCGGCTCTTGTTTGTAGAGACACCAGTCAGAAAAGCAGTTAGGGCACTTCGGCTACCATTATAAAACTTCTTTGATTTGGGGTAGTATTCTTAAGTGGTCAGAACCATCCCTTACAGGTCTAGCCTTACTGTCGTCTTTCTGATCTCGATACCATTGTTGTTTGGAGTCTGATGAGAGCCAGTTCATCTATGACTATGTCAAGATTATCATCAAGGTTCGAGTCACGTCACTAGGCTGTCGGTTCCTGATCCTTTCCACTTTCAGTCACTCCACTAGTCCCACTAGGAGCAATAAACATGACAGCCATGTTTACAAGCTCCGAGAATCTAGCCCATGCAGACCTCCCCAACGTGCGTGCCATGAGCCGACAGTCTGATTACCCAGGAGGGGTAGGTACAAAACACTGACCCCCGATCCATGGAGCCCCTGGTGTCCATGGACCCCGTGTGGACCCGGTCCATGGACCCCCACCCCCCACCGCCCCCAAATGGACCCCTATAAAATGTTCTCAAATTCTAAAAAAAATAATTGTGAAATGTACGTTATCCTTTCCTTACGATTTTCGCTTCAGTCAAAAGTTTCGAACAACAACTAAGGTCATGCTGACAAATAAGTCTGATGATGAAGTGTGATAAACCTTTCTTTTGCACAAGGGATGATGTGATCGTGAGAATATGTAATTTCTGACGTTTGAGCGACGCAGGAGCGGTATAGTCGGAAATGGATATTCTGCCGGCACGGTAAAGAGGTTTAGGGAGGAGACGATAGCATTATGGGTAATATAATGCTTCTAGCATATTAATGCTTCGAGCGGAAAAGTAGTCATTATAGTACGGAGTTGCCTGTCTCTGTCTGGCGACTGTCCCACAATAAACTATACTTATGAAGTCTCTTGTCTGTGTAGTCAGAATATGTTATTTTGATTGACAATGGAGCGGTCCTTCTTTGCTCTGACTATTGTGGGAGTTGCGAGTTGGCACACTGATTCGCATGACATTTGAATACTGTAATAACTTAATCATTTAGTACGGCTCGGCATCACAGTGGCCCAAAAGTATCACGGCAAAAGTGTGTAAGAACTTCAGCGCAAATTCCACGGCAAAATTAGTGAACTTCATCAGTGGCAAAAGTTCGAAGACATCTATCACGGCAAAACGGCATCAGACTTTCCTTGCTTGCATATGTATTTGTTGTATAAAATAAATAATTGTACTTTGTTCTGTATGACGTTTTTGAGCCATTTAGGCCGAATTTGAGAGAGCTATGAAAATTTTATTTTCCTTATTCCCATTACTCTTCATACTTCACTTAATTATTCACTAAATCATTTTCGTCTTGCTGTGGGATTTGAGCTGAAGTGCGTATAAAAAAATTGCCGTGACATCCACAAACGTTTGCACGACGTTTGAATCGGACGAGACTCAGTGATAGCCGTAATGTTGGGCATCATCAGTTGCAATTTTGCATTTCGATACATTGCGTTTTAGACATTTTCACGATAAATTATAGAGGAAAACTAAGCTTCAAAAGGTTCCCATTGTAACATAATTGTCCTTATCGAGGCAGGACGTTTGACCCAAAAAAAATAAAGAAAAGTACTAGTGTTATTCTTCCATTGAAAATGCATTTTTTTTTTTAGAATTTGAAAAAATGTTATAAGGGGTCCATGGGGGAGGGTCCATGGAACGGGTCCACACGGGGTCCATGGACCGGGTCTACGAGGGGGTCCATGGACCGGGGGTCAGTGTTTTGTACTTACCCACCCAGGAGGCACCGCGAAAATGAAAACTTTGCCTTTCAGACCTTCCCAAGAGGAAATGTGCCAATTTCTACAATATATTGAAGGCACTGAAACCTCTGGAGAACTATCACGTGGTCTGAAATGGGGCAACAAACATTTTACCTAAGAGCTAACATTTAAATTCTGGGCTTTATAACACTTAACACTAAAAAAACGAGGCAATGACAGTTAACTGTAAACCCCATCTACGCCCTCACAAAATGCAGTCAGCTCTCGTTGAAACGGTGTGACCGTTGGACCAGAGTTAGTGTCCGTAATGGCGAGAGAGTCCGTACAGTTAAAAAACGTCTTGGACGACGGCATAAAACAATAGCCTTAATTACAAAATACAATAACTGCACGTGAAATTGCACCCAGTCGCCTACATTTTCACCGTTGTCTGCAAACGCACAACGTGAAAACTACAAATTGTACGTTTTAAAGACAACGCGAACGTAAGAAAGTAAATCAAATCATTTTTCGTTCGGCGTGAACGGAACTCTATAGTCATTATATTTTCGAAATCTGGTTGTGAAAAACAATTCATGGCGAACAAGGGAAATAGTAAACACCAAATTTCGGGAGAATGTTTTTCTACGTCTCGTCGTCACTGCCGTCGCCGTCCTGGTTGCTAAAGGTCCCTAATATCCGCCGGGCCTGTTGTACATATCTTTCGCCAGGGCTTTGAACAGCTTCTGTCCGCGCGCTATAGTGAGGTGTTCGGCTCTAAATGAATAACGCCATTTTACCAATACAGAAAGAGATCTAGACCTATGCTTGCAGGGAACAGGAAGGCGAGAGTTGTCTTTATACACAACATGACCCAAGTCTTGAAAAAGGAAATAAACGTTCACTCATAAGAATATCCAAGAAGCTATGCCATATTTTTGGCAGAAACTCAAGTGTTTTTTAATTACACCAAAAGAGGACGCTAAAACTAGCTGATTAACTCATCGCCACAAAACACTCCCGCTTTGTGATAAATGATTGAAAGAGTCATTTTCCAAATGAATTAATCCTCCTATTCTTTGGTTATTTTCAGCCTTGAATAAATAATACCTCGCACCTGTCTTCCGGCGCTGAAAAAAGAACTATAGAAATCATGCACCAAAACTATCAATATATGCATATAGTTTGTTTTTGATTTAAAAAGAGTGTGTTTGCTATGATTATTCCGATGTTGATAAACTATTTACCGAGACTAGTGACGCTTGATTCACGCCATCACAACCTATTCATAAAATATTCATCAACCAACACTGAATTTTCTTTAAGTTTACACTCCCTTTTTGTTTAACAATTAATATATCGACATAAATGCTATCTCAGTCTCAAACTTCCATTCTTGACCGAAATTCCGTACTGTATTCTATACATTATATAATCCATTGCGTAGTTCATTAAATATCTATCATGTTGTGAGCTCATTTGGTGCTAAGTAAACGGAAGAAGAGTACACTCGAACACGTTGCCTTGGTCGATAATTGAGTCTACTCTTATAATGTTGCACCCTTTTCGTCTCTGTGAGAATTTTGCTCGAAGCAACTTGCTGAATATTTTTCGGCACAATACAAATACAATAAATTCTATATATCTCAGTCTCAAACTACCATTCTAGACCGAAATTCCGTACTGTATTCTATATATTATATATTAATCCATTGCGTACTGAGTTTATGAAATATCTACGATGTTGTGAGCTCATTTGGTGCTAAGTAAACGGACGAAGAATACACTCGAAAACGTTGCCTTGGTCGATAACTGAGTCTACTCTTATAATGTTGCACCCTTTTCGTCTCTGTGAGAACTCTGCTCGAAGCAACCTGCTGCATATTTTTCGGCACAATACAAATACAATCCTTGTAAATAGTGCAGATATTCCTGTTACTGTTATTAAACACTGGATAGTGAACCAACGCTGTGATGTATTTTCTCTCGACAACTGTTGGGTAAAGTCGTAATTCGCTGATGTAATTCTGACTAGGCGTTTGGCAACAAGTGTATTGGTAGGAATACAACTTCACTGGCTCTGTTGTATGCAAAAACAAGCCGTCGGAATAGATTTTTGGCGTGAGTCTGTGGCATGACTCAAGTCTTGATCGTGCTGGCCCTGGCAGGCTGACTGGTTGTCGATACACATATTCGTAATTCCTCTCTGCGCCTTGGTAATACATGCTATTTATCACCAACCTCTATTTCGTTTGGTGTTTACTCCGGTTCCGAGGTGGAGAGGCCAGCCATTGAACACCAGATTCGAGTCGGAATAAATTAACTCCGGCTCGACAGAACTGTGAAAATTTGGCTTTATGTATTTAGTTCCTTAAGTGTAAAGTTGTTTTGTACAGACGAATAAAACTCAGACTAAAAGCGATGTTCCCAAACTATCTGGCCATGTTAATATTGACGCTAGGCGCTCAGAGGAGCTTGATTCCATGACGTCATAATTTTAAACTGATCGCTCAATGGTGCCACGAGCGATGTGTTGAATACTTAAGTATGGTTACTATAGATAGTCAATTAATCACCTGCCCACTGAACTTCAAGATGCCTTACCGTGCAGGCAGTAGTAATTAACACTTCTAAAAGACTGGCCCATGCAGGCCGAGGAAATGATGAGTTTGTTCCCCGAGATCCTAGATGAACATCGAGGGAAAAGTTTTTAACTGATTCCGTAGGATTCAGCCATTAAGTTATTTTGTAATATAGCAAACAGCTTTTACAAATAAAATTCATTTCCCCTTAGTTTTGGTAATATAATATTTCTCTTCCCGCCTTTACTAGCCAGGACACGCGCGACACATCACACGATGTGATCACGTAGCTGGATTGGATTTTGACAACTCCCACGTGACCCTGGATCAACCAATAAGAGCATGCGTTGTATCTGAAAAACTTATGGCAATATATGTAACTCCCATGCCATACTACGTCTGTGACGTAGCGTTTTTACAGACTGGGTTATCAGTTTACAATATCTCCTGTAAGTTTGGTTCCGCTAGCCAATAACAAGCGTTTGCGTAATTTTAATTACGAAACTGTGAAAATTTATAATCAGCCCGAAACGCACGCTCTGATTGGTCAATAGCCGTATGTTATTAGAGAACACACATGGATGGCGCCATGAGCCCACGCAACTAATTTCTCAACTTTCTCAGCGGTTTACCCGAAATCCTCGATGCTCCCCGAGACGCACGCTCTGATTGGTCAATAGCCGTATGTTATTAGAGGACACCAGAAGATAATCGACTACTGAGGACACACACATGCATTGATGACGTCATGAGCGCGCGCAACCAAGTTCTCAACTCGTTTTGATATTTAACTGAATGAAATAGATCTTCGGCGTTTACACAGGCCCATGCAAACCGAGGTACGTTTGGCAGAATTCGAGACCAATTATTGACTAGTCAGAATCTCGATATACATTTTTGAGTACCGTAATGATTCGATTTAGCGCCCGGGACGCTTATCTAATTTTTGGAGCTAGGGCGAAGGGACGCTTATCTAATTTGTGGAGCTAGGGCGCCCGGGACGCTTATCTAATTTTTGGAGCTAGGGCGAAGGGGGGTGAGAGTTATTATTTTTAAACATGAACATATTGGTGTCCTGAGTGTGACTCGAACCATCATCCTCATGGCTGCTCCCGCTGCTGCTATCTGGCCATTTGTTGTAATGACCATGACAAAATAACAATCACAACCCTTGTAGTCTATAATTTCATGCAATAAAATTCCAGGCAAACAATACTTTCTAATAATGATTTATGAATGCTGGTATTGTTTTCGCTTGAAAAGTCATATATAAAACTCGAGCTTCGTGTTTCACCAGGGAATCCAAACACCTCGAAATAATAAAAGCACTCGGCCGAAGCCGGCGTCCTCCTGCTTTCATCTTTCTCAGTGTTTTAGCTCTCGTTTTTTTATATATAACTTATCAAATGTAAACAGTTTTGTAATCCTTCTTTGCTTTTCGGTATTGCTTTCATTAACCGTAAGTACTACAGTACTGCACAGTTCTAGTTTGATAAAATCAAACGCAGTAATAATATATAACGTTTATATATAATTATAATGAAACGAACTGTAACAATAATTAGGGTAGCGGTACTGTAAGAGAATAGAGGGTGAACGCTTATTGGTAAGGAGCGCTTATTAACAAAGACACTCAACGTGGGCGTTTAATGCAGAGGGCACTAAATCGATTCATTATGGTTGAGAGCATGCAGCTGTGCACTCAACTAACTTTTTATGCACTCTTATTGACCAATCAGAATCCATTCTCTATTATCATAATAGAGAACAACAAATAAATGCGCGCGCATTTGCAATGTACGAGGTTTCGTCATAGTGGAATGTGTCATCTAATCTATTTTTATCATCGCTTCGAAAAGCTCAACAGCATATTCATGTCAAAGGGACTTTAAACTAACTAGTAATCTAGTTTCGTTAAGATATAATTTATGTGTAAAGTGAGACTGTACTGAAAAGCTGCGTTCAGATGGAATAGCTAGTCTCTGGAAATATTTAAATAAATAAACTACTGTGCTCTGTCAAGTGACAGTTTTATGAGGACGACTTTTTGTGATCGAAATTGAAAATTGCCATAATTGAATCAGTCCATTATAAAGTTAGGCCCTGTTTTACATGGACATAGGCAGCGAGTGGGCGAGCTTTCCGCCAAAACACCGCCGACTTGCCGCCATTTTATATATTTCTGTTGGGCAATCTTAATTAGTTAGCGATGATATAGCAACACTGGCTTTTAATTAAGATATCACGACTCGAGAGACCTTTGTATGAGAATAGGTAGTAATGCGTGACTGACCTTAATTTAAGTGTTTCTCGCATACTTTTAATAAACCTTGATCAATTCACAAGGGTTCATTGTTTCTTCTACAAACTGACTTTACCAATATGCAGTTCCTTTTAAATCGCAGTTTATTCTCCTGAAAATATCGAGCTAGTTAGCGTAGTTAGTTTTCTTTTTTTCGTTTTACAGGGCCTCTCTGAAAAACACTTCGGTGGTGAGAACACGCTGTTTCAAACATTTTTATTATTATGCAAATTACCTGTGGCCATATTTGAATTCGGTCAATGTACTGTATTTTTGCGTAAGAAAGCTTGATGACAACGGAGATGCTCCAACGATCATTAAAACAGTGATAAATCACAAAAGAGGCGCCTATTATTATATCACGGTAGACTATACTCAAAAGTGAAATGAAATATTAGACCGCTATTCAGAGAAAAGAAAGAAATGACATGTTTTTGACAGCGGTGTTATGAACTTAATGGTGAAATTCCCAAAGGAGATGAACATTTGATTGCAGGCTTAACAACGCGAATTCAATAATATCTAGTGTCCACAAACGTATTTATTGTAAATAAACTTATTTTCACTTCGTTTTATTAGCCTAACTTACAATTTGTTTTTCAAAGGCTGGAAACTATATATTAAAATATTCTTTGATTTTTCACAAGCTTTTTGTTCCATAGTGTTAGCATACAAAACAACTTGAAAGCACTATGTAAATTCTCTTTAACTTAAGAACCACACTTTGTACAAAACTCTTCTATTTAACATAACTTACATAATATGTACACAGTTGTTTAGAAATATATTGGCTGTGGACTTAAATAGCAAACAGATGGTAGAAAAGCAAATGCCTAAAATCCTGTACTCCTTCGACTTCTTTCCGAAGTATTTGACTTAAAACTATAATGTATACGAATTTTGTATCTAAAATTTTTTTGGAGCTCCTGTAATATGATATAGCTGGAGCAAGTCGTGACCAAAAACCAACTTAAATCGTATTAATCTTAGGTTCTTGGCATGACGCACAAGATAAGAAACGTGTGTACTATACCGTAGTTCACAGCTAACTAAGTACTTAGCTTAGTCGATCCTTAAAAGATTAATTTAACTTTATCGACACCTTCTATAGATAAGTATACCATTCCATCGATTAGAACTGACTTCACATAACAACGATATGATAAACTAAGGAAATGTCACGCATAGAATTGCTTCTCTGCTTCTCCGGTAGATACTTGCAAACTTGCTATATATCGTTTCCTTCTGTTCAATTTATAAATCCGTATTCTCTGTTCTTCTTCCTTGGGATCTTCAAGCTCATTTTCCCAACGAACGCTTTCATTTACGAGTCTAGAGTTTGATTCGAATTCTTGTCTCTCCCCGTTTGACCCTGTGCTACAGACTGAATCCGATGGAGAATGTGAATACGGAGCTCCAAAAATGTCACCACTACTAGTACTTCTTCCTTCTGTACTACTTGTTCGCCAGCTACAGTTACGAGTTCCTGACTCACATGAAGAAACTGGACAAGTACTTGAGTGACTCGCGGCAGAGTTTCTTCCATGGGCCTGGTGGGAAATAGATTTTGTAGAATGTCCTTTGAAGGAAATCAGAAAGTACGATTAGCTAAAATCTTTGTAGAGACTTTACGTTGAGTTTAGTACGTACTCTTTAACTCGTCAACCAGTGAATTAAATCGATAATAATTTTCTCACTCAGCAGGTAAACAAAAGTGATTGATACCTTCCAATGTTGTATCCGAGCCGGAGGACGACCCTTTCTTTGGATTTTTATCAGAATTCTTTTTCTTTTTCTTCTTTGCTTTTGTGGCTTTCTCCGTAGGGGAGCAGGAGGATTTTTTCTTGGTCTGTATTGGCATTTTAGAAGTTATAAGGCATCTTGACTCTGTACTAAGCGACCACAACTAAGACGCCATGGCGATCATTGACCAGTCAAGTCACAATAGAGTCGTCACAATGCATTGCATTACAATAACAATAGAGTTCACGCAACCAGTGCGCGTGCCACTTTATGCATGTCCCGGATGTATAAAAATCTAAGAGGGAAGCGGCGCCATATGAGAGTTGAGTTTGTTGGTATCTCGTCCTTGCTCCGAGGGTTTTTCTCCGGGTTCTCCGGTTTTCCTCCCTCCGCAAAAACCAACACGCTAAATTCCAATTCGATCTGTGGATTAGCCGGGACCTGGCTTTGATTAGCCCCATGGTTGTTTCAGGTCTCGTTAGAGTTTTTATGAGAGTTTTCTTCAACTCTCATGCCTGAACTCTCAAGTTTCAAGTTTCAAGTTTTATTTCGCACTATTTACATAAATAAACACAACAGTACATTTTGAAGAAGAAAAAAAGTGAAGAAGTAAATACAGATTATATTTCAAATAGTTGGTAGTGCGCAGTGACCAAAGGAGCAAAAGCTTTCGAGTTGATCTCAGGCGCTCTCATGCTCGTTTTACCGGGGCTTTTAATACTCTTGTAACATTTGACCTACGATTCTTTCCAATTTTAAAACGTTCACGGTTGTTAACAGTTTGTAATATTTATTTAGCTTACACGCACAATGTTCAGGAAAAGCATTTGTACGGAAGGAAGGATCAGTAAAGATATCATATCCATTCATATATATCTTACCGGTCCATCGCACGGCTACCCAGGATGGCTACTATTAACTTAAGTCCGCAAACGAGCGGCATAACTAGCTTAAAGTGCCACTAATGAAAATTTACCATTTCGATTTGCCACTTTTTCAGTCAATAGGTCAATCAGTGTTAGAAATATCCGAAATAGTAAATCATATTATAGCCTACGTTGTATCCGCCTCTCTTCTGCCGGCTCACTGAGTGAGCCGGCAGAGAGGCGGATACAACGTAGGTTAATCATATTCCAAAATGGGCAAGTTAAACCACAAATACCGGTAAAATCCTGTCCGCCATTACTGGAAGTGTCATACACTTAACACGACAACCACGTCGCGCGAACGAGTGTGCATAAAAAAAGGTAGCCAACCTCGCAAAGATAAATATAACTTTCTTCTTATGTTCGTGAAGACATTTTTAGTAAAAATATGCCTCCAGGCGTTGTGTTGTGCAGGCGAGCATCGAGTGAATGACATCACTTCCGCTGAATAAATAGCGACCTTACACAAAAATAGAAATTAGTCGGCTAAGCATCTAATACGCCTGTATATTTTTAGGAGTAAGAATTAATGTTCAAATACGCATTACATTCAAATTAATATAAACATTAAATAGACAAGAAACTATATAAAATACACAATCAATGATCTATAAATGACGATTTTAAAAATACCAAAATAAAATACTAAGGCAAATCAATATTAAAGTCCTCCTAGTGAGTATTGATAATATTGAAATGATAAATGATTTTAAATGATTAAAACGCCCTTTTAAACAAATGCGTCTTCTATTTACATTTAAAAGTTTCTAGAATGTTCGTGGATCAAACAGCAAGAGGAAGGGTGTTCCACAGCTTAAGCGAAGCCGCCATAAATAAACGGTTGCCAACGGCGTCTTTTTAGATTTAAAACTAGGAATGTCAAGAAAATACCTTTAACGAAACGGAGCGACGAAGCATGTACATGTATGCAGATGGCATAAATCGTAGTAGGCGCTATACCATGTAAAATCTTAAAAGTGATTAATAGGATCTTAAATTATAGTCGTAGCCTGACAGGTAACAGTGTAACTCATGTAGAAAAGGTGTTATGTGTCAGAATGTAGGGGCGCAATACTGACTAACTCTGAACTTGGATTTGGCATTCAGGCAGGCCATATAAGAGACTATTACAGAAATATAATGTGTGTGTAATAAAGGCGTAAACTAATGTTTCAGTACTCTCTCTAGAGAGAGACGTCCTTATGTGCCTAATGTTAAAAATATAATAAGAAGCAGAGCTGCATGTCTTTGTGACGTAAGTCTCCATGGTTAATTTAAAATCACACCATGCAGCTAAATTCCTCACTGCGCACGCATGCGTATAGGGAATATGTGGGAGTCGCCCACTTCGATGCTTTCAGCATTTAACTTGGCCAGCTGCTGAAGCGTGCCAGCATCAGAACTCGGTCTTGCATCAACTTGTCCTTAAGCATCCACGCCCTGATGTTATTTATGCAACTCTCCATGGCAGCGAAGGCGTTCCCTTGACCAGCTCTATCATTTTAAAGTTATAAGAATGTTTTTAAGAGTTAACATATTGTAAGGAGACTTTAGTTTTAGGACAACGCCTCTCTGGAAGTGCATTTGTAAAAGAAGCTAAGGGATTCCGTGGATAAACTATAGATATGTGTTTGCTATTTATATATATAATGGCGGTAGGACTGAATGAAAGATAGAGCTGGGTATCGTCAGCATAAGCGTGAGCATTAGGGAAATGAGATGCAATAGGCCTTTTGCAATAGACAGTCACGTGACTTGTTGGCCCATAGTAACGCCATACTGGGTTGCAAGCTAACCAGCTCTCCCTTGACAACCAACAGAGATTGACTGAGCCGTGGTATCATAGCTGGACTTCGAAGCGTTTTTTCGTCTTACTTACTAAATTCATCTCGAAATAAGTCTTATACAGAACAAGGAGCAATTATAGAATACCCCGCAACTTGGATCATTAATAATTCATTTTCTCAAATTTTCATACAAACCTTCTAAAAACCCAACCCTGAAATTTAAAAAAACCTAACCATTTTCGACTCCAAATCATTCATAGAACGACCCTACATACACCTGCACTATAATATTTAAGCTACGAAAATATTCATAAATGTTGTATTATTTAAAATTAAATTTTCGTTTCCTTTGCCTTAACTTAGAAAAGGACAGGCTATGGCTAGCTACATGTACTTGAGGAGATGCAGAAATTATCTTAGAATATTATTTTAGTTTGATACTGAATCTGTGGGTGTTACATGTCCAGTTTTGAAGCAAAGAAAAATATCAGGACTTTGATAAGTTTTATATATCCCTACTTAGTCATTGGAGAGAATATTATATATTTTGTTTCTTATTTTGCTAATATTAAATGGACACTGTCAATTAACCCAAAAATGATAAACATTCTCATAACTAAAGACAAAAATATTACCCTGCAAGCAGAGGTTTCTCATCTCTCTGCCAGGCATGAGAGTATGCAGTGTACTAGCCGAGAAAATTTGAGACAATTTTGATAAAGGATGGCAAAGATTTGAGTGGATGAAAAATACTGCTTTTAAGAGAAATTTAGAGCAACTTGAAATATGTTCACTGTAACCGAAATCAAGTTTATAGAGGCCCGGTTATTAGGGGGAGGTGGGGTGCTGTTATCCCTTATCCCTATATTTTTCAGGATAGTTAATCACTTATCCCTGAGATGCAGATGGCTGTTATCGATTATCCCGATTATCCCTTCTGTTTTCTGGTTTGTTATCCCTTATCCCAGTCATTATTTTGCTAGTTATCCCTTATCCCCAATACCCCTAACCAGGCATTCACATAGTATATTACTCTTCGAATTCAGGGTGTTATCAGTTTGTAGTTTTGTTTTAAAGAAACTTGAAGATTCAATTCCAATGACAGTGCCCCTTTGACATCCATTAGACCATGTAAAAGTATATATTAGATTAATAAACACTATCAGATATATTCCTTAATTTTTTGGTTTTATATGCCTTGCTTCTTCCTGGGGGTACTCCCATATATGGACTATACGGGGATGATCCACTGGACAGGGTATGGTTTTTCGAGTTTCTGGTCTTAGACAGGGTATCCATTTTCACATTGACAGATCTTGAACAGGGTATGGTATTTATCACTTTTGACATGACATTTATCTGATGTAAACATCATACTATTATGCCGCAAAAAAGCACTATTATGCCGCAAAAAAGCACTATTATGCCGCAAAAAAGCACTATTATGCCGGCATATAATGCCTGATGCTCCAACTATAGTATTATGCTCCAAATTATGCCAGCATAATTTATAAACCACTAACGCGCGTACTAACAAAACCTCTGGCACCCAGGGTAGTTTATCCCTGACCTCTAAATAAAACAGTCGACTTTATAGAAAACTAATAAGCAAATACCGTGGACAAAAATCCTGTTAAAATACGTTGGATCCGAAGTGAGGACCTATGCAAAACTAGATGCTTTTTAAACTAGATGCTTTTTAGCTCAGTCCGGGTCGATGGTGCAGTGGTACCGAAGCCTGGGTGCTGTTTGCTATGCCATACTGACGAGTTCTAATAAGAACGAAACAGCTGTCTATGGCTGCAATCTGGTCCGAGCGCTTTTCGTGTCAGGCCTAGCTAACCGTAGTGCTTTGTGTTAGATTTTTACGTTGTTTATCAGCTTTGCTGTAGTCTTCGGACTTTTCAGACTTTATAGACACTTCTTGTGGATTCTTGTTGTATTTTCGTCTTATAGAAGGGTATAAAATTTTAACACTTTGTCTTGAACAAGGTATGGAAATTTGAGGTTTTTTGTCTTAAACAGGGTAAGGGTTTCAGAGCCCCAGCAGCACACCATTACCCAACTTTGGGTAGAGTACCTCCCCCCCGCCTCCCCGGGTCCTGACTGTATGAAGTATAATGATTGATATCCAGATTTACGATGCCTAATTTGCACTTAAAGAAAAACACCAAGTCTAAGTATTCCAACCAGTTAAGCTTAATTAATTTAACAATTAGATAAAATAAATTAAATTCTTAAGTTCTTTATCATTTTCTAGCATGTCACTTTTTGAAACATTAGAGTTGATGTGTTTGCTGCAGGAAGCTTACAATATGTTTAACAAGTTCTCACTATATTTCATGTCACCACACCAAACATAGGAAAAATATAGTTGAGAAAAACTGACTCCCTCTTTATAAATATTAAAGAAAAAGAGCTATAGCCAGAAAACATACCGATTTACAGGTGCCAGAGCACTAACTGATTGCTATATGGTTAATTATAGACACATGATAACACAAGACCAGTTCTTCAAAGTTAAATATTTTATTTATTTTTCATTTTTTCTTACTTTCACAGTGCAAATACAGAGCTTGGCCTTCCTGTATGTGGTCATATCGACCATTGCATTTTAATACTGACACTGTCACCATTCGTCAATGTTTCGTGTACTCTCCAAAGTTATAAACCTGAGAAATTAACGCCGTAATTACTGGTTTATATAACATAGTATAAAAGAAAGAAGGAATCTGCTCAACTATTACAATACTATTCGTTTAATTATGACTACTTTACCTTGTTGAGCGGCCGCCATGTTTGCCTTGCCTGAGATTCGAGGTGAGTTCGTTTGAGCGTCCAAACTCTATTTTGCGCCGCATATTTGACAAAATACCGGATCAAAAGTAAAGAACAACCTTTACTTTTGTTCTGTATAAGACTTATTTCGAGATGAATTTAGTAAGTAAGACGAAAAAACGCTTCGAAGTCCAGCTATGATACCACGGCTCAGTCAATCTCTGTTGGTTGTCAAGGGAGAGCTGGTTAGCTTGCAACCCAGTATGGCGTTACTATGGGCCAACAAGTCACGTGACTGTCTATTGCAAAAGGCCTAGTTTACTGGAATGTATAATAAATAATAAGGGGCCGTGGCAGGACATGTGGCACTCCCCAGTTCAGTTCAAAAATATCAGATAACGTTCCATTTATAGTAGCCTGCTATGCAGACGTATTATTTCACTCTTGTACTGATTCGAAGAAAAAAGTAACGTCTGCTTACCCGAGCGCTTAATTAGTTTCCAATGTGCACAGCTCATTGTGTTATGGACCAATCAGATTTTACCTTCCATATCCTAGAAAGTGACGTAATGTGACATTTAAAAGGAATTCAGACAATACATTTGCCATTGACCAATCATAGGAGAGTGTTCACTGGCGCGCCAATTCACACAAAAATTAACAATGGCTTTGATCGGGCAGAACAATAAAACAAACCTGCTGACGTCATGCTTGCATATTGGAAACTAATTAAGCGCTCGGGTAAGCAGACGTTACTTTTTTCGAATTTATGACAGTAAAAAAATATGTCTGCATGCAGGCTACATTTATGGAGACCCTTTCTGATCTTTCTTCCAAATCATATGTAAACCAGAAAAGGGCTGTACCATGAACACCAATCATTCCACGGTATAAAACGCGGCCCTAAGATCGAGTAATTAACACCAGCAATGTAACGTGTTCTTTATTCATGCTGTCTCGGTGCTGTGAAATTTCCGATAAGCCGACTGCAGCCTAGAGTACAGGTGATATGTTGCTGACTGTACGCTCCATCAGTTTAGATACAAACTACTAACTGGTCTAAAGTTTTTGAAAACGAGACCCAGGTTAGATTGCTTTAACAGTAGATTAACTAGGGCAGTTTTCCAGTCATATGCAAAGTAACCAGGTTGATTATCTTAGCCTGTATACACCCTCAAATATGAGGAGAGCACGAGCAATTCGCTAGCATGGTTCCTTCACAAACTAATCTTCAATGTGAGCCCGCCATAAATCTTGCCTTTGGCAATCTCGTTCCCAGAGCCCGCGATCTTCTGGCCAACGCCAAGATACAAAGCGTTTGGTCACCGCTGGCCGAAAAACGCGCGGGCTCTGGGAACGAGATTGGGCCTTTGGAAGTTCTGTCTAGTGTATAGGCATGCGCATTAGATATTTGATTCCATCACCACCCCCAGCGGATATAATTGTTCGCAGAGCGTTCGTGCAACGTCTGGATTGTGTTCGTCGCATGTGCGGGATCAAAAGGAGGAGAAAGTTAACTGTCACTGGCGAAGTTTGTATCACACTTTCAACCTACTTTAGCCACATTTATCGGATCTTCATAGCCTTAACTGAGTTGGTTATTTGCAACGAAAAGTTGTCACGAAGGTTAACGTCGAAATTAACATGAACTAACACGGGATATTTTGACTTTTGAATAACAACTAAACTACAAGAAGAACCACTGTCAGAATTTCGCATTCTCTTAATACCATTCTTCAGAGGAATCAGATGAAGTTGGGACTCTTTTCTGATCTGATGGAGAAGATAACCTTTTTCTGGATTAAAACTTCTGTGATGAAAGGTACTTCATTTTCAGGCGTTTTCAATACAACGGAGTATCCAAGTCGAAGTTCTGGCTAGAAAGTGTTTCGATTTCATAGGCAATACGATGGATAGCTTGAGGAAGAGTTGCGAGACAAAACTGAAAGCTATTCAGTTTTGGTAACGTTCTTTAGAGACTGCTTCACACTGGAATTTAATTCGACCGAATTTTGTTATTAACAACTTTAGCATGTACTATAAATGTCACTATATTGTGGCTTTGTGGAAGGAAACTGCAAGGAGAACCATTTTAACATATGTAAAAATATATTTTACTTTACACACTGGGCAACATTGTTGTAGTCGGATTGTCGTTGCTGATGGCTAACACCAGAATATTTCATCATTTCTGAACAGGTATGAGGCCCTCTCCATATCATGTTAGTTTCTTTTAAATTCTATAATATGCAAATTATCATTTGCTTGTGTTTATGAGTTTTACACGCGCGATTTATGCCACAGACATTGTAAATATTACTTAATTTTGGTAGCTGATTTTGATATTTAGTGTTTATAGTTTGATTATTAATTTTGTCTGTCTCATTCATTAATTTTGGTGAAAGCTATTAACAACAAATTCTTACTATTTGGCGTGTCAGTTTTCCAAAAAAATGACCGCCAGCCAATTTTTTTATGATTTGATTTCGCTTACCCTGCGAGCAGAGGTTTCACATCTCTTTGTCTTTGCTGTCCTTTCCCTTTCTTTCGGCGGACGGAACAGGCAAAGAGATGAGAAACCTCTGCTCGTAGGGTAGATTTCGCAGCATGAACACAATTTGTACACCTGCATGCTCTTGGGCAATAAAACAAATTGTAATGATGAAAATAAGCTACATGCACATATCATGTATGTTGATATGAAAATGAAAAGATTCAAACAAAATTCAGCTATAATTGTTTTATCCGAGTATTGAGTATTCTTAACAATATCTGAGTATTATAGTGATTTTCATAAACCTGTGAAACAGATACTAGACTATTTAGTGCAATTAAATGCTAATTCTATTGTTTTCTTTTGTGTATATTTGACTATTAGATGTTAACAAGCAATAATTGTTTCACAGGTTTATGAAAATCACTTTAACACCAGTAGTAGCAGTAGTACAGTCTTTGTATGTATTTTTAAATTTTGCTATTCTTTAAGCAATAAACATTTTTTTAAAGGAAGCATTGGCTTGTTTACACTTAAAAAAATGACTTAAGTTGCTGTATTTGGAACATTTCCTCTGTTTTGTTCAGATTTGGCACTGGGATTGCTGTGAAGCTACATGTACTGAGCAGTTTATAGTGACATCTGAGCTTCTTTTTCTTGAATGGTGGCACATATACACCAACTGCATTCAATTATTTAGACCTAGGCCATTAGAGCTACGTGACCCTGTGAACAGGATTAAAAAACACTTAAGTTTAATAAGCCTTGAAACAACTATAATGGCTAATCAAAGTCTGCATCTCATTTATCTCTAACAAGAAAAAGAGGTGGAATTCTTGCAACTATAACTCTGTTTAAACTTCATTTGTTCTTGCCATTAGAGTTTCAAGCTTTTGTCCAGGTACATTCTTATTTTGATATTTTTGAATATAATTAGAGGAGCATGAGGTATATCTGTAGGCACATCTGATAGCCAAGTGAGACCAAGTAGCCGGGCTATAGTCTCCACTAAAACAGCATTTGCTGACAACAAAAATATTCAGTTGATTCAGATTGTGTTGTTGGTCTCAAGATCTGTTTGCAATACTTGCACAAAAGTCTTTGAATTTTATTGTTTGAATCTAGATGCATTTAAGGTAGTTTTTGGTTTTATTTCTACAGGTCTTGAGGGCTTTCTTGTACTAATTTTGCTTATATTAGCAGTTGCTGGCTAGGTAGTGGGGCATGGAAGTTTAATTATAGGACAAGAAGTCCTTCAAAAGTTCCCAGTATTTTATAGCTCTATTTATAGACTGATGCTTCTTTGTATTATTAAACTGTAGGAGAAGTTTCGTTGATGTAAATGCCTCAGTTTGTCACCACAACTTAGTAAACTCTAATGGCTGTTATTTGGGATATATCAGTAGAAGCACCCTTCTCATTTAAACTGAAGTTCTTTCGAAGTCGGTTAAATTTTATAGCTACATTGTCTTTGAAATAACTTCTTTAATATCAGTTATTCTCAAAAAAATAGTTACAACTAATTTTTATGGAACCTTTTGAATGAAATATTTTTGAGGCTTTCATAAAATAATTTCTCTTTTCCAAAAAACACAACTACTCCAAACCTTTCATTGCTTTTGTGTAACAGTTTGTGATATGTTTCTCCAAGAGTATCTTTAGACAAAATATGAAGAGTCAGGGTAAGAATGTTTACCATTTCTTTCCCAACACAATCAGTCAAGATATATAATGCTGTGCATGTTTTATAACAACCACTGTACCAGATCTACAAATACATCAAGACCTGATCAAGACGACTAAAAATCACCACTTTTTCTGGAGGTATAAATGACGACCACTTCAACTGCTGCCGACATACTGGTAACAATTGCAAGATGACCCATCTCCTCAACCTGCGTTCCGTAGCCATCTCTTCCCGTACACTTCTCCTTGCACCAAAACTCGGTTACCTTAGCCCTACAATTTGCGTTTTACTGACAGAGATAATCGACAAAATGACTGAAGTCTACTTATTTCCGAGCGATCGAAACAACTAAACATCGCCAAGACGCTCCTTTTTCAAGTAAAGCTCCTCGACAGGAAACGTTGTTAAATGTATGAACCTAGAGCTACTTAATGTTTGACAGATCACACATTTTACCTTTATTTCGTAAAGAAAAACTCGATATATAACTACAAACCGGCCGGCAACGCGGCAATAAAGAATCAAATAATAGCGCACGCATAAATTACTTAACAAAATGAGCCCGCGTTACATGCTTGAAATTTTGATTAGATTGGCGCGCGAAATGCTCGTGAGAGACACGATCGTTAATCTTGTTCTGATAAATTTATTCACTACATTACCATGTTCAATTGCTCGTATCGCATTACCGTCTTCATTCAGAAATCACCAGCGCATCGCCTTAAAATATTATTTTAAGCGTTTTCCTTTTCTCTACAGTCTTGTAGAAGACTTTCTGTTTTTGGAAAATAAACTGAAATAATGAAAATATTTCCCCTCAAAAAGAGTCCCATCTCATTCTAAGTTATAAAGGCGACGCAACGAGACAAAATCAAATTGAGTCACCGAGTAAGTTCGAAATTTCAACTTAAAATCAAATCAAAATAATCCCTTGCTGGAGAAAAACCTCTCGATCAGTACTTTAGCGAAATGCTTGTGAAATTGTTCTGGAAAATCGAAGCCGAAACTTGAATAACATGGACTGTTATGGTTCAACGACGAAATAAAGTTGGCGAAAAGGGAGAAGAGGAAGGCTGAAAGAAAATGGAGGTGATCGTAACTCGATTCAGACTTAGCATTATTTAAAACTAACGCAACCATGTGACTGTTGTAATGACAGCATTACTTCCGTCAGTTCATCGAGGAGAACAGAGAAAACAGTTCAAAGCTAGCACAAGTTTACTGAAGCAACAGACGAGGATGGTTCAGTCTTCCACTTCACTTTAACGAGGAAGAGATGACTCTGTATCACGTGATCAGTTACCCATCATGGAATCTCGGCTTGCTAGCTACGGAGGTCCTGCGCTGTCTGAATTTGAAAGCCTCTCCGAAAGTGATGTGCACGATCTTATCAATTCTTCTAAGAAGAAATCCTGTGCGCTTGACCCGATTCCAACGGCTTTATTAACTTTATTAACACTTAGCACTACAGCTTACCACGTGACTTTACACCACATCCTTTACACTTACTAGTGCTACGCGGCAAACATGATTTCCTATCATAACTACATATACATATATAATCGCCGTGACCCCATAAAACGCACCAATACCCACGATTGCTCTCATCTGACTTGATAGCTCAGTTGGTAGAGCGCTAGACATGTAACCTGGAGGTCGTTGGGTTCGAGTCCCACTTGGGTCAGAGATTTTTTCTCTTTCCCTCGTAGGGCGTGCACACTTAGCACTACAGCTTACCACGTGACTTTACATCCCATCCTTTACGGCTTTATTAACCGACTGCCTTGATGTTCTCCGCCCTGTGATAACTAAGATGATCTAGAAGCGTCTGTGAGTTACGTTCGTTAATCGTGTTCCAGGTCACGGTGGATCTTTCCAGAAAATGATTGGTTAGTACATCTTATAACCCATCAAATTTTCTCTCTCGCGTGATTGGTTGAATACGTCACGTGACCCGATATTTTCTCTCCGCGAGCGGGAAATATAAGCGAATACTTGTGAGCGTATATGAGCGCGCGTCAAAGGAAATATTAGAAGGATGATAACAACAATAACCTACATTGTGGCGTCAAACTGTGCCCTGATATTTGTCCTTGGGCATTATCTGATCCTCGGAGCTCATAGTTTCCTTCGAGCTTCGCTCTCGGGAACGGTTCTCTTCTCGGATCAGATAATGTCCGCACACGAAATATGAGGGCATATTTCGACGCCACAAACAGGTTATTGCGTTCGACGAAGGACTGGAACGCATCCTAATCTTGCGTTGGTCTCCCTGTGGTCATGTTGGTTCACGTTGGACCACAAGCGGGAATTTGTCTCGTTTTCATGCACGCAAATTTCCTAAGCGTTGGGTTCCCTGTATCACGTGATGTCGGCGTGAATTTGCAAGCCGGGAGATTGGGAGAGAACTAGATTGCTTTCCGCGGTAAGTATTTTGCCGCTCAAACACAATGTTACTAAAGAAAATCGTAGGAACATTTCATCAAAACATGAGTAAACTATGTACTATGTTTAGAGCACTTAGGAAAGCCGTTCTCCGGCCGAATCAAGTCAACTAACTCGATGAGCAGGAAAAATAATTTGAGATACTCTGCCTCGTTATCTACACTTAACTACTTGATTTGTGTAGCTTGGGGTCAATTCCATAAATCGTATTTTACAAATATATCTATTATTTCCAGGTGTTTTATTCTACAATAGCTACACTTGTGATTAGTGTTTAGAGCATATTGTTAGAAGTATCGTTTAGAACGTTGTGTTGATGTAACTGTACTTGCCATTTCAGAGATTAAAGTTTATTTTTAATGTTGTTGTATTGCATTTTGAAACATGTAGTACAATAGAAATTGTTATGGGTAATGTTACCCTCTTTTCATTTGCAGTAACAAATAACTCACATTTGCAATTTTAGATTTTGAAATATTACAGAAGTAATTTATTCATATATAATAACTACTTGGTACAATGCAAAAAAAGATGTTTCATCCATGCAGCATGTAACATTATAGGCCTATTTCTTTTTGTTAGGCCACAAAATATGCAAAACAGGTTCTTCTAAGTCAGCCAAACAACAAATCGAACGCACTTCAATAATCTTTGATTACCTCTAGTTGTATTTATAATTCATATTACGTGTCGCACTTATCGGTCTTTGATTGGTGAAACGAGCATGTCACTGTTTACTTGCCAACTGCGGGTTTACTTGACGAGTATATACAAGAACTCAACTGATCACATCGGTTTCCTGTTGTTGAATAATATATACAATTATAATACAAGCTGAGAGATTTCTGTCATTTGATTGGTTGAGAGCAGTAGTATTTCAGCGTAATTTGTAATACCTATATGTAAGTATTACACTGAAACTCTATCATATATGGTAGCTCTTGCCATATTTGGAAACACGCACCCAGTGTCTTTTTGATTTGTCTTGAAAAATGGCAGACATGTTGACCCGAAAGTGCGAAGGGAAAATCATGGAAAGCTTTAACTGTTTCGGGTCCGAGCCTGTAAATATAGATTTTTTTTTCCGTGTCTGAAAGCACAAATACAACGGAAAAACCCTGTGAAATCCCCTCACAAGGTCTACTAAAAGCAAACCAAGTAATTTTCAGCCGTCCTCAGACTTAATGATGTCCTCAAGCTCTCTGACAGTGGCAGTTTTCTCCAAAATTAGCGCACATTTCATTAGAAACCCTACCGAAGCAGCCATACCTACCGTCAACGAGTGAACAGAATTCTCCCAAATGGCATTGTGGGAAAAGTTTGAGCCCTCGGCTTAAAAAGTCAGCAGTATTTGACTGACCCGGGCTAGCCAAACTTGAACTGAGGGGGGAGGGTTGAGTTAGCACTCAGGATTTCACCAATTGAGCTCACACACGATCGGACGACAAAGAATTAATAAAACAAGCTAAGCAAATATGCAGAACTGACAATTTACAAAAGTGTAGAAACATGTTGTTACTGTTGCAAAATCTTTGTGAAAGACTCCAGCACAGTTTAGTTTTCGGGTCCTCGAAGAAGCCGAAGGTTGACCAGAAAATTCCCAGCATGGCGGGATCCCCAGTATAAAGGAATCTCACAAGACTTTAACTTGATTAAAGAACTTTAAAATAATAGGAAATTAATGGACCACATAAATGTGTACGTTTTCTATTCTTTCAGATCTTTTTTTATTAATTGTTATGCCTTTTCTGTCCGAGCATGACTCCATGGGTTACTGAGTTGGTTTTTGACGAAGCACGATCAAGTAGTGAGGGTATTGCCCCAGAAAATTTTGTAGCTCGTAAACATTCAATAGCATGGTTTGTACGTATATTTTGCATAAATACCACTCGTGAGATTTCAAAATTCCTTCTAATTTCACTCACCGCTCGTGAAATTACAAGGATTTTTTAACTCTCTCTCGGGGTAATCTCGGGGTATTACTATTACTTAATACCGGTATTAACTAATACTAAATACCGGTATTAACTAATACTAAATACCGGTATTAACTAATACTAAATACCGGTATTAACTAATACTAAATACCGGTATTAACTAATACTAAATACCGGTATTAACTAATACTAAATACCGGTATTAACTAATACTAAATACCCGTATTAACTAATACTAAATACCCGTATTAACTAATACTAAATACCCGTATTAACTAATACTAAATACCCGTATTAACTAATACTAAATACCCGTATTAACTAATACTAAATACCCGTATTAACTAATACCCGTATTAACTAATACCCGTATTAACTAATACCCGTATTAACTAATACCCGTATTAACTAATACCCGTATTAACTAATACCCGTATTAGTTAATACCCGTATTAGTTAATACCCGTATTAGTTAATACCCGTATTAGTTAATACCCGTATTAGTTAATACCCGTATTAGTTAATACCCTACTGATGTCATGTGACCTCTTCTGTTTGCACTCAAACTCACTTTACAGGATGTTAGCATCCATTGTAGTTGAATATTGTCAATTTCCTTTGAAAAAACCTTATCTTTTGGAGGGAATATTTTTTTACAGGTTATCTATGATTGGAAAGCAATGTCCTTCATTATGGACAAGAAGAAGGTGTGGCTGATCACATGATTGGATTCGTTAGCAACATGGCTCCCAAAAATGAAGATACATATGCTGTACTTAAAACAATTCCTTGCAATGAAATTTAATTTTGAACCACCAACTCCAACCTTAGATTTGTTTTTGAATTAGTGTCGAAATAAGAGCAGGCTAGGGAAGTACAGTTTTGCTCCAGGAGCCCATTACCAGGAGCGTCCATCTTCCCCACTGTGTCTGTACCCCAGCACAGAGGTAGATGAGGCTATTTTTAGCATTGCGTTTCGCGCAAAAAGAACAAAGGTAGGCTATTCTTAGCCAATCAGATAGCTAACGTCACTTCTCATTATCATTCTTCTCACTTTCAACGCGGGAATTCGAATTGCTGGTTTTCACTCAATCCCCAGAGATTCAAATGTTGGTGCCCCAACAAAAGAAGCTAACGAGGAATCTATTGTTTAAGGGCACCAACATGGCGGCAACCTCTTTTCGCGGGAATTTCGAATCTAAAAATAGCCTCATCTACTCCTGTGCTGGGGACCCAACCCATAACAGAGGAACGCTCCTGGTAATGGGCTCCTGTTTGCTCTTAGCTCCTATCTGGCACAAAATTATATCACAAAACTTGGTCAAATAATTCGTTTCTTAGTGAATATACAGTACGCCGATTGTGAACGAAAAGAACAGACATTTAAACATTTTCATTTTTTTTGTTAAATAACTCTTTTAAAGAACTCTGTATTTCATTTTCACGTTCTCCAAAAGTACATAACGATGTATATATTAATAATTGCTTGGTCGATCTTGTACAGTCTGTTAAAATTCTCTGTGTAATAATTCAGAGTGATTTAAAGTGGAACTCTCACATTGATTACATTATAAAGAAAGCTTCCAGGAGACTTTATTTTTTAACACAATTAAAACGTGCAAACGTTCCAGCTAAGGACCTAGTTAAATTCTATGTTGCTTGTATACAATCTATTTTACTCTACGCTTCTCAAGTATTTCATTACAGTTTACCAGAATACCTTAGTCTTATATACCTTATAACGCATGCAAAAGAGAGCAATGCGTATTCTTTATGGCTACGACTTACCTTACGAACAAGCTCTTGCTTTGTCCGGCCTTACTAGCCTTTATCATCGCAGATCTGAACTATGTCACTCTTTTTCGTAAAATCATATCTAATCCTAACGGTAATTTATATCATCTTTTACCACATAACCTTAGTAATCCGACTGTCACACTACGGTATATATAAGAGGTCTTTCACACTTCCGCTTTGTAAAACAAACCGATTTAGGAACACTTTCATTAACTCTAGTGTTCAACACTATAACTCACATCATTTAAGTTAGTACACAGGTCTTGAATTAGCAAAATAGCTGCTTTTAACTGTTAGTTTTAATATCATAACATTTTATCGAATTAGTTTATAAGTATACGTAATTAATTGTGAACCTTAGTAATTCAGTTATACTGTAAGTAAGGTAATTATAATAAACGATCTATCTATCCACGATGGGCACAAACGACCATAAAAACTGCATGAGTTATATATTTAAAAAAGTTTTCAACGCAGACGATTGAATTTTGGTAGGTTGGTGTAGAATCGTAAAAGGAATATAACCTGATAATTTAAGCTATGTTAGTACTATTATGATATAAGTTAAGAAATGGTGCTAATTTCAATTATTTGGTCACGTTTATTGATGCCGTTTTTGACGTTCTTTGTGCCCGCCGTGATCTATTACTAGTACCTACTACTATTCCTATTACTATTACTTACTACTATTACTACTATTTAATACTAGTTGTAGTGCGCAAATACCCATAAAATGTTCAAATGCGCATACAATGCGTATGCATATCAAAGTAGTAGTGACGGGAAAGAGGATAATCAAATTATTCCTTACTCGGGACCAGTCAGAAGGAACCCACTAGGGTGGACACGCCACCATGTTAGAAGACCTGTTGGTTTGTTTCCATTGCTGTATGTTCCTGGTAACACAGCGTACCGCCCGGCCGACACTTTCTGTCTACACACGATCTTACGAGTCTGGCTCCCCGTGCCGCAGCTTTGAACATTGCTGCCATCCTGACGCGTACCAGCTGAAAATAGATAAGGACATCACATAGCACCATATTACTGAAGAATATTGATCAAATAGCACCATATATCGCCGTGAAGAAGATTTATAACAACATCACATAGAACCATATTTGGTATTGAAGTAGATTGTTTAAAGGAGAACTGTAGTCAACAATTAACTTTAGCTCTATGAACCAATCGATATACGTATTCAATTATTGTGTTTCGCGTCGGAGAAAGGAAAATGTGAAAACCTTCCGGACAACCTACATTGTACAGTGGCTCAATTCTTGTAATGTGCGACGTCAGATACGGGAAATGAATTAGCATTTAAATGTGAACCATTGCATTTTCCTTTTTCTGGAGGTGTGATTGTCTTTCCTTGGTACGCGTGACGTAGACTACGATATTTACTGGGAAATTTGCACTGAATTGAGCAGCCACACAATGTAGATATCTCAGCGGAGAATCGGTTATTTTTCGAGTTTTTAACTCGAGTTTCTAAACGAGGTCGATTATATATATTTATTGATCGTTCGAAAAGTTGTGGAAATATATTGAATAAGAAATTGAAAATATCAGAAAACGCTAAACGTCAGCAAGACCACACAGCGTTAAAGTGCAACTAACCCCTTTTGCAATTTTTATATATATGAATCTTTGAAAGGTTTTGAGTACTTCTGCGAAGAAAGTTTTGGCTTACAGAGAATACTCTATGTTCTAGGCTTGTTTGAAATGGTGAAAATTTGACCTTTGCTGACCCATGACCGCGCAAGAAAAAGCCTGGGTCGATTCTTGATCTTACGTCATCCAACTCATTCAACTTTGCAATAATTTGAATAAATATTTAGCATTTTGTCTAAAATAACTGTTTCCTTTATAAACAACTCAGACTGTGTATATTCTCTATATATCGATGTTGTTGTGATGGAAAGGCGCCATGGAGAATAATGCATTAATGAGGTGACGTAAGATCAAGAATCGACCCAGGCTTTTTCTTGCGCCGTCATGGGTCAGGAAAGGTCAAATTTTCACCATTTCAAACAAGCCTAGAACATAGAGTATTCTCTGTAAGCCAAAAATTTCTTCTAAGAAGTACTCAAAACCTTCCAAATATTCATATGTATAAAAATTGCAAAAAGGGGTTAGTTGCACTTTAAATCAAACATATGAAAATATAATTACCTCTAGGAAAGGTCATTAAACTGCCACAGAGCGACCCAGCAGCCAGTGGAATGTAGTATGGAAGGCCTTATGGCAGCACTTATTCTGCCAAGCACTCGTATTCTAATAATAAATGCCACGAAAACTTGTTACTCGGGCTGCCTGTGGCAGGCACGAGACTAAATTTTGTTTGTTTCATGCAGCAAAATTTCTGCGCATGCGTTAAATTATGCATTAATTGTGTGCGCGCACCTCGTGGCGCTAATAGATTTCTCTCCAGTGCAATTCTTGTTTCTGGTTTTATGCCACATTTCATTTTACTCTCGATCATACTAAATACCAGCGCAAACACTAACATAATTTTGGCTGGTTTACCGATTTCGAATCAAGACCTGTGTACGTTATACTATAGTTATACAGGTATACTGAATAGCTGATTTATAGCGATTTACTAGCAAATATACTATCCTCTATCGAAGTCTGAAGACATCTGAACTCCTGAACTGTGAGAGCAACACAGTGTCGCTCGCCAACACGAAGCCAGAATACACACTCAGCACAGAATTCTGCAGAATTTTGATTCGCCAAGCAATATAATTCAACTCTCAGGGTAAACAACAAGAAACCCGGCTCTCACGGCCGAGGTTTTGGTTCAAGAAATTAAAGGCTTCCAACAATTTCCTGTAATATAATGAGCAGACTGAAGTTTTTGGAGCAAGAACAGCAGATATAAAAGTTACACAGAGGCACACAAATTGACTACGAATACAATTTTAAAACTTCGAGAGGTTTTCTAGAGAGAAAAGCCGCGAGGCGGCGATCAGTGAGCTGCGAGCTGCGATACTGTAAACACTACTTATTCATGTAACACACGTTTACAATTTAGTCTGCTGGATGATTGTCTCAAATGTATGTTCATATTTGTACCATATTATAAGTTGTATCCTGTCCATCTTGTGGTGAAGTTATCACTATATTTCTCTACTGTTCTTTCTACCTTGCCGCTCAACTACTTTAATTTACATACGAGAAAAACAAAAATATTAAATTACATATATAATAGCCGAGCAGAGAATGAAAGTCACCGCGCTACCGGCCACTCCTAAAGCCTGCTAAATTCAGCTAATAATTCTTCCCTTTGGTTATTACTAAGAGGAGTATTTCATCTTCAATCGCATTGGGAACACGCCATCAGAAATCCGAAGAAGGGTTACAGTCCAAAATAAAAAATTAAAATCCTGGAACGCAAAATATAAAAGAAAAAAACCTGCCTTGCACAAACAAGGGACCAACAAGGGACCCAAAAAAATGGCTGCATTGATGTGAATAGCGATACTTACTGTTTGTAAACTTACTGACTTCGTATTCATTTTCATTTTGGCTGATTAGAACTGACTTAGATCCAACGTAGCAACCAGCAGGATTTTCGTCCACGGTTCTTTGCAATTTTCAAGTTTGTAAACACTGACGCCATTTATATATTTGCATATATAATGTGGTTGGCAAAAACCCCATGTGTTTGTACAGTAGCAATTTGGGCCCGGGGGGGGGGGGGTACTCCTGTTTGTGACGTATTATGTATGCGCCGCGGGGGTGGGTCAGGATTTTGAGCTCGGTTTGGGCAGGTAGGGTCAGGGTTTTGACCTGATTTGGGCAGATCAGGGTCAGAATTTGAGCATAATTTGGGTGCAGTCACGGTCGGGGTTCAGTATTTTTTAGGCAGTTAGGGTTCAATTTTTTTTAGCTACTATGTCAAAAAAGTTACTAAGAGGATTTCAAATTAAAGTGTATTTCATCTTCCATCTCATGTGGCCCGAGTGAAAGCCCAGATGGGCTCTTGTTATATAAGGAACAGCTGTACTATGTCATGTTTTATTTCTCACACGAAACAGAAACTGTTCTCGTCAGAGTTGTTTAAATTTCGGGAGAGCAATATCGAGGTAAGGCTTCTCTGTAATGTTTTCCTTATACAGGCTCGGTTCTTATTCCAAAAAGAAAATAAGTGTGTTAATTGTCTCTAATAATAAGCACCCCTTCTAAGAACATGCATAATTCATGAGCATTCAATCAGATGAGTAAATCAGTAAATCAGCAAATCAGTTGTTTTATACCCGGTCAAAACACTAGGGTCTATATAATTATAGACTTCTCAGTACTACATTAGATATAATTCATGATCCATCAGCCAATGAGGGGGCTCATTTTGGTCACGTGCCCATAGCTGAAAACCAGTATCCGAACAGGTTATTAATTATTCAAGTGCAAAGACAATAGCTAGCCGTATTTAGAACTGGTTTGCATATTGTAACTGGAAACAATTAGTATATTGTAACTGTACTAAGAAACGATTTACAATATGCCAATTGTTCCAGTTACAATATGCAAACTAGTCTAAAAAAATAGGGCGAGAGTATCATCTTATTCCAGTGTTCGCATGGTCTTAAACCAAACAATTTGTCTACATAAAAGTAAATTGTATTGACAATCATTTAAGGCGACTTATCTCCTAGCAATTATTGTCCACAGCAAACTATCTTCTTCCTCACTAACAGGTCTTTTTCCCCCTTCGAGCGCTCAAGCTTGACTCCGCTTCGATGAGACGTTTTCATTTCGGCGTCGAGAGCTTGACGAAAACTATGAAAACTGAAAATAAATAGAAACAAACAGCATTTAATATCTAATAATTTCATATCTGGTACTGACAAATATTAAACAATAACTATAGTATGATACGATAGGAGAACATTTTAAAAGCACTTACCGAATTTGTTAGCATGAAGTAGATTTAAATCAGGTCGCCCATTTCCCTCCACGTGTCTCTTTGAACAGACTATTTGATATACATAGTCTTTTCAGCATACAGCTCTCCATTCCTGTCAGCGAGTTCTTGAATGCATTTTATCATCCAGAAATTCAAGCTTTCTGCATGCTCTCAAATAAGAGGCGTCCCCAAAGTTTGAATGTTTGCCACATTCAGTTTCAGTGGATTCGCTTCTTGTCCTAGACGTTTGTTAAACCTTTGTCCCCGTCATTCTTCGAAAATACGCACGCCCCTTTGATTCTTATACTGCGTTGACTTCGGAACTGTTTCTTTTATAATCTTAAAAGTGTCCTCGGCCGTTTCAGGCTCTCTAAATCTCTCTTTCTGCTAACGCCGGCCATTACTGCTCAACTGAATTGCTTCGCCGTACCAGTAATGCTTTACTGTGTACGCTAAATTCACTGAAACTTTTTAAAACCAAAAACCAAAAAAAACACAAAGAAACAATACGCACGACCTGGGTTATCCAATCAGATCTCCTTTTTACTGTACTCCTTTCAGTTTTATTGTGGCTCTTCTGCGGGATGCAGCAAATTGTTTTTTACCATTCTTTTTATTATTCAATCATGTAACTATTATATTCTTTTCTATGTGTGTTTTCTTTTCAATACATTGGCCTCTGGATCATGAATATCTATGCAGCACGAGAAGTATATAATTTCAATTCCTCGTCAGTGTTTTAGACGTGATTTCGAAATCCACGTGTCGGACTACGCCCTCGCCATTGTTCATGGTACTTGGATTTGGAAATCACGTCTAAAACACTGACGAGGATTTGAAATATTACTTCACTACCAGAGAGAGTGAGGGTCTATATAAAGATTCACGATTGAGACCTTTTCTCTTTCTTCTATCAGAGAGAGTGAGGGTCTATATAAAGATTCACGATTGAGACCTTTTCTCTTTCTTCTATCAGAGAGAGTGAGGGTCTATATAAAGATTCACGATTGAGACCTTTTCTCTTTCTTCTATCAGAGAGAGTGAGGGTCTATATAAAGATTCACGATTGAGACCTTTTCTCTTTCTTCTATCAGAGAGAGTGAGGGTCTATATAAAGATTCACGATTGAGACCTTTTCTCTTCTATCAGAGAGAGTGAGGGTCTATATAAAGATTCACGATTGAGACCTTTTCTCTTCTATCAGAGAGAGTGAGGGTCTATATAAAGATTCACGATTGAGACCTTTTCTCTTTATTCTACCAGAGAGAGTGAGGGTCTATATAAAGATTCACGTTTCGGAGACTTCTACCCTCTCACTGGTTAGCTCAGTTGGTAGAGCACGGTCTAGTAGAGTACGGGAGGTCAGGGTTCGAATACAGGCCGCGTCCTTGGGCAGGGACGTATAAGCTGTCGGCCTTGTCTCCTTCCTCTTCTAATCTATTGCTGAGTTGTACGTTACGTCATCGCCGCCATGTTGGTGGACGTTTACAAAGGTTTCCTCGTTAGCTTCTCTTGTTATGTCCTCCAACATGGCCGCCACGGCTTTGCCATTTGAATCTCTGGGGATTGATTGCAACCCAAGAATACGAGGGGGACGTGAAAGAACTTGTTGTGTTCTTTCGAGAAAGAGTAGGGGATTGTCTCGCGACACAACAGCCTGGTATTCTCCCGGTGTAACTCGATATCGATATCAATCAATAAAAATCAAGTAATTAATAAATCGAATTTTTTTTTTTTACGATTTTATCGATTTTCAACGATTAACCATTTTTGCTATAAATAGGCGTTTATAAATACCATTTATACAATAAACAAGATATCATACGCATTTCAGTTTACAGACAGAAACGAAAACAATACAATGCTTTTTAAACTGATCACGTTGATTATAAAGTCACATACCAGTGTCTCGCAGCAACGCTTTCAGATCTCCTGAGCCGGTTAGCAGGTGATAAGTGTACCCCTTGCATGGGACGCAAAGAAGTGTGAAATAAGATCACAGCATTCCTACGCAACCGGGAAGAACAGAAGAACATGATTGCATTTAAGCAAGGTATGAACTTTCAGAATTTGTTAATATTGTGCGTGAAGTAGCCAGAGTAAATTTAAGTTTAAAAAACATTTTTTTTTTACAAGCTCGAACGAGAAAGCACGCAAGCGCCAGTCAAGAAAAGGTAGCGAAAACCCAAGGAAGCAGTACCGGACTTCCAGCTAGCCAGCCTCTACATCAAAAATAAGGGTAGACCAGCTCCACGGATTTGATGAAGAGGACTGCGCAGACACTCCAAATGGAGGAGAAAGAGTTGTTTGGTTAAATTAAATCGATGATAAGGAGAGAACGTTTAAAGTGACGGGGACAAAGTTATGGAACAGTATTCCATCAGCAATTAGAAATAAAGACTCTTTAAATTCTTTTAAATATGCCCTTCGAAAGTACTTTGTAGATAACTAGGATTATATTTTTATCATAGCCATGTATGCTCTTAGATTTTTTTAATGTTCCATGTAGCCTCGGCTTAAATTTTTAAACCTTTATTTGTCCTGTGGGAGGGGGGTGGGGGTGGACATGTACTAGTAATTATATTTGTATAACATTATATATCATTACGGGCATATATTTCTTAGATTTTTAAGTGTCACAGTTAACATATAGTCTTTTGAATATAGTATCTCTAATTTTTATACATATATTAATATATAGCTAAATTTATTGCAAATTGCTACTGTAATTTTATAGTAGTTTTGGTAAACATATATATTTATACTTTAATTTTAATTTCAATTCTTTGTTCGAGGGCCACAAGTTTATCAGTTAAACCTGTTAAGTGTTACCCTCATTAATAAAGTTGTTATTATTATTATAAAGCATATTATTCGTTATAGAGAGAGCAGGAGTAGATTGACTACTCCAATAACAGCGTAGGAACGAAATAACTTGCCAATGGATCCTGATAATAAAATGGGTATAATCGATAGAAATCGTTGACAATCAAGAAATTCGATCAATAAAAAGATTGTGACATCGATTTCTACCAATTAATCGATAGCAATCGATATCAATAAAATCAAGTTATCGATTTGTATCGATTTATCGATCGATATCGATTTTTATCGATTGGTTACACCTGGTATTCTGAGGTACTAACAATCACTCATGATTGTAAACTGCACGGCAGCACATTGCGCCACAATAGTAGTCCGTATAACAAAAATAGTCTTGTGAAGCGCATTTAGATATATTCATATAGAATTTGCGCTATAAAAATTAATACCTTTACAAAGGAAAAAGGCCTCAATCTTAAATCTTTACGTATACCCTCAACTCTCTCTAGTGAAGGCTATATATAGACCCTCCCAGTTATATGAACAAGGGCTCACCACGAATCTTTATAAAGACCCCTCACTCATAGGTGAAAATCAGTATAAGACCCGTGTGGAGTATCTAAGCTCAATAAGACAAGACTCCATGCAGGTTGTGTTTCCAAACTGACAGCCGTAAGTGCAATAACCCGATATGCAAAAAAAAAAAGGGAGCTCAAACACAAGGCTCCAAATATCACTATTATTCCTACGTGAGCGGACCATCAATGTGGGACCCAATGTTTTTTCCGTGATGCACGATATAGCTATAAACAACAATTAGATGTCACTTCGGAACGCGTAAGTAACCTTTACTTAAACATTTACCGGTATCGTATAACAGTCTGGATTGCTGTACTAATATCTTTAATATGGCCTGGCCACGTGACAGGGAATTAGATCTTTCTCCCTGGTTTTCTCAACATTTTCTCGTTTTCATGTTCCTCCAACGTTTTTGTGTGTATCTGTTGGGGAGGGGGAGTATAGATTCGAGGGGGGCGCTGATTTCAATGTTTTAATTCAGGGGGTGCTTTTTCGAGAGTGGTTGCTTAATCGAGTGATACGGTATTCGAATTGTCATGGTGTTCAAAAGTCATGCGAGGAAACACGTGCTTCTTCCTAACTGTTTTTAATTTTATTCATGCGATGGTATCGTGATCTGCTTAATGTTACTTTCAACATAAGCTTATGCTCTATAGTTGTGTACAATTGCAATGAAATATCCTACTCTCTTTTGCGAAAAGAAAAATAAAGAAAAGAAAACTCTTAAAACTAAAAATCGTAATTTCAGCCGGTTTCGTAACGGTGGCTTCGTCTTTCTTCTTCTTCTTCTTCTTCTTCTTCAACTTAAAAGTTATTAAAAATGTTTTAATGATCATGATGATTTATCTTTGTCCTTAATGAAAGGTTCTTGTTGTTCCCCAGCTTCCAGTTTGATCTCGATAGGCTCTCCTGGCGGTGGTTTCCTGCAGCATGGTATCCCAAAATCCTCCTCAGCCGCTTCTGCCTCCTCGATAGTTTGATGCAGGTTGGCGTAGATTGTCTCAGGGATCCAATACGTGATAATACAACCTATCAGCGACACAACTCCAAAAATAATGACTGGAATGGTCATGCCAATACCAGGGAGACTGCCCTGTAGAACACAAATAACTATATGAGATAGTGAATGGATGGCAGAGAGTGCCTGCGTAAGAATGGGAAGAGCGCCCTGTAGAACACAAATAACTATATGAAATAGTGAATGAAGAGCACATTGTTGATTTACAATCAGTGCCAAAGGTGCCAGAGGTTTGAAGAAATAAAACGCGAAAATGCGAGAGAGAAGAGGAGAGAGAAGATCCTCTGGTGTTACCCGTTGAGAATCCCACCACTTCCAGGCACTGAGTTTCAAATCGAGACAACCCGTCAAACCGGTTTTTCTGGGCCATTGGTAAGCCAATGAGAATTAGCGTTAGTTGCTCGAAGAATGTTTTGCGATATTAGTAATTCGGCCTTCGTGATTTTAACAATCATGAAGTAAAAAGTAGTACACTGACTTTTATGTGAAAAAATAACAACACAAAAAAAGAAAAACCAAGACAAACAGAAACAGTAACACGGCCTAACATATCGATCGAAGGAAATAGTCTGCGTCAGTTTGGTATGTACAAATACTCTTGTACAAGTACTCTATCTCGCCAACGAGGGTGCCTATTTATATTTGCTTTACATGTAAACCTGACGAGGTTGGGTAAGCCTAGCACTCATTATGGTCGAGTATTTTCGGTCATTTTGTGCAAAATATATGTCGTCCCAGTGAAGACTAAATTGGCTGAAAGATCATCAACTTCGCTTCCTTTTGGGAAGGAAAAGGCAAAATTGTTGCCATTTTCGTACTCGGTGTGTGCGCCGGTTAGTACAGGAAGAGCGGACACATCTTTTCGTAATCTGTTTACATCCTTCCATCCTTGGCCGAAACCGCTTCTTGATAAATCCTTTTTAAAAACGAAACGGGATTTTGAATTTTACGATTGAATGCGTTTTAATATGTTTCAAGTTTTTTACAACTGATCCTTAAAATAGACTAGGTGACATTGGTACTTGTACATTTTGTGAATTGTACGATTGACTAGGTTTTAATAGTTGATATACAAATGTTATTGTATGGGTTTATTCTATTAGACATTGGATGTTCAGGGTAATAGACTCGTTTCGCATTCAAGAATTACCGCTGTATTCGCTGACTACAGACGCATTACTCAACGTTAGCCTCATTCTGATGTTAAATATTCACAATTATAACCCATCAAATATTTTCTCTCGCGCGTGAGAACGAGGTGGAATGCGTCACGTGACCCAATATTTTCTCTCCGCCAGACGACAATAGAGGTTTTGCACCACCACGTGATGGCAGCCATGTTGGTGGCCAGAACAATAGAATGTTATTCCTTTGAGATTTATTTTTTCACATGATTGAACAAATCTCATTGTTCTGGCCACCAACATGGCTGCCATCACGTGGTGGTGCAAAACCTCTATATACCGATTTAGCTTGTACATTTGTTGTTCCAATTCAGATCAGGTGACAGCTCTCCGGAGGATTCAGTGCTTTGTTTTCCAATTAGAGAAATGTGTACATTTCCTCTTGAGATACAGAAAAACGATAAAACATTACTCAAGAGAAAAGTCAGGTGACCTGAATTGGGACGACAAATGCACCAGCTAAATCGGTCTATTATCAGCGAATACACCCCTTGTGAGCGTAAGCGTGCGTCAAAGAAATTATTCGAAGGATGATAACAACAATAACCTACATTGTGGCGTCGAAATATGCCCTGATATTTGCCGTTGGATATTATCTGATCCTCGAAGCTCACAGTTTCCTTCGAGCTTCGTTCTCGGGAACTGTTCTCTTCTCGGAACACATAATAACCGCGGACAAAATATCAGGGCATATTTCGACGCCACGAATAGGTTATTGTTTTTAAACCAGCGAGAAGGTGCAGAAGTTCAAACTACAATAAGACAGAATTGTGAATAACCCACCTTGCCGCTGGTATTTATGATCGCATCCAGCGGTAATTATTGAATGCGAAACTGGACTATGGGCTGTTATCGCAGTTCGGCCATCTTGGATAAAACAATAGTTTTGGCCCCGGTAGCCTCGCACTGGTTGGTTTCAGAACGAGTTTACCGGACGAAAACAAAGGTTTTTATTCTCCTGGGAGTCAACATGGCCGCCGTGCGATAAAAGCCCATTCAGATGGATGGATGAACGCGGCACATAAAGGAAAACCGACCTAACTATAAATACAATTTGTGGCGTCGAAATATGCCCTGATATTTCGTCCGCAGACATTATCTGATCCGAGAAGAGAACAGTTCCCGAGAGCGAAATTCCAGGGAAACTGTGAGATTCGAGGATCAGATAATGTCCAGTGGATTTTCGACGCCATGATCTGTAGGTTATTGTTGTTATCATCCTTCAATTGCAAATATTTACTTTGACGCGCGCTTATACGCGCTTATTCGCTGATATTTCCCCCTCGCGGAGAGAAAATATCTGGTCACGTGACGCATTCATCCAACGAAAATGTACGACAGATCGCCGACGCAACGAAGTTGGACTCGTTTGCTGAGAGTGATGACTTGACAGTTAGTTAGATGGGGAACATAAGCGCGTAAGGAAATAAATTAGCCCTTTTGAGAGGTTAAAGAGTCGATAAAGAGCAACGAACCCTGGTCGGGAAGAGGTAGGGGCGTTGCCGGGAGATGGGCTGGCGTTCCTGAACAACCCCTTTTCCAACTGAAAAAAAACCTCTTCCACCTTTTCCCAAGCCAGAACAAAGATGAAATAAAGAAAAGAAAATAGAAAAATAAAGAGCAAATAGCCTTCTTCATTTCACATCTAATATATTTTTCCAAAGTGTTAGCAAAACCTCAACTACGCTCTCTTAGCTGGTTCGCGTGCATCGTAAAGTTCGAACGCGCCCGTTACCCTAGATCGCACGGTCTAGAACGACAACCGAGAATTACTGGGAACTTGTTTACCTGTGAAACCTAGCCCTAGGCCAGTGAGAACTCTTTGTTTACATGGGACCTAATTTTTAAAATGGTTAGGGTAAGAAAGTGCTGAACCGCGACATAATCCACCACATGGAAAAAGATGACGTCTCTACATTGGACCACAATCCCTTGCGAACCTAGCACAGTCAAAATGACACGTAGAAATCTTCTGTTCTCTTAAATGACAGTGTATTGGCAACAACACTTGTATTGGCTCGTTTTTAAGATTTAAAACCACTCTACCGCGATTTTTCAACAGATTTAAAGATCTTCGCGCGCAAAGGATTGTGGGTAGTACAAGCTACCATATTTTTCTGTATGGTCGGATTGTATGATGCATGTTAAAGGACTGGTCAGAAATTAGCGGGGGGAGGGTGGGGTAGGGTCTAAAAATATATAGCCCTCCCCAGACAATAAGCATGAAATATTATGACCCCTCCCTCCTTTTGCCCTTTTCCCCTATAACCCCCCCCCCCCCCGATTTTAAATTGCTCATTTTTATGACCCTCCATTTTTGGGAGTCAAAACAAATTAAGACTCTCACCCTTTCTCCACATCCCCCCCCCCCCCCCCCCCCCCTCCCCCCTGCTAATTTCTGACCCGCAGTCCCTAATAATCTTACTAGCATAGCGATGAATGGCGCTGTAACGGATCCAAGGCGTCCCATTGTTCCAGTTACTCCGTTTGCTTTATTTCTGAAAATAAGGGAATGAAATTAAAGGAATCAGAATAGGCCTTTTGCAGGAAACAGTCACGTGCTGATATAATACAGTCACGTGCTGATATAATACAGTCACGTGCTGATATAATATGAATTGAGCTCGTGATCCCCATCGGAAAGGCGTTGCCATGGAAGCTGGATGGCAAGCTATCGTTAAAAACGTTGTTTTAGAACGATCGACAATCGATTGGAGGTGGGAAATAGCATTTACAAACAGGTTTTGCTAATACTACTACTGATCTCGTACAAGTGCCTTTAAATATATGAATTAGTATAGGTAATCAAATAGTGACCGGCGTGAAATTAAGGATAAATTTCACTTGTGTTTGTCAAAATCTATGTAATTTCCCTTTCCGCTTCATTAATATTATGGAGAGAGAATTACGATCCAGAAAACATTATCTTAAGCGCAGTCGCGCAGGCGGCGTTTGAAATTTCACATGTGAAATTATAAAGTACACGTGAAATTTCGAGTTGAAGTTAGGGATTAATTTGTCCTCTATGGTATTATTATAATTATTTTTTTGCCTTCCAGTACAACCACGTGATTGCCTTCCTGCAAGAGGCCCATTATTTGAACTTGATGGCAAGATTGAGAAAAATATGAGTTACAACGGTATTGACTCCTGGTAACCGACCCTAAAGCTTTCCAAGTCACACGTGGCAGCCATCTGGGAATAAACCCATTGTTCGTGTCCGTCCAGCCTCGTTCTAAAACGTACGGAACCGAGGCTGCACGGGCATGGACAATGGTTTCATTCCAGATGGCCGCCGCGTGATAAAGGTCTGAGAAAACTTTGTGTTTTTGTTCTGACCATAGTTAATAGAGTGGAATGGTTATGAAACCCAGCGACCTTCTTTGTTATATGTCATTGTTAGCTTTTTTCAACCACTACCCTGCACAAAACACAATAGAAATTCCAATGTGTTAATCAATCAGCCAATAGAAACGTGTGAGTTCAGTCGACGCTAATTAACTATGACCCTGCACAATCCTCTGTCTTGCCCCCTTCCAACATAAATCGCAGCGCAGTTGGTAGCCCCTTTGAAGTTTGCCGGGTTTCATAACTATTCCACTCTATTAACTATGTTCTGACATACCTCAGAACCGTTGGGAAGATCTCTGAAGCGAAAAGTCCTGACGTAGTCCACAAACACCAATTTACGGCAAAGGCAGCGATGAAAAGTGTTCTTCTAGCCATTGGATACGCTGATGAGGAAATAAAATAAAGTGACATAATATGGCTGTGGGTATCTTCTGTATCACCGTTTCAATTAATAATAATTATTATCAAATTCATTAATAATTTATGAAGGAAAAACGAAGAAAATGAATGTTTCATGCGCGTTTATAAATGTGATATCGATATATAAACTTTTGCTTCGATTTTCTCGGCCAATATAAGTCTTATCGCCAAAATAACTGAAAACAGGACTCTCTACATCGAGACGTTTGATAAGTGCGATAAAGCTTTCAGCCCGAGTAAATAAATCCTATAAAGATCGTCCGCTCATTCTTTATCTAGTACATAGACCCCACGCTCTCTAACCTGAGTATCAGACCCTCTCCCCCCCCCCGCCCCCCCTGTTATATAAATTTGAAACTTTAAGACAATTTAAATTTCATTTCATTGAAACAAGCCGGAGCTTGTTTACATAAGATCATGCAAATACTGGCGAGAACCAATCAGAGCGCAAATGCACCAGCCTTTTTGGCAAAATTAATACTGAACGGTTTAAAAGCTCGTACATAAACCGCCTAGCGTTTAAATATTCCTAAGCTTTAGATTAAAACTGTATATAGTAATTTTAACTTAGTAATTAGTATTTTAGTAATTTAACATAATATCATATTGACATTTAGAATTCGTAACTTAAATTAGTAAGAATTGTATTCCGTGTATTTTAGCTTTTTACTTCTATTTGTAAGACTGGTATGCATTTTTACTGGTTAAACAAAGACTTATTATATTATTATTATCATTATTATTATTACTTATTATTATTATTATTAACCGTACCGTCGTCATTGCCGTGGTTTGTCGCACTCATACAAAATATGCTCTACCAAACGATTAAGTACTAATTTCAGTATTTATTATTATTTTTTATACAACAGTGCGAAACGCGCTCTCTGATTGGTCGATAGCCATGTATTATTAGAGTACAGATGCACATATGACGTCACGTTTTGCATAAAAACATTTCATCTTTGTGAAAGGTAACCAAGCCTTTGGCGACATCGAGGCTGGAGTTGAGACAGCTTAGTTACTGGCCGCGTGTACCTGGTTAGCATGATAGAGCGGATTTCAATTGAGTGTCGGAAGTGTTTTGGTTTTGCGTTTACTAAGCTCTCCTATTGGCTGAGAAAGAAAACCAACCAATCAGAATCCAAAGTAAAACCAAACGCAAATTGGTTTTGGTTTTGCTTTGGTTTGTCATTGACTCACAGGGAAGCCATTTATGAGTTACTTATGATTACTCGCTCCTATGATTGGCTGGCTGGGGATAATTTGCGTTTGGCTCTAATCAAAAGCTATCCATATTCACCGGTTCCTGGTATTCATACAAATATTGTTTGTATCAGTGCAGGGTCAAGCTCCATGCGAGGCTAAGGCTTGGCCATTATTACTTTTCAAGAACTACGAATTGGACTATTGTTGTATAAACAAATATATGTCATCCTGCCATGGGTCTGTTCTCTTATAGATGCACAGATGACGTCACAACATGAAGATACAGCAGTCAGTCTCGTGGCATTGCCACAAATCGACTACTTTTTTCCGTGCGACAGGCGAGCGAAGAAGTCGCGAGTGGTCGACTTGTTTCCCTTCGATTTCTGTTTAATTCGCTCCAAAACAAATCCTCCAAGATGACGTATTAAGTTTCTTGGAGGCGTGGTCAGAGAGAGCGGCTGACTTGAGTGGCGTACTCTATAATTGACTAAAGCTGTTTTGATTAGTCGCCAACTCAAATCGCAAAAAACCGAAAGGAGGACTTTGAGACCTGAAATACAGCCGAGTCCTCAGCTCGTCCCGAAGGCCCGAGGGTGGACGGCTTGGAACTGTGGGCTCAATCCCGGTTTCCCACCCTTCCCGCCCTTGGATATACATCGTTCTATTAATGATTAACCATTAAAGTTAGGGGGAGGGGTGGGGGAGGGGTGGGGATTTCCCAGAAATCGTAATTGATTGTGGAGGCGGCCATAATTCAGTCTAACTTTGAGAAAGTAGTATATCTCGTGCCGTACATCTTTGTTCTCTTCACTTTGTGATGTCATCAGACGCATGACAGAATGACAATATTTGTTGTGACGTCATTTGTGCATCTATAAGAGGAGAGAGCCTAAAATGTCGACAACTTGGAGTCACCTTCAGGGACGGCAATAATCGCAAAACAGAGCAACGTAACCACAAGCATGGCGGCACCATGTGGAACTCGACGACCAAACCTAAAATAATAACAATGAAAATTAGGTGATTTAACAACATATGTCTCTCATCTCAAAGATAGGAAACAGTTTACAGTCATAAACGGGCAGAAGTCAAGCCTGGCTTCGGTTGAATCTGGAATCCCTCAGGGTAGTGTGCTGGGACCTACATTATTTACTTTGTACACAAGTGATCTAGTGGAATCAGTGCAATCGGCAAAGGTGTACATGTATGCCGACGATACGATATAGGGACGACAATGCTTTGCGTTGGTAGTTCCATCGACGAAGTCGCAGATATGCTTAATCGATCGCTCAGAGAACTATACGATTGGTGTGTCGTAAATCAGCTCACCCCCATCCCACTAAATCAGAATGCATGCTGCTCTACATGGGCACGTTTATCGGCCCTTTACCACCTGTGTCTATTGGAGGAAGGAACCTTAAATGGGTGAACCATACCAGACTTTTGGGCCTAGTTGTAGATAATAAGTTAAATTGGACTGGACATGCTATAAGTGTCAGAAAGAGCTTTGTAAATAAGCTGAATCTGATAAAGAAATGTAGATTCCAGCCCAGACAGGTCCGTAACTGGAGATAGTGATCTTCCAAGGTCTTATTTTGTTATTTAGTATTGAGAATGATCGAAGCAAGTTACAGACGTAACCACCGCCACCTAAAAGACAGACGAAAGGCGTGATTCTAATGAAATCACACCAAATTAAACTATAGCTAGTTGAGCAGCTTGATGCAGAAGTTATGGGACCCTACAATGAAGATGTCAACCTGGAGAAGCCAGTTGAGTCTCATATGGGATGTATGGATCATTCAGGGCCAACTTACTACACAAGAACTGGCTGCGTTATATAAAGCCTAGAGACATTCTAGATATATAGAGACTTAAACATTAGTAGTGTATAGTTAGACATTACCTAAGTACCTTAGCATATTTTAATAGAAGGGCTACGAAACAGTATGACCGGGCTGCCATGGGTCAGAACTATGGCCTCGATTCGATGTAGTTTCGCGGGGTTTTAGATCTGCCATCTTCAAAGTAGACGTGCTGTTGTTGAACCTAGTTCTCCGAGTCATTTACTAATCTTAAACATGATAATATACATAAACGTAGTCTCGAGGTGAGTGTAACATCATCACCGAGTGCTTACCTTTTGATAATCAACCAATAAACAGGCTGAAACGCCAGTGGGATAATATGCATGATGGCATAGTTAAGGTAAACATTGCCAGCGAGATTAGCTGTAAATAGGAGCATTCCATGAGAAACACACGCCACACAGAACCTGAAGGCGAAGAGAGAAAAAAAACATTTACGGCTGTGAATGGTGCATTTTTGAAAGAAACTTGGTAGGATTGTGATTGAAAATAAAATGGAAAATTCTTGGAGAAAAATAATGTAAGATGCATGGTATTAAGCAGCAACAAATAAAAGAGTTGTGATTCAGATAAGAACTATAGCAAAAGATCTTTCAATCACAAATATGGGAACTTTTTCCACATACGATATTCTTCGAAATCAAACCATAGTTAGTTTGATCAAACGAAATTAAAACTTCAAAAATTATTGAATGAAAATGTATTATTTCGATGGGTTTCTATTGAATTTATGAGTATCAACCAAAGAAATTACGAGAAAGAAGAATAGGAAATTAAAACCTTTTATATTCGTTGCATTCAGTGCTTTCCTCGTAGCCGGTGCATAATAATAATAATAATAATAATAATAATAATAATATTTTGACAGGAAAGCTCCACTCACAATTTGTGATTTTCAGGGAGGTCCTGTATTAAAAATATATATTTCACTAATATATGGAAAACAGAAAAGATAAATGGTTGAAATAAAATAGAAATAGACCAAGGATTATTATGAAATTAAGTTATGTGCCAGTAAGATTTAAAAATTGATAATGTAGTTGATTGTATAACTTCAGAGTCTAAAGAGTTCCAGTCTAATAGTGCATGGTAGGTAAACTTCTGTTGTCCCCAATTCCTACGTGCGAATGGCAAATGTAGATTGTGCTGACGGCGTGTATTATATGTATGAAAGTCGTGATTCTTCTTTAATTTAAAGTTGAAGTCCACCATGCTATTTAAGCATTTGAAGATAGTAATACAGCGATGATAGCGCCGTCGAAGGTATAGTGGTTTCCAGTTTAATAGTTCGAGTACTTGAGATGCAGAAGAGCTTGAGGGAAAGTCGAGCATTAGTCGAGCAGCATTATTCTGAAGAACTTGAAGGTGATCCATGAGGACGGTATTATTCTTATCTCCCCAGACGATATCGGCATAGTCAAGTAAGGGAAGGACAAGAGATTTATAGAGAGTTAGCCGCGCATGCAAGGGCAGCAAATGCTTTACCCGGCTTTAACTTTAACTTTAACTTTAACGAAAACACGGGTGCACCCAACCAGTGCGTGCGTTCTTTTGAATCCATTTTATAAATAGCGTACACAACAATTGAACTGTGTTACCTGTTAAAGCAAACGGTTAGCCAGTAAGGAAAATTAGAACTAGTATGAATACTATTGATGAAATTTACCGATTATAAATAAATAAATGTCCCTCGTGGAACAAAGAAAACCGAGGTAATCAGCTGAGAACAAAAGCGTAAGCCCCCGAGATGAGCTCCCATGCTCTTGGGGCAAACTCCGAGAATATATATGTTTAAATAAAAATAAAAATAAATAAAAAAAAAGCAAAAGACAATAGGCTGCGGCAATGGCATGTGACTGATTTTGACTGATTTTGCTTGAATATGCCTGAAGTGCTGTATGAGATGTCTACAATCCAAACTACACTCAGAAAATATAGTATGTTTTATGCTGTTGGCTCATTTTACTGTGAAAACTCAAAGAAACCACCATCCAGTCAATTGATGGTTTGCACCTGACGTCATGGCAGCCATGTTGGTGGTAGTTTACAATAGATTACTCATTAGGTTCTTTTGTTAGTGGCACCAACATGGCCGCCATGCTTTTGTTATTTGAATCTCTGGGGATTGATTGCAACCCAAGAATTGGAAAGGGAGGAAACAAAATGTCTTTCAATCACAAATTTGGGAACTTTTTCCACATACGATATTATTCGAAATTAAACCATAGTTAGTTTGATGAAAAAGAATCAAAACTTCAAATGTATTATTTCGATGGTTTTCTAATGAATTATGAGTATCAACCAATTAAATTATGGTAGAGAAGAATAGAAAATAAACACATTTTTACATTCCTTGCCTCGTAGCCGGAGCATTACTTACAATAATAACTTTAACGAAAACACGCGTGCACCCAACCAGTGCGGACGTTCTTTTGAATCCATTTTATAAATTAAACAACAACAACAACAATTGAACTGTGTTACCTGTTAGAGCAAACGGTTAGCGTCCATTTTCTTATCTTCGGGGTGCGTAGTAAGTCAAGAGGTGTATACTTCTTGTCCTTTCCCTCGCGATTAATCTGGCTTCTTCTGACATTCTCAATGACGTCCCTCAGTGTCTCTGGATCCTGGGGCTTATTGTCCTTACCTCCGTACTTCATAAGAACAACATGAGCCTCGTCCAAACGGCCATGAGCAACGAGCCATCGAGGAGTTTCGGGGAAGACTCTGTGGGAATTGCCAAATATTGGTATAGTTACCTTTAGGAGGCGGCGTGACCGAAAAGTTAAAGGAGAACTGAAGTCTAAAATAGCTTTAGTTCAATGAGTAGATCTAAACATGAAAAGACTCATACCAAAATTCATTTTACTGTGTTTTGCAATTGCTTCAAAGGAAAGAAAATCTGCAAATCTTCCTCCCAACCGCCGCTATGTACAGACGGCTCAATTCCTGTAATCTGTGACGTACGATAAGGAGAATAATTAGTTTTGTCATGTTGTTCTCGGCTTTGAATAGACCCTTTGCACGTGACGTCATAGCCGCCATGTTGGTGTACAGGTAACAATAGATTCCTCGTTAGCTTCTTTTGTTCTGTACACCAACATGGCCGCCATGCCCTTTGTCATTTGAATCTCTGGGGATTGAGTGCAAACCATCTATAGATGGACTAACGACTCATAATTGCGCACTATTGTGCTTTCTTTGTGCTGGAGGTGTGGTTGTTTTTCCTTGGTATGCATGACGTACGATACGGGAAAAAAGTACAGAATTGAGCCGCCACACAAACTAGCTTTATCAGCAGAACATCGGCGATTTTTCGACCTTCAAAAAGTATTTCCTCTTTTTAGACGTGCACAACAAAGAAATAAAATAGCAGAACTTAATTAAGTTGAATACAAGTTTGTATATTCGTCGGATTGATTTAGGGTTCAGTTCTCCTTCAACACAGCGGACTCGAAATCTAGGGACCCTTAGTTCGATTGCCCGTGCCGCTCACCACGTTTGTAAATAACCAGTTGATTTGCCTCCTCATCGACTGAGATTCTGACTTATTCTGTTTAATTTAAGGTGGCTCGAGGGTATTGTGACAACCGAATTGGCATCATAAAGATTCACGCTTTTCATGTATTTTCTGATCTTGAAGAATAGTAAACACAAAACTGAAAGTGCAAGATACATAATATTTTCGGAGATATAAGTTCTTCTTTTGAACCCTTATTTTTACGTAAAATGCTAAAATCGTCAAAATGACACAACAGCGATACTTACTACACATCATCCATTGTCATTAATGTACCAACCAGAGATCCATTGGTTCCTGACACAAAGCGGCCTTTTGAAATAAATGATTGGCACATTTAAAGTGCCAATGAAATGAAAAATTCGATCCCGTTTTTATTTTATTTTATTAAATTCTAGGCTTTTCTTATTCATTTCGTACAATTAAAAATCAATTTGGAGAGCGCCAACGTATTTTTTTTTCGTATCGAAGTCAGGCGGAATTGCCAAAATCAGGCGACAATTTTTCTGCTGTTAAAGATATGGTAATCACATGCGTGACGTCACTAGGTCTGCGCATTTATATTCGTCACCATAAATACTACAAAATAAGTGCATTTTTTGCCAGTTTTCAATTTAAATATGTAATACTTTGAGAAACATTGACGAGGACCATAATTGTTCTAATAGAATCCTTGCATTCAGCCATATTTTTACTTTTGTGAATATTAATGTAGGACCTAGTGACGTCACGAATATGATTAGCATATCTTTAACGGCATAAAAATTATGCCTGACTTCGATACGAAATAAAATTATGTTCGCGCTCTCCAAATTGATTTATCATTGCCCAAAATGGCTAAGGGAAGCCTATAATTTAATAAAATGTAATAAAAATGCATGGGATCGATATTTTCATGTCATTGGCACCAGTTTAAGCGTAACAACTGTAATGTTGAAGTATCGCTATTGACCTTTCGTCATTCATCTAGTGATACACTTCGTCCCGCTTTCTCGATTTTCTTGTACTAATACAGTAGTTTCCGATGGTGTTAAATTATAGATTACGGTAGAATTGGAATCAGCGATTATATTTGCTTACCTTTTTGCAAGAAATTGGTTAACATAATATTTTGTTAGAACATTTATATCTCTTTTCTGTAGAATTTTCTATTCTATCGATTTTATTAAAACTCGTTCCCAACAAAGCTCATGTGTTAGATAATCTATAACAACATTTTTTTAAATATGTATAGCGATACTTCGTGTTGATAAGCATTACAATTGTTATGCTAATGTTAACCATGATTTCAAAAGGGCGCTTTGCATCAGGAACCAATGTTGGTACATTACTGAATGACAATGGTAACCTGCAGTAAGTATCGCTATTGTAAATATTGAATTGATGTAAATACTAACAAATATAAACGAAAACTTTGGCCTCATTCGGTAGTATGTTCTATGACAACATATTTTGTGACACCATGTGCAATTACATATCATTTCATGGTTGGAACCTTCCAAACCCTCCCAGCCTTTTCTCCTCCGAGCTTTCTGATTATGCGCAAAATCGTACCCGTTCAATAGCGCTAAACATTTTTTTTATTATTTGAGTAATAATCACGATGACGGAAAACATTTAACTGAGTTGTAATTTAAGTAAGAAAACATATTGAACCGTTTAGTTTTATTCTAAACTAGGTTAGAAAAAACGCAATCAAAAGTGTTTGACCTCACGAACCGACGCCATCTTGGAAAAGCAACGTTTCCATGCTCCCTGAGTGAGGTAAATGAGCCTAGGAAGCAACCCGGGTGAAAAAAGACAACTAACGCCAGAACTCACCAAAACTTAGCCTCCAAAAACACTGAGCCGACTTATTTGCGCCCGCTTCGTGACTCCCTAAAACTGGGCTATCAGATTTTCATAAAATGACTGTTTACAGTTTCATTGTCAAGGGGGAGTATGCTTCATAATACGTCGCTTGATGAAGCTAAATGGCGGTCCGGTCCAACCTCACTAAGGGAGCGTGGAAACGAGGCTCTTTCAAGATGGCGTCGGTTCGTGAGGAAAACACTTTTGATTACGTGTTTTCTAACCTACATGACCAGCTAGTGATAAAACATTGAACTGAATACACACATAATTACTCGCTTGTTATTTTAACGGTCAAAAATAAAGTGTTTCTAAGGTCACGTCCCCCGCACATCCCCGCGTTCCCGTCCATGTTTTACGAGCATCCTAGTTTTTGGGATCGAATACGTTTACCAAGTACAGGACATCGCATGCTGTGGGACGCACGTGGTGTTTATCTAAGTGCTTCTTTCGCTCCAGTCTGTCACGAATTCTCAAAATGGTAGACTTAGCTTAGCTACAAATTTCTCGACAAATCGCCTAAACTTTAGTTCCGGAAATTTCTCCAAAAACTCTTAAGGTAAGACTGAACGAAAGTACTTCCCTAAATGTCCAAATAAATTGTCGGCAATTTGTAACTAAACCTACAACATAGCTTGGTTGCGTGTCTATCTATTGCTATATTTTTGAGAATGCATGTTTTATATTTAGATTGAATACTGTTGTGGGGAAATAACTGAGAAATTAAAATATTTCCTTTTGTCTGACACCAATGAGGAATTTCTTCTAGATGTCAAGAACATTATAAATGAGCTCCAATATAATGTCAACAAGATCAAGTCATCAGAAAGTTATAACATGTTTCACTTTAGTTTTGTCTGGTTATAGTTGTGTTACCGTATTGATTTAAAGTTTCAATAGACCAGTTTATGGTTCATGTGCAATTATAGAAATCCTTTGTTTATTTGGCGTCCAGGCAGATGTTAGACAATGGTGGACCGCCAGTTGAAACAAAAGAACTTTAACAACTGCGCATAAACCGTAAACTGGTCTATATTGGCAGCGAAACGGCAAACATGGTCAGGCAATGAATATTGTATACATTATTCTCAAAGTTATCAATAAATCAACTAAATTACAGACAAATTTGAAACGATGGTTTGCAGTTTTTCTCGTTGGCACTTTATCGATGGTGATTGGTTCGGTTTCCCAGAAAGCTTTGAGGTCAGAGTGGTTGAACCTGGCTTGATGTGAAGTGCTTATTGAACGAATGGCTTGTGGTCAGTGCAAACATGAAACTTTCGTTTGTGTAAGAAAATATGGAAGCTGAGGAGATGCATTTTACGGGTAACGACATGGGGTTTTCTCCAAAATGTTACACATAAAAACTGCAGAAAGTCTATTTTGGTTGAAGAGAAATGAGAGCCGACACAAAATTTAAAAACGGATTAACCCCTCCTGAACTATAATAATAATAATAATGGTATTTAATTCATTGATAAAATACATATCATATGTTACTATTTAATCTAATAAAATTATGCTAGCCTGCGAAAGCAACCGCCTGTTGCGCGCTCACCCAACGGGCCCACCCAAACAAGGGAAGTCCCATGGGTGAACACACAAGAAGTGGCCAACCCGTAGACAGCCAAGTTGTGCTTAAAAATGAGACGATTAATGAAGCAGTTGTTAAAGTGCAACTAACCCCTTTTGCAATTTTTATACATATGAATCTTAGAAATGTTTTGAGTACTTCTGTGAAGAAATGTTTGGCTTACAGAGAATACTCTATGTTCTAGGCTTGTTTGAAAAGGTGAAAATTTGACCTTTCCTGACTCATGACCGCGCAAGAAAAAGCACTTTAAAACGTGAGGTATTAACTTTAGGGAGTAGACTATGCTTCTTTCTAAGATTATATTGAGTAACTTTAGCTTTCGGAAGGAGATCATTCATGGGATGTAGCTCGAGTTTTCAAACTTTATTGAATATCTGCTTATCCTGTCTCTCTAACAGACTATGTGCCTTAGTATGCTTAGATATATATTTACGTTTGAAATAACATTCTAAAACACACTGAATAGTAGTAAGTTCTGCATCAGATGCAGCATAAACTGAAAGGCCATAGGTAATGTTATGTAGAACGATACTGTAAAATAGGTGATCTACTTCTGTCTGGCTATATCCTTCTTTTCTCAGAGATCTAAGTACAAATAGGCATTTATTAGCCTTGTTTAGCTTACTTCTTATATGCTAGTAATAACTCAAAGATTTCATCTAGTTGGGCGAAGATGGTTTTATTCCTTTAATTATTTGCTACAAACCAAACATTAATTAATTAATTGATTAATTATTTAATGATTGTATTATTTCTATGATAAACGTCAGGAATTATTATTACTATTACATAAGTAACGCGGCATCTTGATCGAGTACAACACCAGATCTTTCCACATATTTATAAGTTATTAAAACAACTAACTTGAACCGGACCTTTTTCAGACGATCTTTCTTTTAATTTTTAATTAGGTTTGTTCTGTGATAATTTTATGGTTAAGTTATATTACATTGACATAGCTTGATGATAACAAAACTATGCTCTTGTTAATACGGTGTCTTTGTCTTTGGTGGTCATTAACAACTTACAGAGTTAACTCTTAAAAAATTGGAGAGTGATGCGGTTAAACTACCTACCTAATTTGAGAGATCACTTAAGGCAATACGAGGTAGGCAGGTTGTCTTTACTTTCATAGAAACCAGGTTCACAACGGCTTTCTTTGGTGGTTACTAACTTAGAGCGCAAACAACTGAGAAGATGATGCCTTAGAGTCTAGACACAAGACTGCAAAACATTAAAACCTTCACGTCTTCTTGAATAAGGACGAGGTCGATCCCCTCATATGGTATACCGTCGGGGTTAATGTGTCACATTTGTAAGGCTGTCGCAAATTACTGAGTTCATTTGTAACGTTTTTCAACAGTGTGCATGCATGAAGAGCAACCATTCATCACAATGCAGATTCCACAACATTATGATCATCATAAGCTGCTGTTATACCGGTGGTGCAATTTGTACGTGAGACTGCAACGCAAAGGCATTGCAAAGCAGCCCCGTTTCACCAAAAAATTCACTTATTAACATTTTCGCGTTAATTTTCATGCTGAGTAGAATTGCCTTCTACTCACGCAAGGACTGCACCAAAACTTTCAGAACCATTACATTGTGTAACATCTTTAGAAAACGTTTCTCGTAACGCCTTCATGTTTCACATAAAATCAGTTGCACCGTCTAGTTGAACAGCAACTTTACTAGCCTACCTCCAGAAGGGTAGCAGTAGAAGACATGGAAGACTTGCTACAAGGATCAGCAGTCTCTCATTTACTTTACATTAAACTACACAAGTGGCAATGTAGACTAGCCTACCTCCAGAAGGGTAGTAGTAGAAGACATGGAAGACTTGCTACAAGGATCAGCAGTCTCCATTCGCCAGTCTCTCGAATTAACATAGCTAATAAGGTAATCGTTATCCCACCAAAAGCCCAGTAAAACTCGTAAGCATTCCCCACGAATGTACGAGCTTTTGGGCCGACGAGCTCCATGATGAACACGTACTGAGATACTATGATACCAGAGACTGAAAATCCAGCGCAAAACCACAGGAATCCCAGAAAAGATAAACAGTCGACAAAAGAAGCTGAAAACATCAAAGTAACCTATGGATGATAAAAATCAATAATCAAGAGCATTACGAGTGTACTGTATTGCTGGTTTTCACTCAATCCCCAGAGATTAAAATGACAAAGGGCATGGCAGCCATGTTGGTGCCCCAACAAAAGAAGCTAACGAGGAATCTATTGTTTAAGGGCACCAACATGGCGGCTATGACGTCAAGTGAAAACCAGCAATTACTCTGCTCGTCAATTCTAATTAGACTGTCATGTAAAAACACATATTTTAGTACGATAGGTAACTAGTTTCCGTAAAAAAATAGTGTTGGTCTGCGTCAGCAGGGAACATAAACACTGGTATATAATCAACTAAAGTCGATTGAAGTATGCTAACCGCCGTGGAAAGCGAGTAGCAGCTGACGTTTCGAGCTCTGACGAAGGGCTAGCGCTCGAAACGTCAGCTGCTACTCGCTTTCCACGGCGGTTAGCATACTTCAATCGACTTTAGTTGATTATATACCAGTGTTCATATTTTAGTATACTTACAGTGCGACTACAGTAACGAGGGCCACTTAGACAACGAGAACCAATCACATTGCAGAACGAAACATCGGGCAGAATGCTATTGTTTTCGGCGACATGTACTTACGGCTGCGATATTTAATTGAGGTCGGCATAATTACGAATAACACTTATTAGTTATTCAATAAGACGATTGTAATTTGCTACTCAGTGATCGGTGTGGGAATACCTACTCCCACATCACATTAAATACACGTCAATCACTGTCATTCACTTTCTGTTATGGGACTATGAAAATCCCTAGGCTCGTTAAGTCTGTATTTTATCACGATATGCAATTAACGACTTGTCAGTAATTATCGAAGTCCTGTTATTTCGATCAGGGATCCATCAGGAGGCGACTGTTCGAAAGAATGACGGCTTTACTTCCACTGACCGAGCCACTGACTTCTGATTCAGTCAAACAAACAAATTACTCCGGCTATCGCGGGTATGCAGTGATAGAGCGAGAAGATTTTGCTTTAAAGAAAAACATTAACAACCGCTCTAACATTTCTTTTTGATGCTCTTAAAACATTTTCTACGTTGTTTACATTCGTTGTCTGTTAGTTTTCATTTTCGCTTTCGCTTTCTTTGGTAGTCAGTGATTTCTAGAGCAAATAAACGCTTTGGTTTGGAAACAAAACGGTGCCGCATTTCCTTTCCGTCAAGACAACAACTAGGACGGAATCATTCTTTGGTAATTTGAGTTCCAGAGCAAACTGAAATATAAGAAAAGTCTCATTTAAAACTGACGATTTCAAAAATTCGTTCTTGGATTTGTTCATGATGTGCTTGCGATTTATACGCTGTTCTGTTAGTTTTCATTTCATTTAACAAACACTTTTTCCAGGCTGCCTTTAAGGATTACTGCACAGCCAAAACAACACCTACTGCGGAATCGTTCACGGCTATGGTAGTTTGAGTTCCAGAGCAAACAGAAATACAAGAAACGTCTCATTTTAAAGCTCACGATTAATGAAAAACCGTTTTTGCATTTGTTCATGATGCGCGAGCGTGTTTTACATTATGTTGGTTTTCATTTTCACTTTACAAACACTCTGAAAATAACTCCCGATCAGCATTGGACATTTCGTATACAGAGTCATAAATCACAGTGTAGTTCGGTCGCGTAACAAATTGGAATGAATACAGTCAAGTCAGGCTGTGGATATACACCAGCGCTTATTTATTTTTAGAACAAAGCATTGGTTTTCACCCAATGGTTCCTTAAGTACTGGCTTAACCTAATAAAAGCCTTAATTATAGGCGGCGTATGTGCCATTGTCTGATGGGGAGGAGCTAAGGCCTCGAAGCAAGACCGCCGGGAATTTTGAAACCCTAAATCTAGCAAGCGAATTTGTGGCGCCCAGATGCGTTCTAGAAAACACGATTTATATAAGCATAATATCCGCCAGATTTCAACGAAAAAACGTACACGGGTTAGTAAGATGTCAGTCTATCTTTTCCCGTGTGTGCCTAAGAAATACGTCAATTAGTCCAAGAGAAAATTACCCTCAAAGTCACACATTAGCCATTTCCCCCTCTAAATACTACGAAAAACACCGATTTTTAGGTCAAAATATATAAGCTTATTAATACGCGGAAAACTTTAATATTGAGCAGAAATGATCGAATGATATCTCTTCTACTAAAATCCGTGTGGGCCTAATGCATACGGTAATTAGTTTTTCCGCAAATGAGTGAAACCGTAACCTCCCTGGCGCGTTTGAGACCATTTCTTTGTAAATTTCATCACGATTTATTGAGTAGCTTTTGAATTTGGCGCTAATGACTATAGAATGTCCCGATGAACAAAGCATTCCAACTTACGGTTACTTGAACCAATTAGTGTCGAGTACAAGACAATAGCATTTCGACTTGCTCGAGCTTCGATTCAGTAAAAGGCGATTCTGAAGTCGAAGTCTTTACGAATGAAAACAATCGCATGGATATGTTAGGATTTGTATTTTGGAAGGCTTTATTTTTGTTTTGCAATGTGTCAGGAGCTCATAACCAGGAACGTCCATCACCCATACTGCGCATGTCACAGCGACCATCACCCCTACTGCGCATGTCACAGCGTTTTCACAAGTTAGGTTATTTTTAGAACGGTTTCCCGCTATTGTTGCGTTGCAATCATTCCTAAGGGAATAAAATCACAAAATAGCGCAACTTGTGAAAACGCCGTGACAGCTATAGAGGAGATATTGACGCTCCTGGTTGTCAAAGTGGCCCCTGTAACAATAGCCGCACTGTAAGAAATATATGTGCTAATAACGGAGCTGCTGCCAAATCTCCTCCCCGCCGCATGCGCGCCTCACATACTTGATTAGCCTTGATAGCTCAGATGGTAGAGCGCGCGCACAGCATTTATGAATCATATCATAGCCTTTCAAAGCAATCGATCAAAAAACCTGCTTCAACCCTTTGTCGATCCGAAATATCGCTTAGCTACTCTACTGTGATCAGAAATAATTGGAGCTCTGCCTATTGGCATCTATATATACAGTCAATCCCAAAAAGGTTGTCCAGCAGAATATAATATAATACTATAATATCCATTGTTTTGGGCTATTGTTTAGGCACAAACAATAGGCCAAAACAATGTTAAAATAAACTTTGTGAAACGCGCGCTCTGACTATCGTTAAACTCACAATCTGATATTTTTATAGAGGAGAGATTTCAGAAATCAAAAGCCCCCTAAACCCGATCAAAACTAACTCAATATAAAGGACACTAGAGGTAATATTATTGGAAAATTTAATTTTAGTTTTTAGTTTAATTTTTCGATGATAAGAAATCAATATAAACTGTATTATTAGAGACTGGGCCACAATAGAAGCTTGATCCATAGACGGCACTTTTGTATTCTACTTTTTTTTCTCGCTAATAATTGTATAAGACAAATATACGTCATTTTGTCGTGAATCTGTCCTCTTTTAGATACAGAGATGACGTCACAGCGTGACAAAACATCAGTCACGTGACTGGACAGCGTCTCGTGGCATCCTTCTTTGGTTTCGTTACATTGTGACGTCATCTGTGCATCTAAACGAGAACAGACGCAGGGAAAAATAACATATATTTGTTAAATATTTACAAAGCTTGGATGCACTGCCCTTGACTGGGTAGCTCAGTTGGTAGAGCATGGTCTAGAGTGCGGGAGGTCAGGGGTTCACTGGTTAGCTCAGTTGGTAGAGCATGGTCTAGAGTGCGGGAGGTCAGGGGTTCACTGGTTAGCTCAGTTGGTAGAGCATGGTCTAGAGTGCGGGAGGTCAGGGGTTCACTGGTTAGCTCAGTTGGTAGAGCATGGTCTAGAGTGCGGGAGGTCACGGGTTCACTGGTTAGCTCAGTTGGTAGAGCATGGTCTAGAGTGCGGGAGGTCAGGGGTTCACTGGTTAGCTCAGTTGGTAGAGCATGGTCTAGAGTGCGGGAGGTCAGGGGTTCACTGGTTAGCTCAGTTGGTAGAGCATGGTCTAGAGTGCGGGAGGTCAGGGGTTCACTGGTTAGCTCAGTTGGTAGAGCATGGTCTAGAGTGCGGGAGGTCAGGGGTTCGAAACCCGGCCGCGTCATTGGGCAGGGAAGTATATAAGCCGTTGGCCTTGTCTCTTTCCTCTTCTAATCTATACGAGGGGAACGTGAAAGACTCTATTGCGTGAAAGAGTATGGGATTGTCTCCCGACACAACAGCCTGGCAGTCTGAGTTACTAACAATCACTCATGATTGTAAACTGCATGGCAACACATTGTACCACAATAGATGAAGCGCATTTGAATATACTCATATAGAATTCGTGCTATATAAATGAATACCTTTACCCTTTTTGTTACCTTACCAGCATTGCAGATGACAGAAATATGCATTTCCTTCTTCCATACGCGTCGGAGAATATGCCAAACGTGAAGGAGCCAAAGATATCTCCAGTGTAGAAACACGACTGAATCGCAGCTTTCAGCGGTGCGCGATCACACAGCAGATTCCACTGGAACAAACAAAAGTATTTGCGCTCCGACGATTGATCAGTGTAATTTAATTCTTAACTTAAGATAGACTGACTTGTTCTAGCTAATATAAGTAATATAGGGACACGATAAAAACTAGCGATACAGTTTTCCTTGGCTTCGACGATGTCCAGTGGTGAAGCCTATCGAAGTTCCCTCATCAGCATAGACGCCCAACTAATTTCCCCACATATAACATCCAAAAACTGACTAGTTATGCTACCAAAAGGGAAATAATCGGTAAATGTATCCATACTTTTAGATATTAAATGTCCCGCAAGAATAAAGAAAACGAGGTTATTATGGAATTAATGTAAGATGTCCAAAAAGGATGACAAGCTGAAAGGCTCTAGTAAATATAGATCCATTTTACTAAAATGAGTTACGAAAATATTGACTTCATTCTCTCTGGAAAGATGTCAAAAAGCTTAATAAAGTAACATTAAATGCTCGACAACATTAACATAATCTGATTAGTATTAGTTCTGCGTCCAATTAAAGGGGCTATGTCATGGTACTGCGCATGTATCGAGTAATCGCTTGTTTAGTGGCTGTTAATTGGACACAAACAGTTAAACTTCCCTCCCTCAATGCTTGATTGAAAGGATTTTCAATATTTTCCCTGGAGACTGTTTATATACACTGTTTGTTAGTCATTTTTGCATATTTGCTTTCATTTTAAGCATCCCACATGGCCGAGAGGTTCGTTAGTTCATATCAAAATCGGTGGAAATAGCTCTTTCCGGCCCGAAAAAAAGCGGCTCGGTAAATAACTACCACCATTCACCTCCACTTCGGTGAATAATTGTTAAATATACACGAACCTTAACTCTTTAAGCCCCAAGCCCAGAGGGAGTATCAACATCTAACTTCTCTTTAAGATATCAGAACAAAGTGAAGCAGTCGGGGTATGAGAATATTGGAGTTGATCACCTGGGAATTGTTTTTGATGTGACACCAAATTCTCTCAACTGACACTACAAGAAACGTATGAAGATCAGTAATGAAGGAAAATTTGCATATTACTTTTGAAGATGAAAGGATTAATATCTAGTTATACATTACCGGTTCAATACCTCTTGAACTATGCTGTTAAAAGGTCCATCAAAGACGTAGGAGGTACAGTTATTACAGCACTGGTTTGGGGGACAAGTCAAGTTGGTGGTTGTACAGTGGTAGTTGGGTGTACCCATGGCGAACACATGAATTCCGTAAGGAAAGGTAACTTGGATGACCACCAGACATGAGCAGAAGAACAGAATCTTCTGGTACTTCCCAAAGGAACTGGCATGTTTGAAAACCTCGTCAAATTCGCAAGGGCTGTCGGGGTCTTTATCTTTAGGCATCTTCACGCAATCCTGTTACCAATCTAGGACACAAGTGTAGTGATCGTCTTTGATGAGTAGCGAACGTAGCTAGCTCGACATATTATAATACTTATCCACACAATGAAGGACTGTAGTGCTTTACAAGAACATTTGAACTCCCTCTGTAATGTGTTAGTCTTTTATTTATTGAGATGTCTATGTACTCTTCTTGTCGCCGCTTTCTATTTTAGTTTTATAGGGAGATATAACTTAACAAGGGGTCTTCGATTGTATAGTTTCTCCAAAACATTTTACTAGTTAACCTCTGTCTGTTTTACATTTAAAGATAAATTTCTCTTAATCAACTGGTGAAATTCTAATACTAATAGTCATATCAAAGCCATTGCAAATATTCCTACGCTGGTTGGAGTGAATGTTTACAAGGCGTACCGGTTTAGGAAGCCCCAAGCAGAGGAAAACTGGGTTTAGCTTGAATACGCATGCTTGAACTGAATCCTTACCGTCGAATTCAAACAGGAAAATACATTCCAGCATTTTGATGTGTAGAACGTCGAGGTTTCTCGGCAAATCGCTTCCAAAGTTCCATGTCTTACTATTTTGTGTGTGTTGACCTTTTGTATGGCGGGAGCTGCAGCAGGAGAGATTTACGAGAGTCCAAACGAAAGCAGAGAATTCTCCTTCGTATAGTTACGGTATCAAAGAGTAAGTCACCATATAAACTTTTAATGCCACTGAAGTTATCTCTCTCAAATAAAACTGATCGCATTTCCTTCAATGCGATCACCAATACCTCTTCTGTGTTCAGTGATTTTGATATGATTAATAATAATGATAAAATACTAATAATTATCGTATACCACACCCAGAAGCCATTGTTACAACTGATGCGATAAATCCCGTATCCCAGTATGAGGGAAATATTGGGATAATAAATATTCTTAGTATGCATAAGTACTAATTAGTATGCGATAAGTTGTTATCACCACTGTTTATCGCATACTGATGAGCATACAAAGAGGAGAATAAACATGTACTGTATCTCCTGTGACCTGTATCCTGTCTGAGCTATATTCATGAAAGAATATTCTAGGATTGTGGTATAATGTATAGATAGGATAAGTTGCTATCAGTTATTTTGGCGCAAAAGTTACGTCACTAACATGCGCAGTTGGAGTATGGTGAAAAATATACTGTCTCATACTGAAGACACGGTCCGCGTTCTCAAACAGGGAGTGAGTGAAAGCCTCACATTGGAGCTCTCATATCGAGTCATTAAACTGACATGACTGTCAGCTTCAGAGTACAACTTTGAGCTTTGCTCGACTGTATTATGCTCATTAATATGCGATAAACAGTGGACGATGAACAGTTGTGTTAAGTGGTTACCGCCACGTGTATCGCATACTAATGAGTACTTATCGCATACTAATGAGTATTTATTGTCGCACTATTTCCTATTCATAGGGAGTTATCGCTTCAGTGGTAACAATGGATTTTGGGTGTGGCATGAGTATGCATATCAGGTTGCCAAATTCGGCCATGCTGGATGGAGGTGGGAGAATGTCGAAGGTAACATTTCTGACCGTCTTCACTAACAGATAATATATTAGCCAGAAGTATAAATATGGACAAAAGATTAGTTAAAATCGAGAAATTGCTTGAAAATTTGACAAAATCTTCAACAGCCCAATATGATGATATTGATCACAAACTATCGAGTGTGATCCAAAGCCAGAAGTTTATCGTGAACAGTACGACAACTTTAAGGTAATAATCGATAACCTGCTGAAAGAGAATGTATCCTTAAAGAAAGACAACGAAGATCTTCGGAGAAAGCTCGTTGAAACAGAAAAGCTTATAAATGAATCGCTGAAGACCGTTGATAATCTAGAGCAATATGGCCGCCGGGACATGATATAAATAGTTGGCATTCCCGAATGCTGGACGAGAATGTCGTAGAAATAGCGAACACCGTTTGCAGTCATCTACTTGAGGATTTCTCCGAGGACGATATTGACGTGGCTCACCGAATTTCGAATAAATATTCTGCTAATATTTACTTGTGAAGTTCACAAGTAGGAAAAGCCGGGATGCCGTATTTCGAAACATATCTGAACTCCACAGTGGTTCAGCGCTTCGCCTCTCACCTCTGTGGCCCAGGTTCGATTCCCGGACGCGGCGCCATATGTGAGTATGTGAGTTGAGTTTGTTGGAATCTCGCCCTTGCTCCGAGGGTTTTTCTCCGGGTTCTCCGGTTTTCCTCCCTCCGCAATAACCAACACGCTAAATTCCAATTCGATATGTGCATGGATTAGCCGAAACCTGGTTTTGATCAACCCCTATGGTTGTTTCAGGGCTAGTTAGAAATTCAGCGTCAGAGTAAGCAATCTTTAACAATACTTGTAGGGACTGGATCCAAGGTGAAAGATTTGGTAGGGGCCCTAAGAACTAATTTCCTGACACATGCAGTCTGCATCAAGAGGTTCAAAATCAGTAGTCGACGAACACAGGGTAGGGTATGACGGGTCGTCAAGAGACTGAACACTGGAGTCCGTAAGAGAATCCAATTCAGCGCGAATGTTGGTTATTTTGTTTACGAAGAACGAGCCCATGTAATTGGCAAATATTTGCTTGTCACTATATATGAGGCGGGAATGGCGTGTCATCATTGTGGTTAAGACGTTTTCTCGTTATAGAGAAGAACCATCTTTCATCATCAGTTTCACTAATGAGATTGTTATAGAAGTCCCTGTGTACGCTGTTCATCAGATATGTTGTTGTGTTTCTCAAGGACTTGAAAACCCGCCAGTCCTCATCAGACTTGGTCACTCTCCATTTGCGTTCAGCCTTCCTGCGCTGCCGTTTAGCAGATCTAATGTCGTTCGAGAACCCGGCAAGGAACCCGCTCTCTCACGGAGATCGTTTTAGAATGGAGAGGGGCATGCTTAACGCTTGGCCAAGCTATCAGTGTCGTCACATGGACTCTGTATACATAACTCCGAAGTGCGAATATCGTTTCTGACGGAATCTAAGTCAATGGCCTTCAGTTTACGATACGAGACCTCCTTAACAGAAATGGCCGACTTAGTCAAAGTCAAATCACAGAGAACCGTAGAATGATCAGAAAGGTAACAGTCAGATACTGGGGTTCTCTTGATAATAGTATCCATATTGCGAGTGATTAACAAATCCAGCGTGTGACCAGACGCCTGACTGAGTTGCTGAGCGCACATATTGATCTCGGTCCATGGACTCCAGTATATCAATGAGAGATGAGGTGTTGGGATCGTCCAGGTTATCCACATGCATGAATATTAAAATCACCACAGATCAGTATGGCTCAGTACACAACTAATGATTCAAAATAGTCGGCAAACTCGGCAAAAAAGTAGTTGTAGTGACTGGTGGTTTAGAGAATAAGGCGGTCTATATATGATAGTTATTATGTTCTAATTCGCTCCCCGCTCAACCGAACATAAAACATTTATCATGTAATAAGCAACCACTCTGATAGGGGTGCGTCCACACGAAACGCATGTGCCCCTTTATTAACTATCATAAATTACACTCAATCTACATGGTGATAATCTAGAGCAATTTGAGCTCATGAACATGCACTAGTTGACAATAAACAGTGTTTAGTGAAATATGAAAATCGAGTAAATACACAACTTATACCAGTTTAAACCAATAAACTGGTTACTTCTATGTACATAACAGTAATACAGCGTTGACTTATTGTATCGTGAAAATAAGTAACACTTGGCAAATTCAAATAAACTCAGTAAACGCTGCCTTGCAATAATAATAGTATTATCTAGTATGTTAAAGCATACAACTGCTACAAAAATCATCTAGTAACTGAAACCATAACTTCGTTTCGAACTAGAACCATATACGGATTTATGAAAATATATAACCTTATGCTCATTGGATATTTAATTTGGAAGAGGCGAAGCGGCGGACGTAGGACTCGAATGACTGTACATTACGCATATCCGACTATATAGTATTAGTATAAACCAACTAGTGGACTATTACAAATCCTGCATTCTGATTGGCTACCCTACTATAGGTCTATTTGTGATAGCCCATGGTAGAGAAAAACCGCACGCATTTTTACGAAATAATAACAGTTTTTCAACTTCAATTCGATTCTTTCTATTATTTTCTACTGTCCGACTAGTTAGTTTATACTAAAACAATTAGACCTCTCGCCCTCATGGCTACGAGTTAAATAGCCCATTCGGCTGCGCCTCATGGGCTATAGATGGTTGCACATGACGTCATGGCGGCCATGTTGGTGTACCTTTAACAATAGATTCTTCGTTAGATTCTTTTGTTACGTACACCAACATGGCCGCCATGCCCTTTGTCATTTGAATCTCTGGGGATTGAGTGCAACCCATCTATTGACTCATAGCCCATTCGGGCTGCGGGTCTAATTGTTAAATTACCACTAATGATGTATTGTTACTAAAACAACACGTACACCCCGATGGCGGGGTTACGTAACCCATGATAAATACATAACGTACACGCCATGAGTCACTTGACAGGATAAACTCATACATGTACCCCAAAGGAGGTTTGCAGATCAGTGCCAATCTTTTTAACAGAATAATCCGACCCATAAAGCAGATCGTGCTTGGTTAGGTAATTTATAACCAGTGGGAATGCACTCAGCTGTAGCTGCCGCGTCGAAGTCGTTAAACCAGGTTCCCGTCAACGCACACATGTCGATCTTATGACAGATGTAGTCAAAGAAACTCGCAGATTTATTCCTAATAGACTGAGCATCCATAGACAAAATTTTACTGGCGGTGTCGAACAGTAGGCACAGGAGACTTGAAAATTCGCGTTAAATTTCCAGTTGAACGTGTAGCCACAGTATTCCAGCGATCACCGTTAGATTCCGGTCCCGCATTAATCAGTACAGAATTGGAAGAAGTCTGTGTGAAAGGAGTATTTGGCAGCAGATACCAGGCTGATCAAATTCCTAGCATCCGTCACGCGGGAATATGGCCACAATGCGGAGTAGCGAGAACAGGAAGGCTTCAGGTCAGCAATTTCCTTGTTATAGTAATAATCTAGTACTGAGCAGACAGGCGACCTGCACAGGCACCTCGAAATCTAAACAGACCAAGGTACTTCAGTATCGTATAGCAGCAACTTCAGGAATAATCCGAAACGAGCGCCGTTTGAGAGATAACAAATCTGTTCTTGAATAATTAGGATTAGCAGTGGACCGTGAATTTGAAAGAGAACCAACTCGTACATAATAATAATAATAATAATAATAATAATTCCTAATGATAATCATAGAAATAATACAATCATAAAATAATTAATTAAATAAATAATTAATTGGTGTTTGGTATGTAGCGAATAGTTAAAGACACAAAAACCAGCTATCTTATGTAGTTTCGCCCAACTAGATGAAATTTTTGCGTAATTACTCGCGCAAATGAAGTTCAGGGGGATTAAGCCGTTTTGAAATTTTCTTTTCGCTATCATTTCTCCCCCTGTACTTTAATGTAAACGAAATTAAGAGGAACCCCTGCAGTTTTCTATGGGTAACATTTTGGTGAAACCCCCATGTCTCTACGACGTTGCTTTCTACCCGTAAAAATCCATCGCCCTTTTGATTTCGCCCGCAAAGCATGCTGGGACAGTTTCATTTTCTATTTCGCAGTCTACGACCGGTTTGAATGAAATTTCAGCTTTAAAATCATAGTTTTGGTATTAAACACGACGAACTAAACTATTTTTTGTTTAATTTTGGGTAAGATCTGCGAATCTTGCAAAATTGAGGGGGGAGGGGTGGAAAAGCTTTTTGCATTTCCTGATAATAGTGGTACCCGAATGACTGTACATTACGCATATCCGACTATATAGTATTAGTATAAACCAACTAGTGGACTATTACAAATCCTGCATTCTGATTGGCTACCCTACTATAGGTCTATTTGTGATAGCCCATGGTAGAGAAAAACCGCACGCATTTTTACGAAATAATAACAGTTTTTCAACTTCAATTCGATTCTTTCTATTATTTTCTACTGTCCGACTAGTTAGTTTATACTAAAACAATTAGACCTCTCGCCCTCATGGGCTACGAGTTAAATAGCCCATTCGGCTGCGCCTCATGGGCTATAGATGGTTGCACATGACGTCATGGCGGCCATGTTGGTGTACCTTTAACAATAGATTCTTCGTTAGATTCTTTTGTTACGTACTAGATGAAATTTTTGCGTAATTACTCGCGCAAATGAAGTTCAGGGGGATTAAGCCGTTTTGAAATTTTCTTTTCGCTATCATTTCTCCCCCTGTACTTTAATGTAAACGAAATTAAGAGGAACCCCTGCAGTTTTCTATGAGTAACATTTTGGTGAAACCCCCATGTCTCTACGACGTTGCTTTCTACCCGTAAAAATCCATCGCCCTTTTGATTTCGCCCGCAAAGCATGCTGGGACAGTTTCATTTTCTATTTCGCAGTCTACGACCGGTTTGAATGAAATTTCAGCTTTAAAATCATAGTTTTGGTATTAAACACGACGAACTAAACTATTTTTTGTTTAATTTTGGGTAAGATCTGCGAATCTTGCAAAATTGAGGGGGGAGGGGTGGAAAAGCTTTTTGCATTTCCTGATAATAGTGGTACCCTCCCCCATTAGAAAGGGATTGAATACAGTTGCAGCATCAAAATCATAGTCTTGGTACTAAACATGACTAATACAACATATCGTTTGCGAATTTTGTGTAAGATCTGCAAAAAAATACAAAAATAAGGGGGGAGGGGTGGAAACCATTGTATGATTATCGTTAGCGGTATCCACTTGTAATAATAATAATAATAAGAATAAGTAATGAGTGGTATATCCACGAGGTGGCTCTTCATCTACTGACGAGCCTACGATTTAACGTCCTAATTTATATATCCGAGAAGACGTGATTAAGACCTTGAGTGTTGGTCCGGCCGAGGTTTGAACCCGCGACCTCCCGCACAACAGACGGGCGCTTAACCACTAACTGATATACAACGTAAAAATCTAACACAAAGCAGGTTGTGTTCCCAAACTGACGGTCGTAAGTGCAATGACTCAAACACAAAGTCTCCAAATATCACTGTTATTCCTACGTGACCGGACGCCTGACAAAGCACTACGGTTAGTTAGGCCTGACACGAAAAGCGCTCGGACCAGATTGCAGCCATAGACAGCTGTTTCGTTCTTATTAGAACTCGTCAGTTTGGCATAGCAAACAGTACGCAGGCTTCGGTACCACTGTACCATCGACCCGGACTGAGCTAAAAATCATCTAGTTTCGAGCAACAGAAATGCTTGGTTATCGGCTCACACGTCATTACGTGTGGCGAAAAGCCAAAAACCAAGGAAATCTGAACTAAACATGTCAGTGCCTTGCGAGATATATAGTTATGCTGGCCAGACCAGCTTTATAAATGATGACAACAGGAATAATAATAATCACTGAGCTAAACCGGGAGGCGGTTATTTACAGTTTCAGGCTAGTTCAAAGCTGAATTAAAAGGAACCAGATTTCTAGACACATCAACATGCACAGTAAGATCCAATATGAAGAGCCTTGATGGTAAAACCAGGCATACAGAGCCTTGATGACTTGAACTTGAACGGGTCTTTCTACGTGTATCAACGTCCTGAAATTCAGGACAATGAACAACTCTATTGTGGGGTTAGGGTTCTTTGTATTTCAGGGTATTGTTTTGCTGTAGTTCATTGTATTCTGGGGTTATAGGGTTCTTTGTATTTCAGAGTATTGTTTTGCTGTAGTTCTTTGTATTTCAGGGAGTTCATTGTCGTTGATACACTTAGAAATCAAGGGCACCCAACGAGTACTTTTTGAAATTCGTTTGAAACCAGTTGTCTACAGCTTATCTAGCCATTTTAAGGCCCCTACTATGTCTTTTGACGAATTCTAGAAAGTTATTAGCTGTTCGGATTTTCTAGGTGGAAATCGCATCAACCGAGAATACTATGGGAAAATATTTCCGGCCTACGAATTTGTTAGTAGTCTAGAACATAACAAGAATTTTCTAGCCCAAGTAACTTCATGTTGCAAAGTTTTGTGGAGGTACGAATTTTTTAGGGATTCTTTTTTCCTGTTCTGACTCTATTGATCAGACGAATTGGGACGTACGAATATTTTAGGGGAAACCTTTTAGTCTCCCTTTCCTTCTATAATTTTCTAGGGATTGAAAACAAATTTTCTAGCCAGTATTTCAGAAAACAATTTTCTAGGGACAATTTTTCAAATCCGAAAGTTTTAGGCCAACTTACTCTCCCGAACAGCTTTTTAACCGAAAACTTCGTTGGGTGCCCTTGAGAAATCGCCACTTGAACGATGGAAGCCGAGACCAGTAATGAGATATGCGAGTTCACTTTGCTTCAGATATACCGCATCGCTAGAAACATATCAGTGAAACATTTACCAGCCAGAAGATGATCCAGATCCCTAGAACATAAATCCTGTGCTTCCGTAGTGTATCAGTGGCGGTTAAAAGCCATAATAAATAAAATCATTATAAATCCCACATCACACGAGTGACATTGATTAACTCTTACTAAAAGTCACTGCTCAACGAACTTCATTCAGTTCATTGAACCCTTAAAATGTGCAAACTTATGTATCAGCCGAAAACGCGCCAGGGTTAAGAGAGATTACAGTCTACACGTCAGCTAAAAACTAACCAAAGAATGGAATCTTGTCATCGTAATTTCCAAAAACTAGAATGCCGCCCACAACATGGTAATTACAACCAAATCCAATAAAATGTTAGGATTTATCAAGCGAAACTGTGCGGGAGATTAATAAAACGTAACGCTTTGTTAGGGTTAATCAATGCCGGCCACGACTGAAAAACCCCATATCACACAAGTGGACAATGATTAACTAGAACCAGTTCAGGATCCTCTCAAAAGAATTTTAACATTAAACCAGAAAACCCCATTGTATTCTTCGCCATTCACTGTTCAGATTTCAGCATAAAACATGCGTATTAATGTTATCAGAATGTGATGTAAAGTGGTAAGCTGTAGTGCTAAGTGTGCACGCCCTTTTTTAAAGTTATCGTCGAGTTCTTTGTGAGTCATGTCTTGTTAATTGTTGTGTTGTCACTTTCCACTCGTTTAATACACCAGGCTGTTTTTTTTAAATTCAATCATTTTTTATATCAAACTGTCAATGGATAATACTGTATTAGATAATGTGGACATTGCTTTTCTCAACTTAAAACGTTTTCATTAACATCGCATTTTGTAGTCGCTTTAAGCTAGCTTAGAGTACGAAGCCGATGCTAAATTCTCTCGCCGATCATTTTATTTTAGTTTTGGGAAGCGACGTTTATTTTCCTCTTCTTCAACACACCTTAACAACTCAAAGTCGGACATGTTGTCTTCCCAATCTACGAAATTATCGCCGTTATCTATATAAACTCGCGAAAAACAATAATCGATACGTTTTGTTTTTCTTTTTTCTTGAGCATGCATTTATAAGAAAATCAAGCACCCTGAGCATCCAATCAAATCACACGTTCTTAAAAGAAAAGGGAAAAGAAAAAAGAACAGGGAAAAGAAAAAAGAAAAGGGAAAAGAAAAAAGAAAAGGGAAAACAGACAGACAAAACAAAATAAATGTGTGTCATTTCCTAGATGACAATGTCTTCAGACAATAGAGCCATACAGAAGACCATAATTTCCCTCCGACGTTTCCTGCAATAGACCCTTTGCACGTGACGTCATAGCCGCCATGTTGGTGTACAGTTAACAATAGATTCTTCGTTAGCTTCTTTTGTTCTGTACACCAACATGGCCGCCATGCCCTTTGTCATTTGAATCTCTGGGGATTGAGTGTAAACCATCTATAGGTATATAGATCCATTCGAAAAATGGCGTCCAATTTAAAAAGCTATTGTCCTGGTAACGTGAACACGAGGCTAGTCAGTCCACACAAAAGCTTTTGAACGTGTAAGCGAGGCTAGTCAGTCCTAAACAATAGTTAATTAAATTGGACGCCATTTTTCGAATGGGTCTATACCATCCCAGGATCATTATATAATTTATGAGTTTAGTCTTAAAATCATAGACGGAAACAAACTACATATAAATATTTTTGGTAAATAGCACTTATCCTGAGGACAAGAACCGTAGACCTCTCGAATTTTGTCACTTCCTTTTCCCGGCTGCTCTATTGCTACCCTGGATACCAGACGCTCGAAATCGTCGTCGAGCCTCTGGCCGCCCGAGTAGAGATTTTCGTTTCTTCCGGTACAGAATCTGTACCTCGTCCCCGATTGGTTGATTGAGTTGTGGCCATGGAAACTGAGGCATTCGGATCAAAGGAACATTTTGATTGGCTTTCATCTTGAGATCGTGTTACAAACCGTTTTACGAGCCTTGACAGATTATACACAAACGTTAATGTTTCACAGTGCTGTACAATTTGAGTTAGCCTCGAAATAAACGATCGACTTGAAGTCTGTTCATGTTCTTGAAGCAGCGTGATGTCTTCTCAGTACGGCCTACTGGCTAAGGAAAATCGCTGATTTTCCAACTCATATCTGGTATTTTTATCTTCCTTCACGTTGGTGGTTTGCCCTCTATATGCCGTGATTTACTCCCACATAACAGAGCTAGAACAACGAGGAATAAAAGCATGCTCATTGGGAGATCCAAACATCAAACTCGACGAAGTAAATCGAGGAGAATTTTCCTTTATCTTCGCAAATCCCAACAACGGCATGTCTTATATATTTTGAATCACACACAACTGCACCACGTGAAAGTGACATGCAAATTAACCGGTGAGTCTTCTTTTCTTTCGTCATAAGATTAGTATTATTATTCATTTATCTATTCTAGTCTAAAATGCTCAGATGCGAGCGTAGACTTATATGGTAAATAAATCTAAATAAATGAGCCCCTATAGATGGTTTATTTGTGGTCTGCGATTTCGCGCGGAAAATTTAAAAATTAAGGCGTAATCTTGATAATATATATTTTTTCATTGAGCTTTTTATCGATCTCGCTGCTTTCAGCATCCAGAGCAATGGCTAAGGTATGGTACATTTGTAAAACCTGAAGTAGCAGCCGCTTTTATAGCCTTCCAAATTCGCTGAAGCTTAAAGTTACGGGACGCTCGGGGTTGCTGTGCTGCGGCTGTCGGAAATCAGTGCAAACCCATTTGAGTGTTCACAGGTCATGATCAAGTTCCCCGAAAAGGGTCGATTCCAAAGTCGACACATTCAGCACAAAAAGCGCAAAGCGTCACGGTGCTTTTCAAAGAATTTAGCACACAGACGAGCCTTGTTCTGAAGCTCTATAATAGGAACAGCATGGGGTGTAGTTAATTTTTTATACACATGCATATATAGTTTATGTTCTACACTGGAGTGTACTTAGGGGCCGTCGACATATTCGAAATGCCCCGCTTAACGCACAACGGACGTTTAGGGGGGGAGGGGGTAAGGGCATGGACGTTAGTGTGGGGCATTTAGTACAAACACTTTTTCATCAATAGAAGTACACTTTTGAATCAGACGTTTCTAGTCAGCTAGATCTACATTAGAACGAAATTTCTGTTGAATTTCCCGGAAATTTCAACAAGGTCTTTTGATTAGAAGTATCATGAAAACCTCAAACCTCCAGCGAATGAGTATTTTAGTCAAGATCCGAAATGAGCTCGTACGGGAATTCGAGGTACTGACTGACTGTACAGTTGCAGCTATTAAAGCTTTAAGCTTGTTTTATACTTTGTTTATAAGTGAACTCCCGTGTATTTCATTACTGTTTTTCCTGACCTAAAAAAAGCAAAAAACAATGGGTGGACGTTGTGCGTTAAGCGGGGCATTTCGAATATGTCGACGGCCCCTTAGTATTGTGAATGCTAGGACCTGGAATGCAGTTTATACACACCTTAATAGCCGTAGCTAGCTATAGGGTTGATTGTGTTCTACACTAATTCCAACTATTGCTTTACACTGTATACCATACAGTCAAAGTCAAAGTCAAAGTCAAAGTCAGTTACTTCGCTATGCGAAAGAATTAACAACTTCTTCTGTAGCCTAACGTCAGTGTTCGATCCCCTCACCGCTGACGACGTTCTCGGGATCTCTGTGGATGTGTCTGAGATACCATCTGACCTGTTTGTAACAGCACGGGAAGCTGACATCGCCCTACGGTCGATCAAGCTGAGAAAGGCAGGAGGTCCTGATGGGATCCCTAACATCATTCTGAAGACCTTTTCATTTGAGCTCGCACCAGTCATTGCTGAGATCTATAATACATCATTACGAGAAGGCTACCTTCCGCCTCTACTCAGGTCGGCTGCTGTCTCTCCCATCCCCAAGGAAAGACCACCAAGAATTATAGAAAGTGACTTAAGACCTATATCACTAACATGCCAAATCTCCAAGGTGCTAGAAAGTTTTACCTTGTCTAGAATGCTTCCTAAAGTGCTCCCTAAACTAGATAGTAATCAATTTGCAGTCGCCGGGCGATCTACAGACCAAGCCCTTGTTTATCTGCTCCACTTAGCCCTCGAAGCACTAGACAGAGGCAATTGTACTATCCGGTTCTTTTTCGCCGACTTTAAAAAAGGCTTTGACTTAATTGATCATAAGATTTTATTGTCCAAGTTATCTTGTTTCGACCTACACCCTAGCCTAGTAAGATGGGTCGCCGCGTTCTTACTAGAAAGGTCACAGTTCGTACAAATTGGCTCGGTTTCATCTTTGCCTAAGCACCTTAATGGGGGTATCCCACAAGGCACGAAACTAGCGCCCTTGCTTTTTGCAATAATGGTAAATGATCTTGTTAACGATTGGAGGCTTAGAGCAAAGTTTGTGGACGATCTAACTTTATTAGAGGTAATACCTAGGAACTCACCATCAGTAATGTGTTATATTGCATCGGATGTTCAAGAATTTGCTAGCAATAACAACATGCAGCTTAATCCGAAAAAGTGCAAGGAGATGCGTGTTAGCTTTCTTCATTACAATAGCTGCGAACTTCAGCCCATTGCCATCGGCGGCACATATATCAAGGAAGTGACGTCATTCAAGCTACTCGGAGTGTTCATTTCTAATGATCTCTCATGGGCTGACCACTGCGGGTACGTGGTGAAGAGGGCTAACAGGCGCCTCTACGCAATTAGACAACTTAAGAAATGTCGTGTTCCACCAGTAGACCTGGTCAGCATCTACTGCTCTCTAGTGCGTTCTATTCTAGAATACGCCTGTGTCGTGTTCGCCAACCTTCCTAAATACTTATCACAAGATCTTGAAAGGGTACAGAGGCGCGCTTTAGCAATCATATTCCCTTCCCTGCCATATGCAAGCGCGATGGCTAAGGCTGGGATCACCACCCTAGAGGAGCGCAGGGATATGGCATGCGCCAAGTTTATAAGAAAAATCACTCCTGGAAACCCCCTGTATCCTCTTATACATTCTCGGATCACCGGACAGTCTTCTCACTATAATATGAGACCAAAAGCGCATACCACTATGGCGACAAAAACCGACCGCTTTGGCGGTTTTGTCAGCGCAAAATATGCGTCCAGAGCGCTCATTAACTAGTTCTCGGTTATATCTCATAATATAGATATGTATATCTATTAGTATTATTTATTATATAGTAACTTACTAGGAAGTTGTCTGTTCGTTAGTATATATGTATAGTTGACCTACACTGTAATTCAGCCACTGGCTGCGAGAGTGATTAATAAACGAATTATTATTATTATTATTATTATTATTATACAGCAAAATGTGATACGAATGCTCAAATGAATGATAACCATATGAAACACACATGTACATATAGCCACATAAGCATCGCATCCAATGATTTAATGTTACACAAAGATAATTACAGTTTTATACCCAGATGCATCCCCTTGTATATTAACATATAAGTCAAGACATTCAAAATTAGTTAAAATTAAAACAAGCATTTTTGATCAGGATTATTTACACCGTCAACATCATTGCAGCAATCTTTCAGCCTTTTGTGTTACCACAGGAAGCCCAGTCCTATCTCTTCCAAAAAAATATGTCGAACGCACTTTGATAATCTATGATTACTTCTAGTATAGTTATACTAGAGGTTTCTAATAGAAAGTGTAGTGGTGCGAACGGATATAAAGCAATTGCAGATGCATAGCTATAGGATTGCAAATAAGACAAGCGGCAGTTTAGATGATTTGCACTCTATGAATGAATCGTGAATATTTGGAAATGCAAGCTAACATTGTAGCAATTTTAATTGAAACTAGCGGTTCACAATGGGAATTGATTGTTGGCACTTAGGAGTGTAAACAATTGTGGATTGTATTTCCTTCCCTTAATTTGAGTAATTATTTATTGTGTATGGGATCGAGTGGACCTGGGCTCTTCCTTTCACCACAATTCCTTTAAACTCCATTTTCTCCTTTCCTGGTTTTTTTCTTTGACTCTGTTAATATTATACCTGTCACTTATGCTTTGTAAATATATCCTGTGAATAGTGTGAAATAAAAAGAATGGAATAAAATTGGCGACTTTTTAAAGATCAATTCAACACTCTTTGACCTATATTTTAACTCTGCTGTTGTCGTAATCTGATAGCTTTACCAACTACGACGTGACCAAACCGGTGATTTATACCGTTGGGCCTTTGTATGGCCTGTACACAGACCTCCGTAATCCCTTCATTTGAAGGAAGGAAAAGAAGGACGTCCCTTCCCGAGTTTTGAGGGGAGACGGACGGCTGTACACAGGCTATCTTTGTACTATAAGAGTACACGGACATCACACTTAGACATTTGAAACTATTCTACTAAATACGCTTGACTGAAATCTAATATTATTAACCTAATTCTGCCTAATGAGCTGAGATGTCTAGATCCCTCATTCTAAACCCTCGAAAGCAAGCGTTCGTCGACCTAAAGAGAGTACAGTAAAGAGAGTCCATGCATGAGCCCGGCCATGACCTAAGATGGAATAGATTTTGATGCGCGCGCGAGCTTCATAGCAGTTTGGACCTTAGAATAAAGTACGCCGATATATAATAATAAGCGCCGTCTCTCCAATATATTTCGGTTAGTAGGTGAAAGAGGAATTGATCGATGGTAATCGCCTGGCGATAGCCAGAATCAACAAGGTACACACTACAAACAGAAACATTGTAATCTTACCTTGATTGGAAAGTTCTACGCTGTGGAGCGGTGAATACTATACCAGTAACTCTGGCACGAAAACGCTGATTTTGATAGGAGTAGTAGGTTTGTTGCTATTTTGGTATTTTCAGCTTTCAAGGGGCTTGTAGTTATTTCTCGTTGATTTCTCGTTGCTTTATAGGAAACACAATACTGCAGCTTTCCGAATTAGAGTAATGGAGATATGCCAAATGTGTCATGTTTACCTCTTGACCCGTATATATAACGAATATTGAGCTTTACAATGCCGATATATACAGAACATTCCAGGCATCCCCTTTCTACAGTATCAAATTGCATTAAAGTGCCAATGATCGATCGATCCCTATTTTATTTTATTTTATTTTATTAAATTCTAGGCTTCTCTTAGTCGTTTTGTGCAATTAAAAATCAATTTCGAGAGCGCGAACATATTTTTTTTCGTATCAAAGTCAGGCAAAATTTCCAAAATCAGGCGAAAATATTTATTACTCGGGCTGCCTGTGGCAGCACCGAGTCTTAAAATGCAAGCCGTTCTTTTTTTTTTTTTTTTTTTTGTTGGGTGTCGCAAAATTTCTGCGCATGCGTTAAAGGTCAAATTCACACCAATCAGATTGCACTGTGCTGGTCACGCAACAATCGCCAGGTTACTTTATTTACAGAATTTAATACAGTAAAGCAAGATGGCGGAAGACCCGCGAGGAACTTTCTCTCTAATCTCTCAAATGTAAGCCAGTTTAATGTTTTATTTAACTTCACTCGTGCGAAAGCCTTCCAACAGGCTCAGGATATTTCAACTGGCGCTATTGTCGGAGCCGAAGGACCGCGTTTTTTACCCAGATGGCCAGTGATTTTATATACGCCACGTACGATGACCTGAAGCCAAAGAAATATATATTGGAATCTATAAGCCATCGGCTCGCTGTGCTGCATTTAAAACATCCGAGGAGAACATCTTATTTTGGGTTAAGGCACTTCAAGACCAATGTTATGAGTCTCTTAAAAACTGTCAGAGATTTAAATTTACCGTAAGTTGGATCAGAGAGTATCGAGATCAAGTTATTTCGTTCCAGCGAGGATATTGACCTAGCGGAAACGGTACAAGCTGTCGAAGGATTTTACTTATAATCATTCACGTCTACTTAACAACAGGAATAGTTATGTGCCAAGGCATGGGCAAAGATAGAGTTTCCCAGATTACAGATGAAAGTGGAGCACTTAATGAATGAAGAAACAGAGGTCACGCGCGACATGCTTGTGAATGAGAACATGAACATGTTTAACACTTTATGTTATACTAAGAAAACAAAACAAGTTACAGAGCCTGCACGTTCACAAGTCAATGAAAAACCCCAAGAGCCTGTAGTTTTGTATCAACATATCCTCGAAACTCCAAAAGCAACATACACATGAGTCAAATTCAAACCGGAAGAGACGGAATTCTTGAGATTCTTCACGAGGATATTTGTTAGCCCGCAATAAGAACTCTCTCGCTGATTTAATGACCTTGATTTGTAACATGGAGGCTGACCTAACTGTATGCGTAATGATTCTTACTCTCATCACATCAAAACGAAACTCAGTCATTTGGAAGACAAATTAGTGCAGCAAGATAATATATACAAGACCGAAATCAAGATGCTGTCATCACATATTATTGACCTAGAAGTTGAAAATGGCGAGTTGAAAGCGGATATTTATAATAAAGCTGAGATCCGACTTTCAAACTTAAAAAAAAAATCAAGAATACCAAAAAGAAGACAATGAAAGACCAAGGTCTCCAGTGTTCCGAGACTACCCAACCTACTAAAGCTTTAGCAACGAATCAGTTTGTTCAAGAGCCATCTTTCTTACATGACAACCCGATCCCTATTCATCAGAATACATTTTCTGTGTTAAATGACGAGAGTTTACAATCACCTGACCGACAACCCACTACTAAAGAAAGGGACCATGAAGTACGGTAGTACGGTTAATTATCGGGTTCAAAACAATGAATATATGCCTGCTCAAATGCAGTGTGTTCAACGAATAAGTAGAGTGTTTCAATTAAAAGGTCAACATACGAGAAAAATAAAAATATTAAATTACATATATACTAGGGGAGCAGAGAATGAAAGTCACCACGCTACCGGCCACTCCTAAAGACTGCTAAATTCAGCTAATAATTCTTCACTTTGGTTATTACTAAGAGGATTTCAAATGAAAGTGTATTTGATCTTCAATCTCATGTGGCCCGAGTGTAAGCCCAGATGGGCTCTTGTTAAACATATTATGATAATCACATGTGTGACGTCACTGGATTCGTCTCCATACTGCAAAATAAGTGCATTTAATTTTAGGCCAATTTTCAATTTAAATATTTTACTTTGAGAAACCTTGATGATGGGTTAGCCTCCTCCGCAGGCATCTCTAATTTTCGAAGAAATCAGATTAAAACAATTGTGAATTGGGTTACCTGTGACGTCCGGAAGAAGAGGAGGACTGCCACAGGGAGCCCATAATCTGATTTCTTCAAAAATTGGAGATGCCTGCGGAGGAGGCTAATGATGGGCCTTGATGGCCATAATTTTCTAATAGAAGGCTAGCAGTCAGCCATATTTTTACTGTTGTGAATATAAATGTGCAGACCCAGTGACGTCACGCATGTGATTAGCATAAACACGTGCACTGTCGCCTGATTTTGGCAATTATGCCTGACTTCGAAACGAAATAAAATAAAAACGGGATCGATTTTTTCACGAAATTTGAGCACTTTTGCTTTGAGCACTTTCGCTTTTGGTCCGATGCTGCTAGCGTGGCCGAGAGCGGCCAGCGGTTGAGGGCGGCCAAAATCGAAGTGCACATGCGCGACTCGACGTATGAGAGAGGGCCTGGGCTCTTTCCCATGACTCACTCGTTTTGGGAACGGTGAGCTCTTCGTGCGAGCTTCAACAGGAGTATATTCTGAATGCGAGCTGTTATGCTTTATATATGTAAAATTCGTTATGAAGATGGCTAGGTTGTCTTATATTTAGATGTACATTTTAAGTGAATAAGAGCCGCAATATTGCATGGAACTGACGTTCAGTGTTCTGCCTTTGGCTCTGAATGCGCCACTATGACAAACAATATAACTGTATCCTATTCTCTCCTGTGCATAATTATATTAGGTAACAGAGAAAATGACGCTTGTCAATGAACAGGAACACCCAACGAACTGTTCTGCAAAATAACTGTTCTTCTGGGCCACTCGGCTGGCAAATTCTGCACTTTGGAATTTCTTGGCTGGCAAATTCTGCAGTCTGATACTAAATAATAATATAACGGAGCGATATTTGTCAGCTGGTAAATTCTGCAGTCCGATATAATTACATAATAATAATATAACAGAGCGATATTTCTCAGCTGGCAAATTCTGCACGTACTTGTTGTTTCACAGGTTTTTAAAAATACCGAATTCTGCAGGTTAGCTCAGGTTTTTATTCTTAAAATAAAAATATAGCGTTCTATATTTCAGTTAAGCCCTGTACAAACCGTTTCAACATCGGAACAATATTTAGTGTTGGAGCCGATCTTGAAACAGGTTTAAAATGTTGAAAGGTGTTGAGATATAGAAATCATTTAAAAACAGTTTTCGGTCTCTACAAGTCCCCAGGGGAGGGGTATGTACCGCCCTGGTCATCAAATGTGGACCCCGTTTAAGAGTAGTTTCGTGTTAATTTTGATACCCCGGCTGGTTCACACTAGCGACATCAGCACAAGTAACATACGGAGACTCAGTGATCACATCAGTGAGTAGAACAAGCGCCGCTAATGATCAGTCACTGAGTCTGCGTATGTTGCTTGTGCTTAAACGCTTGAAACGTCAGCTGCTACTCGTGGCTCACGGCCGTTAGTATAGCTTAATTGACTTTTAATTGATCATACCAGTTTGGAATAGATATCGTGCATTTTTATTAGCTGGCATATTCTTCACTTGTATTTTTCAGCTGGGAATATATGTAAAAAAATGTTTTGCTGCTGGCAAATTCTGCACTTAAATATTTCAGCTGGGAATATATTCAAAAAAATATTTTTGCTGCTGGCAAATTCTGCACTTAAATATTTCAGCTGGGAAATTTAGAAATTCTTCATGAACTTTAGGCTGGCTGGCGCTGCAGAACAGCTGTTCGTCTGCCAGCTGAAAAACAATTCCCTTAAATATGTTTAAATACATCTGATTTGTTATAAAAACATCAGAATGTTTGTTTTTATGAAGTTTTACCGTTGGGTGTTCCTGAATGAACATGAACATAATCATGATGTACTTTATTAGCACCTTGTACAGCAGATGGTACATTGGATTGTCGCTAATAACCTTGCCGTACAAGCACTCGTGATAACTGAAACAGTATGGGACTTATCGATAGGCCTTTAGGCAAGATAGAGCTACTTAGCGCTCTCAAATTTACATTGGTAGTTTGGGATATTTATAGATCCTAACTGCATGCTATAGTAAACAAACTTTGCTGTTAAGTGAGCTACTTCCATAGGCGGGTTTGTGATTAGTTTAAATAATTGATCATCAAGGGTGCGGAAGAAATCCTTTCTTATTGTATCATATGTTTCACATTTAATAATAAAGTGGAATTCGTTTTCTATATCTTTACGGCAGGTGGGGCATATTTTCTCTTCTGGTTTGGTGTATGGTCTAGTGTACCTCCCTATTTCGATTTGTAAACAATGATTACTTATTCTAAGTAATAGATAAAGAATGAGTGGCCGATCTTTATCCGATTTACAAACTCGAGCTGAAAGCAAGTGTTTGTAAATTGGATAAAGATCGGACACGAATTCTTTATCCTACTTATCAAACGTCTAGATGTAGAGAGTAATCCGTGGATTAATGAAGACAAGGGATAAATGGCATAAAGCAGCTAAGAAAACAAATGATCCCTTGGCATGGACGACATATAGGTTCTTCAGACAGGAGGTAAAACGTGAAATTCGAATTGCAGAAAGGGATTTTGTCGCTGAGCAGCGTCGACCACAAACTGATGATCTCTAAACTACAAGATGTAGGGGCTTCACCTTCATGCACAGACTGGTTTCGTAGCTACTTGAGTGACAGACGACAAGTTGTCCGAATTAACTCAGCCCTATCTGAGCCTCTTACTATGGTCAGCGGCGTGCCTCAAGGGAGCATACTGGCACCACTCCTATTCAGTATATATACGAATGATCTCACCTCTGTACCACAGAAATGTATTGCAACGAGTTATGTGGACGACACCAAACTACTTATATCATTCAATCTGAGAGAGAGGACATCTACAATAACTGATATAGAAGAAGATTTATTTAACGTCAGCAAGTGGTGCTGTCAGAACCGCTTATTATTAAACCCAGATAAAACTAAACTCTTAGTATTTGGTAGTAAACAGAAGATAGCTGAACTAGAATATTTTAAGATTTCATTGCTAGGAAAGGAGCTGTTACCAGTATCCAGTGCCAAAGACTTGGGCGTGATCTTAGACACGAACTTAACCTACGATGAACACATTACTAAGACCGTTTCTTCATGCTTTTCTCGACTAGCACAAATAAACCGTGTTAAACACGCGTTTAATAAGAACACTTTAATTACTGTTATTAATACATTAGTATTTAGTAAGTTGCTTTACTGCTCGAATGTATGGGCAAATACATCTAATAGAAACATACGTAAGCTACAATCATGTCAAAACTATGCCTGTCGTATTCATTTAGCGGGGCCAAAAAGTATAACCATATTACACCTATACTAAAAGAGCTAAATTGGCTCCCAGTAGATAAGCTAGTGTATTTTAGAAGTGCCACTCTGGCATTCAAATGTATGACTGATTCCGCACCAGGTTATTTAATATCTAAATTCACGAAGCGCTTCAATATTAGTGGTCGTGAAACTCGAAACTCGCAATTATTACAAATCCCCTTATTCAAATCTGCGAGTGGTCAGAGAAGTTTTTATTACAGAACAGTAAAAATATGGAACTCACTAGATAATGAACTGAAATTAAGTAAAGACGTTTTAAGTTTCAAGCGAAAGAGCAAATTATATCAAACTCAAAATAGGTTAAATTAATAGATGTAATTCAAATTATCATGTACACTGTAGTTGCATTGTATTTGTATTTTGTCTTTGAAAAGCCTTTTTAAGGAAAGATAAATAAAGTATGAAAGTATGAAAGTATGAATGTTTTCAGTTATTTTCGCGATACGACTTACTTTGGCCGAGAAAATCGAAGCCAAAGTTTATGTAAATCAGGACGAGATCTGTATCAGATTTAAGATCACTTATCGGTCGGCGATTTCCTTTGTTTTTGCTTCATTAATTATTTATGAGTTTGATAAGTCTGGTTAGAGCCACCTATGCTTGATATTGGAGACAACCACGAGGTACTTTTCTAATTCATAAACAGTTTTAAACGATCTATAGATATGCCCGAAGTTTGTTGCGATGCAAAGGATGTTTCCTTTGATCATTAAATATGTCGTTTAACCAGTGCTGGTATTCAATATCTTGTAGTCTCAGTTTGATTTGTGATAAAATTGTTTGGTAGTCGTATCCGTGTTATTGGTCGAGCCAAGTATTACCAAAACCAAGTCTATAAATTCTACTCTATTTTTTCTCCCCAGTACATAGGTTTCGGAGAGTGAAGACATTCTAAATAGACGAGTTTTGATAGTGTAGAATCATCCTTAACTATACTAATTTTGTCCAGTATTTAATATACTTCTAAATGTAGATTCTAGTTTGATTGGAAATCTCCCAAGTTCAGCCCTGCATCCATTGTTAGCAGATGTTTTGCTAATACCAAGCGGCAACATGTTACATAATTTATATGTACATACTCTAGTGGATCAGTCTGATTTAAACGGTCTTTATCATCAGCTCCCCAAATTTCACTCCCATAGAGTAAAATCGGTTTAATTAGCGCATCAAATAGTTTTATGGATAATTTTATATTTGACCTGAAATAAACACCGGTTTCTTTCCTCAGTTTAAAAAGTGCATTTAACGCACTTTCTTTAGCTCCTGTTTGGCTAAACTAAAGTTTTCGAACGTGCTTAAAGTGAGACCGAGGTGGCTCTTCATCCACTGATGGGCCTATACGATTTAACGTCCAGTTATCCGAGAAGACGTGAAGGTCTAACCATTTGCAGCTCGTGAACGAAATAGGCCCTTTGCAGCCATCACATCATGTGGTTGTACTGGAGAGCAAAAAATATCTGACTTCATTTATTTAAATGCATTGTACAAGATCTGTATTGCAGCAGCTATTAGCAAAACCTATTTGTAAATACTATTTTCCACCTCCAATCGATTTTCATCTTTCAAAAACAGCGATTTTAAAGATAGCTTGCTCTCCAGCATCCACGGCAACGTCTTTCCCATGGGGATCATGAGCTCAATTCATTCGTTAACCCTTTCACTCCCGGACGTGTTTTGGCTCAATTGGTGAAATGCAGAGTGCTAACTCAACCCTCTCCCCTCAGTTCCAGTTTGGCTAGCCCGGGCTAGTTAAATACTGCTGACTTTTTAAACCGAGGGCTCAAACTTTCCCCATGATGCCATTCGGCAGAATTCTACGGACTCGGCGGCGGTGAGTATGGTTTCTTCTGTAGGTTTTCCAATGAAATGTGCTCTAATTTTGGACAAATAAGCCACTGCAAGAGAGCTAGAGGACATCATTAAGTCTGAGGATGGCTGAAAAGTACTTGGCTTGCTTTTAGTAGGCTTTGTGAGGGGTTTCACAGGGTTTTTCTGTTGTGTTTCTGCTTTGAGACACATGAAATAATTCTTCACTGAAACCCTTGAAATCCTGCAGTTGGTTGTCTTTTACCCCTGCTCAACCTATTAGGATGTGTTTTCAGTGTCACTTTAAAGCAACGGCTTGAGTGCAAATCACCGCTCTTGGTTGTAGGGGTGAAAGACTACCAACTACAGCTCCTCAAAATTCGTGAAAATGGAAGAAACGAACAACGATCTCCAAAACAAATGCGTTTTTCTCCAAAGTGGGAAAGTCAAGCGATCCCTGTTGTAGCTCTCGCTTTGAAGTTATTCATCCATTGAAATAATATCGCAACATCGTATTTCCAGCATGTCTAGGTTTGACGCAATAATTTTCTCCAGGTACATGCTTCATATTGGCCGGTTACGGCCGGTTCAGGAGCGAAAGGGTTAATGAAGTATTATATCAGCACGTGACTGTTAGCTGCAAAGGGCCTATTGTTTCACAAAGGCAGCACCTTCTACTCAGTTATTTAAGACCCTGAGTGTTGGTCCGGCCGGGGTTTGAACCCGCGACCTCCCGCACAACAGACCGGCGCTTAACCACTGAGCTAACCTGGAGGCGGTTAAATCAGTGCTATGTGCTATGTGCGCTAGCAGTGCCTAAAGCGAAAGTGAAAGTGCTCAAAGCGAAACTCGATGAAGCAAACATGGTCAAAGCGAAACTCAGTTTGATTTTCTGTCTTAATGCAATTTGACTTTTGAGTTGTTGTAATTTGACTTTTGATAGCCGCTCTCGGTCACCGTAGTCTTGTCTACTACACTATCAAGCACGTGTTAAAACGATCTACGGAATATATTAATAGAGCAGATTTCCGTATCTGTACCGTAGGGCATGCCGTGACACTGAAATTAGAATCAAAGTACAGAGTTACGGTACAGTTACGGTACGGTACGGTACGGTTACGGTAAGACACGGGCATGCCGTATTTTTGTCTCACTCATACGAAATCCGTTCCAACAAGCCTGGTGATCAATAATTGTAGAACGATTTATCTGAGTTATGAATATCAATATTGTTTGCATTTTTCAAAACTCGTTCTTCGTGTTTCATCAGGGATTCAAAACACCTCGAAAGCAACGAAATACTCGGGGTTCCTTCGGGATTCATTGTTTTCTCGGTGTTTGGAACCCCTGTCGAAACACTTGAACTCGAAATAGAAATATTACTTGATTAATAAACATTATCATGATTGTTTTGCCAGGCGTAGCCATTGCATAAGTTACATGGTTCTCTCGCTCATGTCTTTCCATTGCGCATGTCTGTCTATTTGATTACTTCCTATGGTGTGTTCGTTTGCTTGTTTCGCTCACCTTGATACTTTACTTTCTCACCGTTTTGCCGTTTTGCCTGTGTTTCTGATTTGGCATTTCTTTCCGTAATAGACATTTTGGGGAGCTGACGATAGTTTGATGTTGTGTCAAATTTTGAAAGGAATTTTCTGCAACTGGATAGCAGCGCGTCTGTTAAGTGATGGCGAATGTACACATGCATTGAGCTAGATCAGTTGCAGGTCAGCGGAGTGATTCGTGAGGAATGTACAGATCAAGCAAGCGGTGGTGAAGCATGGGCGAAGTAGTCGTGAGGAAGGTACAGACCGACCGAAGGGTCTGTGTCGAACTAGACTTGCTCCAAGTCGAACTCGCTGAGTCACTGGGTAAGCGATTACTGCATGGGTCAAAAATCGAGCGCAAGAATGTGGGGGGCTAAGAAGGACTTTGAGAAAGTCTAGTGTCGAACTAGCGGCGTGGTTCGCAATCTATTACCGGCCAGCGGTTGATTAGTAGAAAAATGCATAGATCGAGCTGGCAATCTGCATAAGCCTGTGGTACAGGGAAAAAGGTAAATCTGGACAAAGAGGAAAGGTTAGGCTAGCACGACATGTAGTAGTGTATTAGATAAATACACTAAGATTAGTAAAATAAATGTTGAGCACTGGGAGGCCTGAAGTAGTATAAAACAAATCGAGTCAGGTATTCCAGAATATATCAATCCAATACGTTATTTGAATTTCCGTGGATTGAGAATTCAAATTCAAAAGAAGTATTCGAGGGAACACGAACTTCTTTCTGAGACAATGTTCACGCTATACCGGATAGGTTTTGTACTAGTACGAAAACCATAACGAATAGGCCTCCTGTTCACACTATACAGCATAGATTTTGTGCCGGCACGAAAACCATAACGGATAGGCCTCCTGTTCATACTATATACTTTGTATCGGATAGGTTTTTGTGCCGACTTGCTCCGAACCTGCTCACACTAACGGACAGCCTTAGTGTTTGTGCCTATGAACAATACAATTTTATTTTAGATATTAATTCTAAATCAAGTGAATAGTAGAATGGTAAAATATATTTTGCTTTGAATGCTGTGCCGCTGAGTTAAGGAGGTTTTAATATCCAAAATGCTAATTACATGACGTCAGCCGATATATCTGCAATCACTTCTTTATAGTGGTTGTGAAAGGGCGTTTCTACTGATATAGGAAAACAAATTTCTAACATCATTTTATTTCAACCATGCAGGGTATAACACTAATCATAATTTGTAAAAAATATTTAATTGTAACAAAAAAAATTGTATAATAATTGTGCCTCCCCAGACGTCATGTAATTAGCATTTTGGATATTAAAACCTCCTTAACTCAGCGGCACAGCATTCAAAGCAAGATATATTGTACCATTCTACTATTCACTTGATGTAGAATTGATATCTAAAATAAAACAATATGTAAACATAGAAAACTGTTTTAGTAACTGTTGCTTCTTCTTCTTCTTAAGCTCAAGGAAACCGTTGGTTAAAAGTTATTAGAAAAGTTTTAAAGATCATTTATCTTTCTCCTTAATGAAAGGCTCCTGTTGTTCCCGAGCTTCGAGTTTGATCTCGATAGGCTCTCCTGGCGGCGGTTTTCTGCAGCATGGTATCCCATAATCCTCCTCTGCCGCCTCTGCCTCCTCGATAGTTTGATGCAGGTTGGCGTAGATTGTCTCAGGGATCCAATACGTGATAATACAACCTGTCAGCGAGACAACTCCAAAAATGATGACTGGAATGGTCATGCCAATACCAGGGAGAGCGCCCTGTAGAACACAAATAATTACATGAGATAGTGAATGGAGACAGAGAGTGCCTGTGTAAGAATGTGAAGAGCGCCCTGTAGAACACAAATAACTACATGAGATAGTGAATGGATGGCAGAGAGTGCATGCGTCAGAATGGGAAGAGCGCCCTGTAACTAACAAATAAAGAAGCCTTAGCCATGTTTTATACTATCATAAAACACGATGGGCATTTGAGAACATGAGGGAAATGTTAAAGCACAAGCCGAAGGCGCGTGCTTTCAACATTTCTCGAGTGTTCTCAAATGACTTCTTTATCTGCTTTATAATATAGATTTACACGCGCGATGAAAGGAAACCGCCAGTTGAAAACAATAAAACACGGCTAACCATGTTATATACTCTGATAAAACATGGCTTTTTAGCCAATCAGAGAGCGCGTACTATCGTATCTATATCATAAACACAAATAATAACATGAGATGGTGAATGGAGAGTATATAGTGCATGCGTAAGAATGGGAAGAGCGGATACTTCTTAAATACTTCTATATACTAATTCCCAGCAAGAGACCATAACCTAAGAGAACCGACCCCCATACTAGCCTCTCTCCCATGATAGTCTGCGCCGATTTATTTAAGTGATGGTCTATTGTTCCCAGTGATTTGGAGAAAAGGATACATTGCGTGTATTGTGACCCAGTAATTACACGTGAGAAGATGCTATTTCCTCTTGAGATACAGAAAAACAAAGCACTCAAGGATAAAGTCTCGTGAGATGAATGGATCTATTGTTCAAAAAAGTACCCGGATTTTCAAGATTTTTTTTAACCGATCCGGATTGTCCCATACATTTACACATAATAAATACGAGGACCGCGTTCCCCCTCGGGATCATATAATACTCAACTTAAGACACGGTGTTCCCTTTCCCCTTTCTATTGTAATAACTGCCCCCAGTTGCAACATTGTTCGTCCACGACCAGGGACCAATAAATTATAAGAATATACAGTACGCATGATTGTGTAATAGTTTTGCTGATTGAAATTTGAGCCCGCTATAATACTGCGCAAGCGCACCCACCGACGTCAATCATTAGTTTGCATACTAATTACCGTGGGATCACTTTCTTCTCATTGGTTAACCCGTGCAAGCGTGGCAAAAGTGTTTTCTTGTCGGTTAGTAAAGCAGCGCATGCGCAACACACAATGTCGTGACTGGGGGCAGAGGTTTCTTTCCCACGCCTGTTCGCGAAGCGATTACAAAAGAAAGGGAATAAAAGGAACCTCTGCTAGCAGGGAAGATACAGTGCTGTTGACGGGAGGTTTGCGGCACGTGGTTTGATACAATGTATACAGACCCTATACACGCGCAGGTATACAGATATTTCAAAAAAACGTTGGTCAATTTAGCTCAAACCAGACCGAAACAAGGAGTTTGGGAATGACAGCAGATTTTTCTGAAATTATAAAGTGAAGCCCTGTCATCTGTTCTGGTTTGGTTGATTTATAATGAACAAATGTCGAACTTTTCATCATTTCTCGCTAAATTAGATGGCAAAATTGATCTTCGTCCCATGGTCAAATTCACCAACGACTTTTTTTGAAAAAACTATATCGTGATGTTCAACATGACGTCAACTCGATATACATAGAAAAGATTAAGAGTGGTTATCCTTCGTTGATAGAGAAATGTTAATTAAAACCCTAATCACTGGGCATGCCCACATTTTGCAGACCTGTCGTCAGCTCTACTTATTAACATGTATTTCATTATAATCCACTCAAATATTTTCTCGCACGTGGTTGGTTGAATGCGTCACGATATTTTCTCTCCGCAAGCGGGAAATATCAGCGAATACACTCCCGTGTGAGCGTATAAACGCGCGTCAAAGAAAATATTTGACGGATGATAAATGACAACAATAACCTACATTGTGGCGTCGAAATATTACCTGATACTTGTTCTTAGATATGATCTGATCCTCGAAGCTCACAGTTTCCATCGAGCCTCGCTCTTGGGAACTGTTCTCTTCTCGAATCAGGTAATGCCCAAGGACGAAAGTTCAGGGCATATTTCGAGGCCACAAATAGGTTATTGTATTTATAACATTGCAATCATCAAATGTCTGATTCTAAACATAAGCAAATTCAATGTTGTGACTCAATACATGTGCAACTCGTTAGTATAATGTGACTTAACGTCTCGATAAAGGTTCAAAATGTTAAAGTTTCGAAAATACATTTTCTAAAAGTCCTATTAATCTAGCATCACCAAAAAACTCAAACTAAAATGTATTTTTTAAAGCCTTGAAAATGCGACATTCTGACTACACTGACAAGATACTTCATAAGTATAGCCCCCGGTTTGTTGTGGGATAATCGCCAGACAACTACGTACTCTAATACAATTAACTAATTCGTATAAATTGTATTCTTAACTAATGGGAAACTGCTAGATACGAAAAACTGCTAAAAACCACGAAATAATTGAACCACCCTGGGGTAGTGGCCAAAAAACGTGGAAATGTGGAAAACGTATACCTCGGCCTAATACAACAACCCGAATTCTCTGAGGGCTAGAGAACTAACTGTTGACCTTTAAAATACAAAGTAACCGTGGCTATAATCAATCAGTAAGATATATAAAATAAATTCGAAACAAACGTGGAGCTCACTGGCCTAGAATGACTACTTTTCCCGCTCGAAGCATTATATCTGCTAAAAGCATTGCCCATAATGCTATTGTCTCCTCTCCAAACCTCTTTACCGTGCCGGAAGAATATCAATTTCTGACTATATCGCTCCTTCGTCGCTCAAACGTCAGAAATTACATATTCTGATTTCCGCTAAAAAGGGCACGAAAATGATTGACAGCTGCTGTCATTCGCTGGGATTTCAGTCTCGCTATCATGTGATTTTCTGCGATACTGTGGGTCGTAAAGATTTCTACGTTAATGCAATGCTCAAAAAAGTAAAAGTAGATCTTTATCGGTGGTATTGAAAAAAGAAGAAGAAATAAAAGCACCTTGTAAGTAAATTTGGCAGCAGGCGAAACTTAGAAAGTCCACTGATGCAAACAATCAAGCTAAGCAATAACGTTTTGTTGTCTTCAATCGACCAAATATTTTCAGAGAATTCAAGGCAGGAAACTAAGTGGAGCAGCGCTTCAATGGTTTTTCCTGCTCTGGTATTAATTGTTCGCTTACTGTGGTGTCATTTTTCTGTACTATTAAAAGAGTGTTTCTTCTTTGAAATTAAACTGGAAACGACACTAGTTTCTGTAGACATATCGTATTATTGTGTATCGGTAATCTGTTTAGCTTTCACTCTTCCCAGTCAAGCCTGTGTTTTGAGCTAGCTCGCCTGAACTTTGTAATCGGCGGAGACACACTGAACAAAACATGAATCGCTCTGATTGGCTAATGTTAATGACATTTTCCTTGGAGGCGAGACTTTCTAGTAAACCAAAAACAGAACTTTGTTGAAGTCCAGCCTCTTCGCGTTTCGTCCAATTATTCTCAAATTTTCGAGAGCCGTTTTCGAGAACAGCCGTTTCGCAAATACTGTGTGTAGGGGAATTTTGAAATTATTTTTCGTTCAGGTTTTATGACCTGGTTTGTATCAAAATGGGTTGAAAAACTACTTTTTCAACTTTGAAAAAGGGATAAAATGTGTAATACGCAACATATCAAAAATCCCCGACACAGTGTTTTAGCCAGGGCTCCTCTTGATAACAGCTACATATGTATACTGGATGGACTACCCTGAATAAATAAAGGCATCTATCTACCAAAGGGATAATGAAGATGTTTTTCAATGAGCGAAGGGCTGAACTCCTTCTGGCGAACGCAGTCATTTCGCATTGAAAAATATACAACATCTACTCGTTTGACTTTTGTTCAAAACAGATTAAATAGATACTTTCTTCAATTCTAGACATTTAAATGTTATAATGTATCTCTATATGGCTTCAACTGCGACGCTGTAAGAGCGTTTTACCTAAATGACACCTCGAACCTTTATCGAGACCTTAAATGACGTCATTTCAAGGATTTGTAATGCATTTTAAAGCATTTTAATATACTCAATAAGATATCAACAATTAAATCAACTATTTCTGGCTAGGGCTTATAAGCACTTTAAATATGATTTGATCTTCTCAATAGTGACGCTAAGAATTGATCACCAAGATGCTCAATTGATGATATCGTACTATCATAGCGATGTATGGAGTTATCACTGTGCCTGTACGACCCGTCATCGCGCTTGCACCGATTGCTTTGTTTCTGAAAGGGAAGGAAAGGAAACTAAAGTAGTACTTAGTTTAACGTGATGGCAATAAATGATAAAATCATATTTTAATGTGTCCGGGACATTCGAAAAATGGCTGACATTTCTTGTGTGCTTAATTTTGATGTTCAATATTTCAGTGTCGAAGAAGAAACAATTTCATGGCAATATGGCAGGGAATTGAAAAAAAATTGCACTTTGAAAATAAAGCGATGAATGCTAGAGAAGTAACTCGAAAGGAAAGTAAAAACGAGGCCAGTTAGTCCTGATCTCATGACTTCCTGGATCTCATGCATACAATATTATTTAATTTTGAACCTTAGCTAGTAACTTTACGACACTTGGACTCAATTTTGCATTATCTGAAAAGCCTGCTTTTTGCTAGCGACATAAGTATGAGCACATACATACATATACTTTATTTATACACACGGTAAAAATATCAGTCGTTACAAATTTAAGATAAATAGTATTTACAACACACTATAACTGTAATAAAAACTGTTTTACATCTTTGCCGTGTGCCGAGGGGTCCAATTTGGTAAAATGCTTTTCTATGCCTTTTTTAAAGGTAGAAAGCGAGTTAGCCATGCGTAGATTAGATGGCAGATTGTTCCAAACGATTGCACCACTATAGCTGAAAGGAACGTTTCATGTAGTTGGCGCGTGGTTTTGGAAGAGATAATTTATTTTCGGAGTCCCGTAATTGGTAGTTAGTGTTATGTGAGGGGCTGAATGGGGGGGTACCAATATCAGTTAACAGCTAAATTTTTAGCTATTTATCAGTTATCAGTTAAATTTTGCTGTTATCAGTTAAGTTATATAAAAAGACTACCCTAACCTGATTTGAATACATATTTGCTGGTATGAAATGAATAATAACCGCTAATTCAACATCAAACACTACATTTTGTCTATTCAATAGATTTTTCTAGTATCAGATAACTCTGATGTGTCATGTTTAATATTTGACTATTATCAACTGGATCAAATCTGTCGAAAACCATCCGAAAAGCCAATAAGAGCATGTGACGTTACGTCATTTTAATAAAAAATAATGAAATATCAGGTAACAGCTATCTCACAAATATCAGCTAACAGCTAAAAAAAGGTAAAATTCTCAGTTAACAGTAATATTTTTGGCCATTTCTCAGTTATCAGTTAACCCCATTCAGCCCCTCTTATGTGGGATAAACATTTCCTGGAGATAACCTGGGGTTAGATCATGAAGGTCCTTATACATAGTTACGTTATAGCCTTTTGTTTAGTTCTTTTTAGAGATAGCTTCTCCCAACCAAGCATATCAAGCACACATTCTGAACTAGTATTAAAACTCGATTTAGTTACTACTCTGGCAGCGCGGTTTTGCAGTTTCTGTAGTTTGTTGGATAGCTGTAGGGCTAAGCCATCCCAAACAGAGCTGCAATATTGAAAGTGAGGCTCTATTAAGGCTTTGTATATCTTTTCTGCAGTACCTATATCAATAAATGACCTAACTCTTTTAGAGCACCAATGCCAGAGGAGATTATTTTAGAGATTTCATTGATATGCTTCGTCCAGGATAATGTATGGTCTATGTATAAGCCAAGAGATTTTGTGTGGTCTACCCTATTGATTTCCTTTTCTTTAATATGTATGTTGATTGGAGATTCAGTTGTGTTTGCAGTTTTTGACGAGAGCCAATGATCATGAATTCAGTTTTGCCAACATTAAGACTAAGTTTATTTGCCTTGAGCCAAGTGTTGACATTTCAATTCGTCATGGATTTTCATTTGGAGGTCGTTTTGGCTTGAAATATTGAAGCTTATGCTCGTATCGTCTGCATACATTCTAGGGAAACCTTCATTGAGACAGTTAGGTAGATCATTAATATAGATAAGGAAAAGTAAAGGACCAATAATTGATCCGTGAGGTACACCACACGTTATGGGATGTGCACTAGACAGATATCAATTAACTGTGCATTTTTTACTTCTCCAGCTTAGATAAGATTCAAACCAGGTCAAGGTGTTCCGGTCAACTCCATATTTGGCCAATATTAGCATAACAATGTTATGGTCTATGGTGTCGAATGCTTTTTTTCAAATCGATAAAGATTACACCATTTAGTAGACCTTTGTCAATGTTAATGCACCAGTTGTTGGTAGCTTCAAGTAGAGCAGTTAAGGTACTATGGAGTGATCGGAATCCTGACTGGTGATTAGTTAAAAGCTTATTTTTATTGAGATATTTATAGAGCTGATCATAGACTAATTTTTCAAAGATTTTGGCGACGATTGGTATGACCGATATCGGGCGATAGTTATTTAGATCGTTTTTAGGGCCTTTCTTATGTACGGGGGATACTCTAGCTAGTTTCCATTCCGAAGGGAAGATTTCCAACAAAAGGGATTGATTAAATATATTTGTAAGAGAAGGAGCAACAATGTCTGCAGCTATTTTTATGAGTTTGCATGGAATTTTGTCTAAACCAGTGGCCTTTCTGCCATTAATTTCATGCAATAGTTTACAGACGTTATGAACCTCGATGTTTTTGAAAGAGAATGGCTTATTCGAAGAGGGTATATAAGAAAGAGGATCCACGTCACATGCACCTATCTTACGTGCCAAGTCAGGGCCAACATATGTGAAATGCGAGTTAAATGACAAGCAACATACGCAGACGCAGTGCCGAATTTTTCATTAGCAGTACTTGTTCTACTCACATAATCATCATCATTTATTACGAAAAAACCACCAATTACAAACATGTATAAAAAGGCACTACTACACTACGCTACACTACACTACATAACGGCAACTAGCGGTGGAGAAAAACAGTCTAAATAGAAGCTGAAAGCTTATTATATTTAGACTGTCTTTTTTCCCCTTTAGATTGTACTTTTTGTGTTTATAGTACAATAAGATTAACGTAATACAGATAAAGAAGTATTATGGAGAAAGGAAGAAGAAGGAAGAATAAAGAACAAAAATGAAGTATGCAATTATAAGTGGAGGAGATTCAAAATCTCACAGGTGTGAGATAAAAACAAGCATCGCTAATGAACAATGCATTACTGCGTCTGCGTATGTTGCTTGTGCTTATGTCGCTAGTATGAGATAAAGACGAGCATCGCTAATGATCAATACATTACTTATGTCGCTAGTGTGAGATAAAAACAAGCGTCGCTAATGATCAATACATTACTGCGTCTGCGTCTGCGTATGTGTTTGTGCTTATGTTGCAATACTGAAAACCATGCTCAATGTGGCCTATTTCAATGCCAAGATTTCCTAACAACACAAGCTTATAATTGGTCTTACAACGAGTAACACCTGTGTCTTTGACTCACCTCAGAACCGTTGGGAAAAGTTCTGAAGCGAAAAGTTCCACCGTAGTCCACAAACACCAATTGACGGCAAAAGCAGTGATGAACAGTGCTGTTCTAGCCATTGGATATGCTGATGAGGAGAGATACATTAAATGGCATTAGGGGCACGTTCGATTAACCGTATTCCAGAATAAGAATAGATGGAATAGAAACACTGATTCAGGCACATTTTTCACTGTAAGCTACAATCGCACGCTTACAATTGATATTCAGGATATATGTAGTATTCCAATGTCCGATACAAGCCATTCGATTCGTAGTCTGTGTATTATTCCGGAATATGGTTAGTGGAACGCACCCTAATTCGGTTGGCACAAACTAACGTTAAAAATGTATATATGTTTAAGCAATATAACACGCTTTCCATGTCTTTGTTCTCTTATAAATAAAACACGCGGGATATGTTGGGAGAACAAAGAAAAACCTGAAAATCACGAGGCGCTAGGCGAGTGATTTTCAAGCCGTTTTTCTGCGTTCTCCCAACATATCCCGAGTGTTTATATATATCGCTTGAATAGTTCATATTAAAAATCCTTCCAAAACATGTATGTTAGACAAATAAATACACGACTTCACCCTACAATGTTTCAGTTGTGGTTATTCATACCTCTGAGCTCTTTGGCAAGGGTCGTTTCCGCTGTTTTTTTTCGAACCTCTTTCCCTCACCTCCTTATAAAAGGAAAAGGCTGGAGACAACCGACAACTATACGATGCATAACCTGTAATCTTTGCCACGAAAATCACACTTCGCTCACTCCAAATAACTCGAAACTACGGTAGGCCATAGAATGATAAATGAACTCATTCCAACCCAAATTTTAAGATCCAGCGATACCACATTCTGGAGAAATCGAACAATTTGTTGGCTGCCAACCTCGAAGGACTTGGAAATGTGCGACAAATTGTTCGATTTCTCCAGAATGTGGTATCGCTGGATCTTAAAATTCGGATTGGGATGAGTTCATTAATCATTCTATGTCCTACCGTAGTTTCGAGTTATTTGGAGTGAGCGAAGTGTGATTTTCGTGGCAAAGATTACAGGTTATGAATCGTATATTTGGCGGTTGTCTGCAGTCTTTTCCTTTTATTAGGAGGTGAGGGAAAGAGGTTCGAAAAAAACAGCGGAAACGACCCTAGAAGAGCTCAGAGGTATGAATAACCACAACTGAAACATTGTAGGGTGAAGTCGTGTATTTATTTGTCTAACATACATGTTTTGGAAGGATTTATACTATGAACTATTCAAGCGATATTTGTAAGCGTATGAATACACAAATCATGAGATTGGGCTACCTGTGGTCTCTAGCTCGATTCTTCACTCTATTCGTCTATAAGGAGGATTGTTTAGAAACTAGATTTATTAGCCGTTTATGTGTTTTAGTTTTACCGTACAAAATAAGTTAAACGAAAAGTGGTTTTGACTTGTTTGTTGGATCCGCGAATAAAAATATATCTGCCGGGATGGTTAGCAAATTTGATAACTTGTCGGTTAGTTGTATTTTTGTTAAATATATCTGTCGGTTTTGCTAATTATAATCATATTGAAAGTCAACGTTTGGTGAAGAAATTCGTCGGCATTTCATCTGCTTCTCTTGTCAGTTGAAACTGACGTTTATGAGCCCCGTATTAAAACTTAGATGATCCCCCTATAAAATTGCTCAAAACTATTGACCTCCCCCCGGCCCCCCAACAAAAAAGATGGATGTGCAAGAAAAAAATACAATTAACTGCATATACATGTAATCTATTTAAATAGAATACAACACTGTGACTAGAACGAAATAAAAGTACGCATTCCAAATAACAAACTTCTAACTCCTGACACAGAGACGTGGCTCGAAAAAAAATGCTGTATAATATTCTGTTTTTCTCTCATCGAATAATCGCCCACAGAGGATGTGAAAAGACGCAAAATGAATAAATGATCGAGAACTACACAAAAATCACTCAAACATTTATCAACAGTTCTGTTTCACTTGGATGGCTTCCATGCAGAACAAGGACCAATAGCAAGCAGATTTATTAAAGCTAATTAACACGTATCCCACTCCAAGCAAACTCATTCCTAACACTATTATAAATCGATTTAATTGTCCTGTGAACTAATCCAAACCTAACCAAACTAATCCAAACTCTCAGTAAACCCAATTGCTTACTAATTGAGGGTGTTTAGCACTGGTCACTAATTTTCGGTTATGGACCCTTTGCACGTGACGTCATAGCCGCCTTGTTGGTGTACAGTTAACAATAGATTCTTCGTTAGCTTCTTTTGTTCTGTACACCAACATGGCTGCCATGCCCTTGGTCATTTAAATATCTGGGGATTGAGTGCAAACCATCTATTAGGGCTAAATAACTAAACAACGACAAATATAATAATAAATATTATTTACGTTTATGTTTATGCTGACATCCTTGTAATATAGTTTACACTACAAGAAGCCAGAGCGTAAAGAATAGCCGTGATGGATAACGGCCGCTTGGGGGATGAGGTGCTGGAAGATATCAATAGACCATTTTCTCAAGTTGCGCACCCAACAGGCTTGACGGGCCGGTAAATACTTCACGTGGGCAATCAGGTAGTGGTTTCCTATAACCCTCCCTATTATTTCAACCAACACTAAATCCAAGCTGCCTACATGAAGTATTTCTTGGCGGGCCGTGAGTTTTGTTAGCTTTTGTTAGACTCGTTCTGATGCGTCAGCCTTTGTGATTCAAATTATCGGCTATTGTTCAAACATTGGCGGCTATTGTTCAAAAAGCGATTTGGCGGGCCAATATTGCGTGCGCATACCTGAGAAAATGGTCTATAGATTTCATATTTGATGTAAATTTCTTCAATGTTCTTGTGAACTAATCGAAACTGCAACCCAACATTTAAGAAAAACCTAATCGTTAGTAAACCCAATTGCCAACTAATTTAGGGAGTTAAGGGCTAGTCAATAATTTTGGTTTTTTAGGGCCAAGTTACTAAACAACAGACAGATATAATGCTTCTTAAATGGTCCTGTGGAATAATCCAAACCCTAACCCTACATTAAAAAAACACCCACCGTTAACAACGGGTGCTCGTTAATTTGGGGTTTTAGGGCTAAGTCAGTAAACAACATAGAGATGTAAAAATGCTACCCTACATTTAAATGACCGTAACAATTACCTAGATTGAACCAAAATAAACAGGCTAGGTTGAAACAAAATAAACTAGGTTGAAACAAAATAAACTAGGTTGAACCAAAATAAACGAAGTTGAACACAACATAAACTAGGTTGAATACAAAATAAACTAAAATAAACTAAATAATATAAATCAGGATTCCATTATAAATATACAGTTACATATGATTAAAAAGAAATAACAGACAGAAATAACCAAAACTATAATAAAAACTAATATAGACAAGTTCTAATTAATTCAACTACAATAAACTACGAATTCACAAGAATTAGGTAAGTTTCGTATTTTCACGTACGAGTTGGAAGGAGCCCTCAATGGAGACTCATGCGGGAGAATTATCTACATAACGATAATAATAAAAATACGGTAATAATAATGATAATAATAATAATATGGTAATAATAATGATAATAATAATAATATGGTAATAATAATAATAATAATAATAAAAATACGGTAATAATAATAATGTTAATAAAAATACAAATACGGTAATAATAATAATGGTGATAATAATAATAATAATAATACGGTGATGATAATAATAATAATACGGTAATAATAAAAATAAAAATACGGTAATAATAATAAAACTACGGTAATAGTAATAATGATAATAACAATAAAAATACGGTAATAATGATAATAAAAATAAAAATACGGTAATAATAATAATAATAATAATAATAATACGGTAATAATGATAATCATGATAATAAAAATAAAAATACGGTAATAATAATAATAATAATAATACGGTAATAATGATAATAAAAATAAAAATACGGTAATAATAATAATAATAATAATACGGTAATAATGATAATAAAAATAAAAATACGGTAATAATAATAATAATAATAATAATAATAATAATAAGGAACTGTATTTAACGAGGTAGCACGTAACAGTTGGAAACTAACAAATTTGTGGCCCTCAAAAGCTAGTTAGCATGAGTAAAAACCAACTAATGGTCTATTATATTGCGATTCTTGCAATCTGGTTAGCTAAACTACTCACTATTTATATAACAATTAGACTGGAGACTCGAGGTTTCTATCGATCGATAGTTGCGGCCTTCGCGATCGGGAAATTTGCTGTTCTTAAAACTAGCTATAAGCTCTCGAATATTAATATTTGTTTTAAGAACACCAAATTTCGCGGGTAACTATTTAACAATTAGACCCGTAGCCCATGAGGGCGAGAGGTCTAATTGTTTTAGTATAAACTAACTAGTCGGACAGTAGAAAATAATAGAAAGAAACAAATTGAAGTTGAAAAATGTTATTATTTCGTGAAAATACTTGTGGTTTTTCTCAACCATGGGCTATCACAAATAGACCTATAGTAGGGTAGCCAAACAGAATGCAGGATTTGTAATAGTCCACTAGTTGGTTTATACTAATAGCCGATAGTCCCCCGGCAAACTATTTGGTTAATAGAAACTTCGAGCTCGTAGTCTAATTCTCTAATTCTCGTAGTCTAATAATGTGAAAATTTGGCAAGTCACCTTCAGGGACGGCAGTAATCGAAAAACAGAGCAGCGCTGTCAATAACATAGCAACACCATGCGGCATTCGACGACCAAACCTATTAGAACAATAGACCGATTTAGCTTGTACATTTGTTGTCCCAATTCAGATAATGTGACAGCTCTCCAGATGATTCAGTGCTTTGTTTTCCAATTTAGTAGAGAAATGTGTACATTTCCTCTTGAGATACATAAAAACAAGAAAACATTACTCAAGGGAAAAGTCAGGTGACCTGAATTGGGACAACAAATGTACAAGCTAAATCACACAGGCGATATATTAAAACCAAGGCATTCAATGAAATACTTTTCAATCCGCAGCAAAAAGATATACGTTATTTCAATTGATATCCACGATTCTATCTATTGACATGCGCAATGCTTAAAGGTCATGTAAACTACTAAATTGGCCCTTTTTTTGTTCCATATTCATGAAGTTCGTGTATTTGATAACCCCTAAACATACTTTTGGTGCCCAAAAACTTCATCAAAAAGCTGAAAATATGAACACGCCATCTTGGATATGTGACGTCACAAGTGGAACACACAGAACCGGAAGCTCACTACAATGCACTACACTTTACATTGTATGCAAACTCTCATTCCCTTTGCGTGAAGTCTTCGCTATGAAGAAGAATCGCTGTCTTGCAGACGCCATTTCGTCGCCATGGATTCCACTTGTGACGTCACAGCAAAATCCGAGATTTTACCGGAAGTGAGCATTCTTACACCAAAAATCACGGAATTTTACCGTTTATTATTCGGATTCCACAAAATAACCCTCAAATTTGTTTCCTTCGAGCGATTCTGCATTAGATTCGAATTGGTAGTGTTTGAGTGGTTTATATGTCCTTAAAAGGATAGTGATTTGGGTAGACAGGTTTGTAAACTATTACTGCTTTCGTCACTTTTTCGGCACTTAAAGTTAGACTAAGAGCGTTTCCATTAGCACGGGTACAAGTTATCACAGATACCCATTTTACATCTTAATCGATCCAGTAAATAGTGCCAATTGCAGAGGATATATCATCCTTTGGTTTAGAATATAATGCAGATTTCAACGTGTTTGTATTGAATAACGTCACAACGTGATGCTTGATGACCGTTTTCATCGTTTACGTGTGGACGGAAGGCCAATCCGTAAAAAAAAGTTGCGTTTAAAAAAAACGGATACGTGTGGACGGGGTCTGAGTCTCTTCTTCCCTCAGGACATTATGTCCGGGGATGCAGCCTGGCGCAGTGGTAAAACACCCGCCTCTCGCCGCTGCGATCTCGGGTTAGATTCCCGGCTCGGGCACCAGATGTGAGTTAGGTTTGTTGTTGATTCCTTATCTGGGTTCGAGGGTTTTTTTCTCCGGGTTCTCCGGTTTTCGTCCCTCCGTAAAAATTAACCGTGAGCATATCAAACAACGAGTGTCGATTTAGAGGCCTGGGACCTAGAAACCGCCATTTTGAATTTCCTGGCAGCTCTTCCAAATATGGAATATGGAATTTTCCTAATATGGAAGAGACTGCGGGAAGTTCAAAACGACACTTTTGCCTGCTATTTTATTGATATGTCGAGTGTAGTGTGTCCAAAACAGCTAATATAGTAGGGAGTGTGTGAGGAGTAAAAGCAGACCCCCACCAGCTGTAATACTGAGCCTGATATAACAAATAAAATATTTATTTATGTATATTTTATATGTTGTTTATGAACTTGTCTACCCAAACTACTAACCATGATGTACTGTGCATATTATTTGAACCCAGTCCTTATCTCGTCTGTGTAGTAGCCAGTGATCTCCGAACTGCTTACCTTTTGACTATCAACCAATACACAAGCTGAAATACCAGTGCGATAATATGCATGATGGCATAGTTAAGGTAAACATTTCCAGCGAGATTAGACGTGAAGAGCATCATTCCATGAGTGACGCAGGCCACGGCAAACCTGAAGGGGAAGATAGAAACAAAATGTACTACTATTACTGACTTGTTTTACCTGAAAGAGCGTTTTTGAGATTAGTGTGGGGGCGAGAGATGCATGGAATGAAGCAACCTCGTGGGGAACGCGTATTTAACGTTATTGCTGTGGATTCTCTTAAGTAAAGAAATAGTACCAACTTGCATTACTTCTTCCCTACTCTATTACCTTGATATGATCTCAATCGGGCGCAATATAATGCTATGAGCATCTATTTCCTAGCTCATATTGGTCGTAAACCGGACAACAACGGGAAAAACAAGGAGACATTGTTGCGGAAACATTTGTGAATTTCAGTGATGAAGAGCCACCTCGTTGATATGCCACTGATTAATGCCATTATTATTATTAATATTAATACCGATGTGGAACCGATGTGGAACCCATGTTGTACCGATGCTGTTCCGATGCAGTGCCGATGCTGTACCGATGCTGTTCCGATGCATTCCCGATGTGGTACCAATGCTGTACCGATGCTGTACTGCTGTTTAACGGATGCCATACGGATGTCGTACCGTTGTCGTACCGATGTGGAACCGATGTTGTACCAATGTTGTACCGATGCTGTACCGATGTTGTACCGATGTTGTACCGATGCTGTACCGATGCTGTACCGATATTGTACCGATGTGGAACCGATGTTGTACCGATGTTGTACCGATGTGGAACTGAGCAATGTTGAAAGACCTTGAAACCGTTCGACTTGGGCTTTATTAATTACCTGTTATAGCAAACGGTTAGTGTCCAATTTCTTATCTTCGGGGTGCGTAATAAGTCAAGAGGTGTATACTTCTTGTCCTTTCCCTCGCGATTAATCTGGCTTCTTCTGACATTCTCAATGACGTCCCTCAGTGTCTCTGGGTCCTGGGGCTTGTTGTCCTTACCTCCGTACTTCATGAGAACAGCACGAGCCTCGTCCAAACGGCCATGAGCAACGAGCCATCGAGGAGTTTCGGGGAAGACTCTGGGATGAAATATAATAACAGATCTCAGATCTCAATTCAACTTTTTTATAACATTCCTTAGTATAAACCAACCAGTGTTGTAACACGAATCATGCAACCTGATTGTCTAAGCTACTCATTATTTATTCCATGAGAGAAAGGGAGTAACGGAAAAGCCTGTTTTCAAAAGCAAAATGATGTGCACCATGTCCTCAAATTACAACAACAAAATATTTTCTCAGTTTAAGATTAAACAACTAGTTGGATTTCTACTAAAACAATTAGACTACTAGATATAAGTTTCTATGACTGCTGGTTGACTCCTCGTCAACAATCAACCAATAGAAACTTGGAGCTCGACGTCTAATTGTTCAATAGAAGCCTTGTTGTAGCCAGTCCATTTGATCGATGGTATGTTCATAAGAATTAGCAGTCTCTCATTTACATTTACTTTACATTAGTCTACACAAATGGTAATGTGGCTGTCTTACCTCGCCAGAAGGGTAAGAGAAGAAGACTTGGAAGAATTGCTACAGGGATCCGCATTCTCTCGTTTACATTTATTTTACATTTATTTTACATTAGTCTACACAAGTGGCAATGTGGCTGTGACTAGTCTACCTCCCAGTAATCCTGTACCGCTCGAGACCTGTATTCTGATTGCACCATTATACTGTAGTTCTATTGTTTTTGTACTGCACGTTCTTAAGGTTAGGATGTTTTGTATTGTTGCGTAAGCCAATGCTGTGGCTCGTTTCGAGCGGTAAAGGATGACACTACCTCCAGTAGGCTATGAGAAGAAGATCTGGAAGACTTCAGTGCTACAAGCATCAGCAGTCTCTCATTTACATTTACTTCACATTAGTCTACACAAGTGGAAATGTGGCTGTCTTACTAGCCTAACTCCAGAAGGGTAGCAGTAGAAAACCCGGAAGACTTGCTACAAGGATAAACAGTCTCCATTTGCCAGTCTCCCGCATTAGCAAGGCTAATAATGCAATCACTATCCCTCCAAATGACCAGTAACACTGGTAAAAGTTCCCCACAAATGTACGAGATTTTGGGCCAACGAGCTCCATGACGTACACGTACTGAGACACTATGATGCCAGAGACTGAAAATCCAGCGAAAAGCCACAGGAATCCCAGAAAAGACAAACAGTCGACAAAAGAAGCCGAAAACATCAAAGTAACCTGTGGATGATAACAATCAATAATCAAGAGCATTACGAGAGCACTGTGTGTTACTCTGCTCGTCAATCCTAATTAGATTTACGTTGACCGGCTTACGATGCAGTAAAGATTGGTCGACAGCATGCCAGTTAATATTTAGACAACAGATCATCAAAATATCACGCTTTGCAGTAAATCATATTTTATTTTGCTCTTTCGCTAATTATGACGTCATTTAGCCGTACGTCTGTGGTCTTCCAGATGCTTAGATGACGTCACAACGTGCCGGTAACAACAGCAACCCAACGTCTCATGGCGAACCTCTTAGTTATGTTTTAGACAAGTTTTGACATCATTTATGCAGCTAGAGGATCTGTCCGCACGGCAAAATAATATCTATTTAAAGGGAACCTCGGCTGAAAAACAATGTTTGTTCTCAAGTGTTGGTTATGCATGCCTAAGTCTGCTGTTGCGTTTGTCTCCAGTAAATTGCACACTAGATGTCATTTATGCACCGATATTCCTGTCGATAAAGCTAATTAGAATTTCCTCCGCGCCGCCATCTTGGATCTTATGACGTCACAGTGTTGCCCCTATTGTTATTCGACAAAAGAGCTTTTGTTTTCTGACAATAGGGGCAACACTGTGACGTCATGAGATCCAAGATGGCGGCACACAGGAAATTCAAATAAGTGTTATCGACAGGAAAATCTAGTGTACAACTGACTGGAGACAAACACAGAAACAGAATTAGGCATGCATAACAAACATTGTTTTTCAGCCGAGGTTCCCTTTAACGACTAGAACAGGCTTTGCTGTGTTCTGTATGGAAAACACGACTGGAGCTGTAGAACATGAAAAAACGCGACTGGAACTGTAAAACATGAAAAAACACGACTGCAGCTGAAGCACATGAAAGCTGTAGAACATAAAAAAAAAAGACTGGAAACGTAGAACATGAAAAAAAAGAGTACAGGAATCATGAGCTGTGTAGCGGCAAGTGATTTTTGTAATCGTTTTAATGTTCTACAGCTTCAGGGGTATTTTTTCTCAGAGTACAGAATGCATCAAACACTATTCTACGAACGGAATGCACAAACAGTTACGTAATCTTCTATGTTTTCTCCAGAACAACAATAAGAAACATTTAAATTCTTGTAGAATCGTTGCCGTGATCTAAACATTTCCAAAATCAATCAGAGCGTGCGTTAGTGAAATATGACGTTGCTTGTGTGGTCTGCATTCTCACAGCACACGGCTTTCGACCAATCAGAGCGCGCATTATATAATTGTTCAATATTATTTGATACTGAATTTCGTACTGATATGCGAAGACGTGGTTACAAAGCTTAGACGCACTGGCCTTACCAGCATTGCAGTTGACAGAAATATGCATTTTCTTCTTCCATACGCGTCGGAGAATGTGCCAAACGTTAAGGAGCCAAAGATCTCACCAGCGTAGAAACACGACTGAATCACAGCTTTCAGGGGCGCGCGATCACACAACAGGTTCCACTGGAGCAAAAAGCAATATTTGCATTCAGATACAATGCACAATTTAACAGAGGTGTTCAGTTTCTAGCTATATACCATAACTACAAAAGGTTAATATAAACAGCTTAATCATTTAGTAGGAATAAAACAGGTTAATATATGGACTTTATCAATCCCGACACTCTCTCAAAAAGAGTTACGAATATCAATGTCACCATATAGGGCTCAACATTAAAATAATTCAATCGGCAAAGAATTCACTTAGCATTAACATTATGATGCATTCATCTGTGTAAGTTTTGATTCGTTAAACGTTAACTTTGTAAAACCTTAATGTCAAGTTATACATTACCGGTCTAATACCTCTTGAACTATGCTGTTAAAAGGTCCATCAAAGACGTAGAAGGTACAGTTATCACTGCACTGGTTTGGGGGACAAGTCAAGTTAATCGTTGGTAAAATCCTTATTATTTATGTAGTTAAGTATTACTGGTACAATACCTCTTGAACTATGCTGTTAAAAGGTCCATCAAAGACGTAGAAGGTACAGTTATCACAGCACTGGTTTGGGGGACAAGTCAAGTTGGTAAAATCCTTGTTATTTATGTAGTTAAGTATTACCGGTCCAATACCTCTTGAACTATGCAGTTAAAAGGTCCATCAAAGACGTAGAAGGTACAGTTATCACAGCACTGGTTTGGGGGACAAGTCAAGTTGGTAAAATCCTTGTTATTTATGTAGTTAAGTATTACTGGTGCAATACCTCTTGGACTGTGCAGTTAAAAAGTCCATTAAAGACGTAGGAGGTATAGGTATCACACATTGGTTTGGAGGGCAAGTCAAGTTAGTACAATCCTTATTATTTATGTAGTTAAATATGCCGGTCCTATACCTCTTGAACTAAGCTGTTAAAAGGTCCATCAAAGACGTAGGAGGTACAGTTATCACAGCACTGGTTTGGGGGACACGTCAAGTTGGTGGTTGTGCAGTGGTAGTTAGGTGTACCCATGGCGAATACATGAAGTCCGTATGGAAAGGTAACTTAGATGACCACCAGACATGAGCAGAAGAACAGTATCTTCTGGTACTTCCCAAAGGAACTCGCATGTTTGAAAACCTCGTCAAATTCGCAAGGGCTGTCGAGGTCTACTTGGTCTATAGACATAGTCACGCAATCCTGTTACCAATCTAGGACACAAGTGTAGTGATCGTCTTTGTTACTAGCTACCATCTATTGTACCGATCTTCTTTAATACAAGCTACTCTATCTGATTTATTTGAACTATTAGATATATCTCAATTTTCGAGGGCTTGGGTCCACCTGGTCTTCAGATATACATAGTCACGCAATCCTGTTAACAACTTAGCAGACAAGTCTAACACTCATCTTTGATCAGTGGGAAGGTAGCTAAACAATTAAATATCAGGAGTTCTCTCGGGAGAATGGGGTGAGGCCAATAGTTGGCTAGTATACTAAGAGTGATAGTCAAAGTTTTATTTAGTTGACATCGAATCACTGAATAGACCAATCCAAGGTCGACATCGCCATTACGATATGTACTAAAATTAGCGACAGCAGAGTATTGATGAAAAGAGCGCCCACAAATTAGTCAAAATCCAAAATTTGAGAGTTACACTTCACCCTAGAAGCCAAGATATAGGTTAATAAAGTGTGCTATTTTTACAGACGTTTGTATGAGGGGGTGCAACAATTTGCACCCCCACATACAAATGTCTGTAAAATTGTCTTACTTTGCGCATAGTGATAGAGTGGAATGGTTAGGAAACCCGGCACATTTCAAAGGGGCTAACAAAGGCGCTGTGATTTATGTTGGAAGGGGGTAAGACAAAAGATTGTGCACGGTCATAGTTCATTAGCGTCCCCTGAACGACCGAACCCACACGTTTCTATTGGCTGATTGATTAACATATTGGAATTTCTATTGTGTTTTGTGCACGGTAATAGTTGAACAAAACTAACAAAGACATATAACAAAGAATGTCGGTGGGTTTCATAACCATTCCATTCTATTAACTATGCTTTGCGGCACCGTATCATTGCTTCCATATATATAAAAGATAGAATTCTCAAAATTGGGATTTTGACTAATTTTGAGGTGCTATTTTCTGCAGTATTGGTGCTGTCACTAATTTAAGTAGATAATAATCATAATAACAATGGGCGACCTTGGGTTGGTCTATTACATCGAATTGCAATACCCATTGGCATTAAAATATCAGGAGTTTTTTCACTTACGACCAACAATTAAGGAAAAAATTAAATTTTGAATCTATTGTGAAATCTCTAAAATATTTGGAAATGGAGAAATCTTACTCTTCTTGGAAAGATACAAATAATTAAATATTTTGCTATACCTAAATTCATGTATAGAACTTCACTAATATGTGTAGACAAGGAAACGATCGCCCAAGCAAATGGCATTTTGTATGATTTTATTTGGAATGGTAAAGACAAGATCAAGCGATTAGCGCTTATAAATGAGATCGATTTAGGTGTTAAGGAAAAGGATCTTACGATTTTAGACAAAATCCTACTTTAGGAGAAACATATAATAAATTAAACTGTTCTAGTTTTAGCCACGCTCGACGCATCCAAAGTTGAGTTACTGTAATTAAATCGTTCTTTTGTTAAACTCGTTTGGTCACGAGCCTGTATTTACTAAGGTCGCTTTCGATCCATTGACAACATTGAATAGAACTCATTTTCCAATAACCTGTTTGTTACAGGGAACTAATTAAGTATTGATTATATCTTAAGCTATCGGTACCAAGCGATCCGAACAACAAGCCAATAAGATTTGAGTATTTCTAATTACAGTTCCGTACTTTGTCAGGTACCAAACCCATTGAACTTTCCGTCAATGCAAATTAGTTACCAACTTAGGTAAAAAATGAGGGATAAAAAACGAAAAAAGGCGGGCAAGAGGCGACAAAAGGGATGAAAAGGATGAACGGAGATAGCATATCCGAATGTGAACACGTCTCTTGTCAGTAGGCCCTTTCATCCCTTTTGTCGCCTTTCGTCCCGCCTTTTTTCGTTTTGAAATAAAAAAAGAGGGATAAAAAACGAAAAAAGGCGGGACAAGAGGCGACAAAAGGGATGAAAAGGATGAAAAGGATGAACGGAGATAGCTATATCCGAATGTGAACACCTCTCTTGTCAGTAGGCCCTTTCATCCCTTTTGTCGCCTCTTGTCCCGCCTTTTTTCGTTTTTTATCCCTCTTTTTTTATTTCAAAACGAAAAAAGGCGGGACGAAAGGCGACAAAAGGCGGGACGAAAGGCGACAAAAGGGATGAAAGGAGATAAAAGTGACGGTCAAGTAGATTTGTGCTATTTGATACTAACTTTCAACGAGTGAACATGGAAAATCGGACTTTGAAAAACTGCCCTGTACCTAATTGTGGATCAAATTATCTTGTTAAATTATCCAACCACTTGGCACAAGTCCATAGGTTATCAACTCAAGAACGTAAACCATATTTACAAGAAGCGAAACTTCAAAAAAGAAAGTTTTTGTCGAGGAATGTAAATCAGTCCAGTTGTTGATAATGATAAATATGTTGGTTAGGAATCCTGCTTATAATGTTGGTCTAACTGAGAGACCTTAGCTAAATCAGCTAATCGACATTTATTAAACTTAGTGACCACGCCAATTTGTTTTCTATAAAGTTGGAAACTTTTAAGGGTCTGACATTATACTCCCGATCCTAGAAGAGTAAAGATATAAACGATGGCTGCTAATTGTTCCAACTCAGATGATGAAATGACTGACGATTCTTATCAAAGCTCTGATTCTCAGGAGAGCACGGACTCCACTGATGATAGTTATGACGGAGAAGAGGATGTTTGGGAAAGAATTCGAAACGAAGCTAAAGAACGGCACCAGGAAGATTGGGAAGCGTTGGTTAAAAAGTATGAACACGATGGGGATAGTCATGAAGTTGCTGAAATCAAAGCCAGTAACGCTTTGGTTCCTACCTATAGAAAAGGCCTAAGAGAAGTGTTGTTCGAACTGAGATATGAAATGGATTCACAGCTTAAGAAAAGATCCTGATTTCCGAAAAATCTTGGAAACAAAGCAAAACTTGATGAACATGGAAGATTATGGATGGCAAGAAGCGACCGAGGCTGCAATTCACCACCGAAAATTCTTGTTGAATAAACAATTCCAAAAACAACCTATTTCGGAACAGAGTGTCCCGTGATGAACAATACATTTGTACCTTTTAGAAATAAGTTTTATTAAGTCCATTTCTATTAATAAATATTCTTCCTCTTGTCATCGTCATGTCCGGGAATGCTTATGCCAGACTTGTTTGATGCTCTCTTTCCATACTCAGAAAACGAACTGCAAATTGGTGTTTTTGAGATTGAGTAAACTTTGTTTTGGTGGTTTGTTTTTATTCGTATGGTAATTATAGTTCAGTTTTAGAGAAGAATTTGCATCACAAGAGTTTTCCTCAAAACAATAGGCTCTTCAGTTATCGCTAATCCCTAAGAACAATAGCAGAGTTGATCTAATGAGTCACAGTGGATTTTGTATACAATTATCTTATGAGTTATTAACTGTAAAGGAAAATAATAAAGACAGTTTAGAGCCTATTAAATACAATACTTTTATTAATACAAAGACACAATTCAGTATCACATCATGGCTTTATTTTACATAGTATTTCTAAAAGAGACCTGAACGCCAAGCGCCGTTACAGGTATTACAAATAGTTCCATAGTAACACAGAGTTCTCTTGCATACTGAGCACTGTTTGAGTTGGCTCAAAGGCGGCTTTCCTCCAAACGTAACACTGGGTACTGACTGTTCTTCAATATCTCCCGGTTCAGTCGTCATTGAGGAGGTATCTTGCTCTTCTACTGATGTGGTCTTCAGGATAGCATTTTGTCTCTGAAGTGTTGGACGAAAAACCTCTTCTGGTTCATCGGATAGTTCAGTCTGTCGTGGATTCCTACGATCAAAGGCTTCATAGTCCGGATCCTCTGGGTTTTCGGATATGGTTTCAATAAGATCATCCATCTCCTTCACAATGTCTTTGAGGTTGATCCACTCATCGACTGTCAAAGCAATTCCCTCCTTAGTGGGAAATTTCTTGTTTTGGCCTTGCATGTACTTTCGAATGTGAACTCTCATCTTGCCGTGGAAAATGTTAGCGCTGGTGTGGTAGCCTCGATGTCCTAGCTTGTAGATCACTTCCATCTTGTTCACTTCTCAATTTCGACTAGAGTCAGGGTCGATCAATATCTTGTTCAAGGCTTTGGGTTGTACTGATTCGGAGACACAGGTTCTGGTTTTAGAGACGACCCCAAACAATAGGCTTTGCCCAAACATGCCCGAATTAATGAGAGCGCCCTAAAAATTAGCATAGCGCCTTAAAAAGGGCGTACGCCCTAATTAATTTATGCATGACCTAAGACAATAGGACTGTGACGTCACCTGAATTAATGAGAGCGCCTTAAAAATTAGCATAGCGCCCTAAAAATTAGCATAGCGCCTTAAAAAGGAGGCTAATTCGGTGCCTCTCCTACTACTTTGGTCATTACTTAACAAAGCTGCGCCATCTACATTCTAGGACGTGCTAAATATTATTATATGGAACAATAAAAATATCTGCATCGGTAAACAGTCTATATATAGATGCAAAATCATGGATCAGGGCATTGTAACGTTAGGTGACCTTGTTACTAGAGCTGGTAAATTACGTTCTTTTGACTATTAAAAAACATAAGTCAAATTTTATATTAAAGGAATACTTTTTGTTAATGGGGATCTTCGACTCCATACCCTCACAGTGGAAAACGTTTTGAAATGGCTTGGAACTAGAACAATGGAGAAAACCCTCCCTCTGTTCCTCGCAAAGCCTTTTTCTTCAAGGGAAGGAAATATCCTGTGACAGTCTTTCTTCAAAAATGATACACTCTCATTTTATAATTAGCAAGGCCATCGCTCCCACTGCTCAAGCTAAATTCAATTCCCTCTACCCTAATTCTCAGTTTTGTTGGAGAGAAATATATTTATTACCTTTCAAAACTTGTTTAGATACGTCATTAAGAGTATTTCAGTACAAAATTCTAAACCGTATTTTGTATACTAATAAGATTTTGTGTAAGATGAAAATAGTCTCCTCTCCACTCTGTACCTTTTGTGAAACTGCAGACGAATCACTCGAACACATTCTTTATCACTGTCATTATGTTTCTACATCCTGGACGTCTTTACAGGCATGGTTTGGGTGTATATGACGGAATATTATCCGAAAAGGATGTTATATTTGGCCTTTGGAAAATTTTTCACAAATATCTGATTCCAAATTTCATCCTTTTAGTAGCTAAACAGACAATTGATCAATGTCGATTTAAAAAACTGAAGCCGAGCCTTGCAGTGCTGATTGCCGGACTTAAGTATTTTTATAGCATCGAGCTCTTTATAGCCAGGAAAAATGGAAGTCTCCTGACGCACTACCGAAAGTGGGAAAAGTTAAACTTATAAAATATCGTACAGCCACCTATTATTACTTTATCACTTTTTGTACGTTTTTTTTCTAATGTATACTTGTAGTAGTTTGACTTTTATAGCTTTTCTTTTTGTAGACTAGTATTGTAAAGTTTGCACTTTGTATCTGTATGTATTTTAGTTGTATTTGGAATTGTAGTTCAGTATTGTAAAGTTTTGCAACTTTGTCTTTGTAATTAAAAGTACTTCCAATAAATATTAATAAAAAATACCCATTGGCATAAAGCAAAAGCTTAGAAATTCACAGAGCAAATCCACCCTGTGCCTAGATACATGGTCTGTTTCTGATAAAAACCGTCACCATTTGTTGCATGCTTACTGGGGGAAGGGGTACTGGATTTTCGATTAGTACTGGATATAAGACCACAAGCAGTAATTAACTCGTATTGTCTTTATAATCCTTCACTAATATTTTCTTTAACGAAATCCTTTTGCGCGCTATGCTCACAGGGGACGTAGTCGGTGTATTTGTCGTCTGGTGGAGAGCAAATATCGTGTCACGTGACCTATTCCACCAATCAGGCAGGATAACAAATATTTGATGAGTTATTCACCGAAGTGGAGGTGAATAGTGGTGGATATTTACCGAGCCGCTTAATTGCATTCAAATTTGTTAAGAGAACAATACAAGGGCCTTGACCATTTTAGCATATCTTAATAATTATTACTTAACCATAGTTATTTTTATTAGTGTAACTCATAGTATATATTATTAGAATATCATCTTGTTAATATTTTTAATTTAGCTTATTTATTCATAATATTTATTATTCATTGTATTAATATAGTTGACTTTATAGCTTTTATCTATTTTAGTGTTGGCAGCTTCAATATAGCACTCAGTAGAACTTACATTTGCATAGTTTTGTAACATATTTTAATATATTAAGAGGGCCACTAGTTTATCAGTCTGTGACTGTAAAGTGTTTAAACCCTCGTTAAATAAAGTTATTATTATTATTATTATATAATTGTGTTAGTATATACCACACTGCAGGTGAATAGCCAGCACCAAATAGTTATTTTACTTTCTCTCAAATGAACAAAAACTCGCGCGAAGTGATCGCTGCTTCGCTCGGAGGTGAATTGAAATCATATTCACTCTTTGAGTAATCAATAAGAGCGCGCGAAAAGTGATATTCATTAGTGTGGTATATACTAATTACTTATATTGAAAGGACATATATACTATACAGAGTATTGGAAGGTATAGCAGCATGGGTGAACTTTTGTAATTGTGAATGAATCATAAAAACCGAGTAGGTTAAAGTGTACGATAATTACTCGGACCATAGTTAATAGAGTGGAGTGGTTATGAAACCCAGCGACCTTCTTTGTTATATGTCTTTGTTAGCTTTTTTCAACCGTGACCCTGCACAAAACACAATAGAAATTCCAATGTGTTAATCAATCAGCCAATAGAAACGTGTGAGTTCAGTCGTTCAGGGGACGCTAATGAACTATGACCCTGCACAATATTTTGTCTTGCCCCCTACCAACATAAATCGCAGCGCCTTTGTTAGCCCCTTTGAAGTCTGCCGGGTTTCATAACCATTCCACTCTATTAACTATGCTCGGACCGCGTAAGGTTTTGTTTCGTCGTCGACACAAGTGCGAAATTGCATAACAGATCTATTACCGTGCTATCGATGTGAGATGGATAAATATATTTGACACACGGCCTCCACGCCGATGCGTCAGACTTCGATACTCTACTGATCTTTTAACTTATTCCTAACCTAAGGAAGTTTTGACCAAAACAATACGTTAATCTTTTCAGAATTTGCTGTAATTAGGAAAAAGTACATTTCGATAGTGATGACAAGCGAGTCGTGATAACGAGACATGATCAAGCAGAGATAAATATTTCAGGACATTTATTAAGCCGTCTGGTTGTCAGAGTTAATTGTTGTTTGATCAATTAATCACTAGGACCTTACCTTGGGTGCCAGAGGTTAATTCTTCTCGCTAAGTTTACTCAAGAGCGGTAAAGGCGCGATCAGTGAGTACCGTAGGCGCGAGAAGAACCTTTGGAACGGAGCGCTAGGTTTTACTGTTTTGGATGGACTTTGATCCCAAGCGTAACATTTTGATTGACACAATCTAAGCCAATAGAAAATAAGTAATTACACTTGTGTCAATGCTGTGCCTCGTGATATTTCAGTACATATCCAATTTCTAAAGTTGTCAACTGTAAAACTGACCGGGTGGGAAAGAAACTGTGGTGTCTTACGACGGTGGTCTATATAGTGACCATTTATCAGTGACAACCCAAACAAGATACCTACAAGAACTAGCTTTTTTGTGCTACTACATACATGCATAACAACTGACCAGCAGATACTGTACACTCCTCCCCTCTTAGTTTCAGGGACATGTGAATTAAACGAGCTTCAAATGCAAAGTCACAGTTCAAGATACAGAGAAGCCTGTCATCGGTTGTTCCTTCACAACCTTCAAGCCATTTTTCAAAAGAAAACCGAGACGCCATTCGAGTGCCATTCAGTGATTCACATGCACGAATCTCATTGGTTGTATTTTTTGGTACAAACTCTAAAACTGCTGCAGGTTTATCGAAAGAAATGACCTAAAAAATAATTATGAAGACATAATCCTGCTGGATTGAACTAGCAAGAAAAATTAAACAAATATTATAATTGGTTGCGTTTATCGACACCCGTCAAATAATAAATAATTATTCTATGATATTATGAAAGAAAGCTTAGAATACCTTATATATTTTAGGCTTGTCGACAAACAACTTATCAATCTGATATTGAAAATCACCAAATATTAAAGTGCAAGTATCATGTCAAAAAAATTAACATTAATTTATAAACATGAATCAATCCCGCAATTCGGGTAGCGTTTATTCTAGTTTAATTTCTGCTCCTGCCTCTCAAAGAAAACTAAGTTAGACAACTGAATTATATAACAAATAGAATTTGGGGCAAAAAGAGTTCATGTTGTTTTATGGAGATACTTGCACTTTAAATAAATACCAGTTTGGATTTAGAAAGGGAAGATCTACAGCACAAGCAATAAATGAAATTACTGATAATTAAAAAAGCAATTGACAATAACTTAGTCACGTGTGGTGTATTTTTAGATTTTTCAAAAGCATTTGATACTGTTAATCACAAACTTTTAATACAGAAATGTTTTAAACACTAGATAAATTTTAATACAGAAATTCACCAGTGGGAATTCTTTTTTTCTTTTCCACTGAAATATAAGAAGTTTGCCTAAGAATATTGACCTTTTGCATGACCTTTTATACTGTTTTAATACTGCATCTGATTTTAATAATTGCTGTCACTGAAACTAAAATCAACAACAATTCAGTTGCAAACTTTGATCTACCAACTACAAATGTTATCATACAGACTCTCCAACGATGGCTGGCTGCTATACATATACCCAATCAGCTAAATTCCTTCCCTAGACCAGATTTAAAACTAAATGTTGATGAAGTTCAGGCTTGCTGGGTTCTGAAATCGTGCCAGGATGTGGCAAACCTAATATAATAGTTGGCTGTGTAAATAGGCACTCCTCAGCAATAGATCACTTCACATCAGAGCTACAAATATATTTTACAGCAATTCAATAATTCAAAGCACCAAATGTTCATACTAGGTGATATGAACATTGACTTTTATAAGTTTAATTCACACTCCAAAACTGAAGACTACCTAGATATGTCAGTGTATAGCAACAACCTTCTTTCAATTATCACAAAGCCTACAAGATTAACTAATTACACTTCTACTTTAATCTAATTTAATTGACTTTAATTTATATATATACATGTACCAATACCCCAATCCAGCAGATCACACCTGGCATTACAAATATGGACATCAGTTCAGATCACCTAACAATCTTTTGTATTGCTGACACTCAATTAATTAATTAAGTAACAAAAATAAAAGATCACGAGATATTATAGGGATTACTCTAAATTTGATTCAAACAGCTATCTGAATGATATTAACTCAATCGACTGGGTGAATTTCTTAAATGAGAATAATGATCTGCACGCTAAGGCTTACACATTTGTGGAAACGCTCAAAGAAGTGGTAATCAGACACGCACCTATAAAACAAGTACCTAGAAGCAAAATAAAGCAAAAAAATCATAAACCCTGGATAACCTGAATGGGCTATTAAAATCAATTAAAGTTAAACAAAAACTGTACCGCACACATTTCCTTAGTAAAGACACCTACAAAAAATCTCAAACATTCTCAACTAAAACAGCAATGTATTAAATCTATATATTACAGGTATCAATTTGAACCGGAATAAGAATAAACTTATAGGCTCTCTTATAAAAAGGAAGGCTAAGAGCCAGACAATCCCGACTAGACTTATACATAACAATGTTACCTTTACTGATAAACAAGATATAGTTAACCAGTTCAATGAATACTTTATTAATGTAGGTCCCAATTTAGCAAAAAATATTCGCCAGAATAACATAAACCCTGCCCAATTATTTTCAAACGACCTAACCGATCTCAACTATTAATTTTAGTCAAATTGGCCTTATCCTTTCAGGCCTTGATAACAATAAAGCTTCAATAGACGTACCTAATAAACTTATTAGTATGTCTAGTCAACCACTTTCAACCCTCTTACATAAATAATCAACGAATCAATTATGACTGGAATTGTCCCAGATATCCTTAAAGTCTCCAAAGGCACTCCAGTTTGTAAAAATGGCCCAGTAACTGATGCTGGTAATTACAGACCAATTGCCGTACTCTCACCCTTTGCCAAAGTGTCTTGAGAGGCTGGTCTATGATGTCTATATATGATCAGCTAATTGAATTTCTGGAGAAAAAAAATGTTCTTTTTAAATATCAGTTTGGATTCGGGGGAAATCACTCAACCGAACAAGCAAAACTTGAGCTCACTGATCAACGTAAGCTGAATATTGATAATAAGTAGTTAACTTGTGGTTGATTTGTCAAAAGCCTTTGACACTTTCAATCATCAAATCCTCCTTAAAAATATACAGATATGGCATCCGACTGGCACTCCACTCCTTTGGTTCACGAGCTACCTGGAAAACAGGTCTCAGTATGTTAAAATTAACAATATAAAATCTAGTAGTGCTTAACATCAAATGTGGAGTACCTCACGGGCAACACTTAGACCACTGATTGCTTTTTCTCTTGTACGTAAATGATATGCCAAATTGTTCAAAGAAGGCTAATTTTAGAATTTTTGCTAATGATACAACTCTATTTTATTCCTGTGATACTTCAAATGAACTAGAAACTGTTATAAATTAACGGAGAATTTCAGTGGCTTATAGATTATTACGCTGCGAATAAGTTGTCTGTCAATTAAAAAAAAACTCACTGTGTACTCATCTCACCCACTCGTAAAAATGCTAAAGTTGAAATACCTAACATAGGACAAAAAGTTGTCCTCCCTCCGCAAAAAACCAACACACTAAATCCCAATTCGATCTGTGGATTAGCCGGGACCTGGCTTTGATCAGCCCCCATGGTTGTTTCAGGTCTCGTTAGAAATTCAGAGTTGAAAGTTCAAAAAGAACACATTAGATATCTAGGGATATACATTGATAAAAATCTTAACTGGGAACCTCAAATCCAACATATTAACAGTCAAATTTCTAAAAATTTAGGAATTCTTTACAAACTTCGACACTATCTGAGTTTGCAGATGTTACTGAAAGCAAATGTAGTATTCCCTAATATATCTTTATCTTCAGTATAGAATTATGAGCTGGGGCAATACTTACAAAAGCAGACTAACAAAAATCAAAACAAAACAAACTAAATGCATACGTTTCTTCGCTCGCAGCAGGGAAAAGGCCACTCCCTATTTTAATCTCCTAGAACTACAAACCCGAGAGAATATTTTTAGATTAAAAATCTCTACATTTGCTTATATAATATCAACTGATAGAACTAATACTCCTGAGATATTTACCCAGTATCGTATAAGGACATCTGTTGACATTGTTATACAAACCAGGTATGCAAAAAATGAATTATTTATAGGCCCAAAGTGTAAACTGACTATGGTGTACATACATTGAAATGTTCTGTCATACATCCATGTTGATATAAAAAATCTAGGCTATCATATCTGCAGTTTAAAGTATTACAAAATGTTTCTTCTCAAGACACAGGTCTAATTTTATGTGTGTGCCTTTCGGCAATTAATTGTTGGATTGCTGTTGTCATTGCGGTTTTCTCTTCTGCTCTTTTTATGTTATTCTTGAAAAAAAATATCAAAAAAACGGGCAAGTCAGGATTTTCCAAATTCGCTCACAACTCTTCGTAAACAAATACTGAAATAGCGATAAAACCCGGCGTACATTTCGAAAGAAACTAAACAATTTGTTACACATTAAGGCAAATACTAATTTAAAACTTTTTTGCTTTTTAGTTTTTCAGCTAAAATTCAAAATTTAATGCAGTTCTTCTGGCTCTCGCAAGTTCGATGAAAACAACTCAGTCTGCAGTAAAAACGACTGAATTGACTGAAGCTGGATTAGTGGAGAAAAATAACTATAGTTGTAACTGAAATACACAGAAGCTGAAATGGCTGTTACTTCATGATCAAACAACACAAAGAAAAGTTTGGCTACCTCACTGTAAAAGTGTGAGTGCGGTAATGTTAACGAACTATAATACTGAGACAAGACGTGTTGAACTATACAGATTTCAAGATGGCGTGACCTTCTCAAGACCGCATGGCCCGCCTCGAACTGGGGCACTCACTGCTAGTCCGTCCCAGGTCCACGCAACATAACTAGTAAGAACGTTCTAGGTATTATGACACTCACAACGCTACTACAATCGTGGAAACGAGCACACAGTTTCATCAAAGAAAGCAGTTTTCTTTTATTGTATAGGCTAAGAAATTCAGCATTCACATTTGGTAATTTGCTTATAAATGATGATTTTTTACTAATTAATACTTACAAGTTTGTTTGTATTCTCCTACAGCTCTTTTTGGCAAGTTGTGCAGTGTGCTTATCGCCACTCGAGTACAGTGTTTTAAACTTGCCGGTTTTCAATTTTCAAATCTTCCACAAATATGCACATTTTTGTCTGTATATATTACGACTTCGACTTCGGCTCGATCCATAAATACCCAAAAAATAAACTTGGCGAATACCCCCCATCTTAACCTCACGCTTGGTCAATAACCTCTATATATTTTTCACTTGAAAGATTTATAGTCACTTTAACACTTATCGACTTATTTATAATCCGATATGCATGCAATATGCTTGATAAAAACATCATACCAGGACTGCAAGAAATCAGAACTGTTAAACATAAATAAATTGGTGATATCCTATAGGCCCGCCCAAGATTCTGGAGCTCTTTAAGGTCAAATTATACGGATTTCTTGGCGATGGCGTGTTTACAAAGTGACAGTTCAAGGGGATAGCAGATAGCTAGTGTATCAAAGCCTTTTTAAACTACACTAAGACTCAATAAGCGGCTGTGTGTTTCACTCGATTCGATACTTGACTGAATCTATAACTACGATTCAATAAAACTATTATCCTAATGAGATGTCTAGATCCTTCATTCTAATCCCTCAAAAGCAAGCGTTTCACTTATATTAAAGAGAGTGCAACAGTCGATTCATGCATGCCCCAAGTGATGCGTGCATGACTTTCGTGGCAGTATAGACCTTAGAATAAAGTACGTCGATACTTTAAGCAATTGAAATATTGGGATTTATAATAATAAGTGCTGCCTCGGCAAGAAATTTTGATCAGCAAGGCGCACGCGTTTTTCAAATACTTTCTATAAAGTGAAATTCAAACATAGTGACATTAGGCTGAAATAAGAAGTGATCGATGGTCATCCCCTGGCGATGGCCAGAATGAAATATCTTCTCTGCCTTCTACATACAGAAAAAATAGCATCTTACCTGAGCTCTGAGTGCTATATTTAGCGGAACTTGGGTACCAAAACGATGATTTTGATCTAAAGGTATTTCAGCTTTACTCAGGCCAGCACTTATTGCCAGCAGGCCAGCACGTTTCCAAATCCCTTTTTTATTTTGTTTCTTTTATTTTTTATGTTTTGGTTTTTATTTTATACGTTGGCGTTTTTTGTTTTTACCATTTACAAAACCCGTTTGACTTTTCGGTTTTTATTTTTCATTTTTATTTTTCTGGATTACGTTTTTTTTATTTTTCATATTTGCAATTTGCAAATCCTTTTTACAATGTTTCAGATTTTATTTTTATATGTTTTTATTTTTGCCGCATGCAAACCCAAAAAACAAAATTGTAAACGGCAAAAATAAAACCAAAACGACAAAAGTAAAAACCAGATAGCTAAGGATGGCACCATGTAAGTTTGGTCGATTTATATTGAAGATTTTCGTTGAAAATGGAAGAATTAAAAAGTCATACTTATTCAATTAAATATTATACAGCTCGTAAGCTTGGATTACCTGTAGATTAATTGGACAAACGCCAAACAGGGTCAAACCAATGTAAACGAACCTCCTGCAATCGGATCAGGTGAAAATCCATTGCATATATAACTTTAATTTAACGAATGTCGAACTTTACAATATTCTGTACTACTGAGGTATCCCATAACGTCTTTATTGAATAAATGAAATTTAAATTGATGAATATATGGAGGGGGATATATGAGTAGTATACAAAGTGCCGCTTCTGGGACAGCACCAACGTCATATTGCAGCAATATGACGTCCGTGCTGCACCATAACCGCCACTTATACATACTACTTATTACATTTTATTGCATTTTGTTACCCCTATTAGAGAAAGGCTACTATTAAGGTATTACACTATGGCTGAACATACACTAACATTCGTTCGAGTGCCCGGCATTAAGGATTATTTACGCGGATGGAAGATGGATGTTCCAAGGGGTAATCATTTCGAAGCAGACCCAGCAGCCTTTCTTGCCGGTGTACGTAGGCAGACTACCGAAAAGCTTGAGGAAGATCTCCAAGCCCTTAAGAGCATTAAGTTTCAGTTAGCTTTAAACATCACATTACGACTTGACAAACCCGAGGGTTCAGTATACGAGATAATTACCTTTCGTAGTTCTCAAGCCGTTTTGACCAATAGCGATGAGATCCGCGGTGTAATAGTAGAAGCACATGCTCAGATTCATAACATCATTGAGAAGTGGATCAGCCGAGGATCGAACTGGGTTATAGATAAAGTCAACATTCTATGGTTGAACATTGCTCGATATCAACCACTACGTGGAGGTTCATATATACCACTGCTTCCAGAGTTTCCAGAAATCGCGAGTAAGAAAGCTGTGATCAACGTAAAGAACTATGACGATCGTTGTTTGCGTTGGTCGCTACGTGCCGCAAAGTGTAAGATCAAAATACATCCCGAGAGGATATCGAAGTACCAAGAAGACGATGGGTTGAACTTTGATGGGATAGACTCGCCAACACCAATCTCACAAATAAAACGTGTTGAGAGGCAAAATGAGATCTCTATCAATGTGTATGGTTGGGATCACAAGGAAAAGTGTTTGATCGTGCACCATATCTCGAAGGAGACTTTCTCGACACGTGTTAACCTATTGCTAATAGAGTGCCCAGATAGTGGTAAGCAACACTATTGCTGGATCAAGGATTTTAATAAGCTATTATTCGATCAAACAAAGCATGGCCAACGAAGATCTTCTCAAGAAACACGTTCCCGAGTGTAACGGTGCTAACGATCGAGCCATTCGAATTGAAATGCCTACCAAGTATAACAACAAATTATCCTTTCAGAACATACATAAACAACTAAAAGCTACGTACGTTATCTATGCAGACCTTGAGGCCTTAACAACTAAAATCGAAGGACGTGCCCAAGACCCTAAGAAAAGCTATACACTTAAAACAGAAGAACATATTCCATGTGGATTTTCCTATATCGTTGTACATTGCGATGGTCGTAGCGAACCGCCCGTACTATATCGAGGTATAGATACTATCGAGCGATTTCTACTATGTGTACAAGATGAAGAAACTAAGATAAAAGCCCACGTGGCCCAACCATTATGTATGTCGTGGAAAAACAAGCGGGCTTTCGATCACGCAAAGATTTGTCATATTTGCCAGAAGCCCTTAGTTGGTAATGATAGAGTACGAGATCATTGTCATATCACTGGTGAGTTTCGAGACGCGGCACATAAGGTATGTAATCTCAAATTACGTCTCTCACCTATCATCCCAGTTGTATTCCACAATCTACGCGGATATGATTCTCACCTATTGATGCAATCTATCTCCAAAACGAAGGGCGATATCTCTTGTATACCAAATAATATGGAGAAATATATATCATTCTCACTTGGTAACCTACGATTCATTGATAGTTTTCAATTCTTACCATTCTCTCTTGCTAAGTTGGTAGCAGGCTCAGCATCAGACACGTTCCAACAAATTGCAAAACATACATCCAATCAAGAGAAAGCCAAGTTGTTAACACGTAATGGTGTTTATCCATATGAGTACATGGATTCTTGGAATAGATTCGCAGAGACTTCTCTTCCACCGAAAAATGCATTTTATAGTAAGTTAATAATAGAGGATATATCTGATGAAGATTATGAACATGCACTAGAAGTTTGGAACGTATTTGATTGTGAGACATTAGGTGACTACCACGATCTATATCTACGAACCGACGTACTTCTTTTAGCAGATGTGTTCGAGACCTTTCGAACGACATGCATGCATAACTATGGATTAGACCCGGCTCACTATTACACTAGCCCAGGACTCTCATGGGATGCGTTGTTAAAGAAGACTGGAGTGGAGCTTGAACTATTAACCGACTACGACATGCATCTATTCGTTGAGAAAGGTTTACGTGGCGGTATATCTATGGTGTCTCATCGTCATGCCAAAGCAAACAACCCAAACGTACCGGATTTCGATAAAGATAAGCCAAATAGCCATATAATATATCTTGACGCAAATAATCTATATGGATGGGCCATGAGCCAATATCTGCCAACGGGAGGATTTGAGTGGTGCATGCCAACGAAAGAACAAATCATCCAGCACGAAATCGATTCTGATAAAGGTTACATTCTCGAAGTTGACCTCGAATATCCTCAAGAACTTCACAACGCACATAATAGTTATCCATTAGCTCCAGAAAGAATGCAAGTAGATAAAGCTTGGTTCTCGAGGTATCAAACAGATCTATTCGATAAATTATATAATGGAAATGGATCCTTGAAAGTGGGAAAGCTTGTACCTAACTTATATGACAAAGAACGATACGTGCTCCACTACCGCAATCTACAACTATATCTATCTCTTGGCATGCGTTTGAAAAAGATCCATAGGGCACTACGATTCGATCAATCACCATGGATGGAGCCATATATAAGAATGAATACAGATCTACGAAAACAAGCGAATAGCCCTTTTGAGCAAGAACTCTACAAACTGATGAACAATAGTGTATTTGGCAAGACAATGGAAAATCTACGTAAGCGTGTAGATGTCAAATTAGTGCGGGCCTCAGAAGGAGTTAAACTACAACGTTTATTGAATAAACCTAGCTATGCTCGCTCAACGAACTTTGACAACGATCTAGTTGCCGTACACAATTACAAAAGTAAGTTACTACTGAACCGTCCAGTATATGTTGGAATGTCAATTCTAGATCTTTCAAAACATCTGATGTATGACTTCTACTATAACGAGCTCAATAAACAGTATGGACAACGTTGTAATCTACTATATACAGATACTGACAGTCTACTACTACACATTGAAACTGAAGACATCTATGCAGACATAGACAAAAACAAACACCTATACGACACGAGTAACTACAACGAAGACCATCCATCATACGACGTATACAACAAGAAAGTACTTGGTAAAATGAAAGACGAATGTAGAGGTATTCCCATAGTTGAATATGTTGGACTACGATCGAAGCTATACTCAATATTGAAAGTAGATGGTGAAGAGATTAGGAAGGCTAAAGGCACCAAAAAGGCAGTTGTGAAACATCGTATTCGTCATGAGCAATACAAAGAGTGCTTGCTATATAAGAAAGTATTCCGCTATGGTATGGATATGCTTCGAAGTGAAGGTCATAGAATCTATGGTATGCATATGAATAAAGTATCTCTATCACCATTCGACTCCAAGCGATGGATTGCAGAAAACGGAATAGATACATTAGCCTATGGGCATAAAGACATAATTACAGCAGATGATTTCATCGATGAGTTGCTTGGGTACGAAGATGATTTCATCGATGAGTTGCCTGGGTACGAATATGATTTCATCGAGGAATTACTATCTTAGAATTCCCCTTGGAGGTAGTTCAGTATTTGATGGTACCACTTGTAGTTCTTCACGTACAAATCCACGATTCGGCGCATCCTCTTCCAAATAGTACAGAACTGGTTGGTTAGGAGATATAGCACTACGTGAAATGATATATGTCTGTAAACTCCATACAGGATCGGTCGCTCGTTTGGTTCCACCTTCCAACTCTCCTGGCGCATAGAGATATCTAACTAAAACGTCGAATGGTAGTCGCTTTTCGTTCAATCCAACAGTTCGAGAATATATAGGAGTCTTTATGTTTACTTGTTGTGCCTCTACAGAATTCGATGGGTTCTTTCCTGTTAGCCGAGTAACTTCGTTATTCATGGCCTTGATAACCTCAGGAAGCCTCAATACCCATTCTCTACTACGCGCATCCGATCCTTCAGATGTGAGTACCATCTCTTGTGCATATTGATATCCAAACAATCTCTCAGCTAGCGTTCTATTTGCTCGTTCGACAAAACTTTGTGCCCTATGATTACCAGCTTCACCTCGTTGAACTTTCGTACCACGTAGTTCTAAGGTTTCAGACATACGTCCCATGAATTCTCTACCAGGATCGACTTGTAACGTTTTTGGCCATTCTAGTGGACTACGCTTGTAGATTCGTTCGAATGCCGTGGCAACTTCACTACTATCTTTCGATGCTAAGGGTTCAGCTTCTTTATATCGAGAAGCCACATCGATTACCACTAAAGCATACTTATATAGCTTTCGTCCACGTCCAGGTCGATCGTGAGGTAGAAATATCAAATCGGCTTGGTGAACCTCATTTAAGGTTTCGATACAGTCCAATGTGGTCGTGGTGGTGATAGATATATTTGCCACATAGCTTGTTTCTCCAACCAACTCTTAGCCGCATCTTCTGATACATTTGCAGCCGCCGATAGCTTACCAATTGCAGATTGGCCTTTCCAGTATCCATTAGGACCGTAGAAGATATTCGCAAGGATGGCATCCATCATATATAACATAACGATGAGGTCTAACATGAAGACGGAAAAAGAATAAGAACTTATCTAACCAACTAGTTCTTATTCTTTTTTTTTTCGTCGAACGTAAAAATTCTCGTTTTTAAAAAGCATATCGACTAATAGCATATCCAGCAACTAGCATTCCACCACCAACATAGATCAACTCGCCAGTCTTCTGATTGCTTGAGGGTTGATAGTAGTCAGATAAATGAGGCTCTTTCATTGCTTTGAGTCGTTTCAGTGACTGACGTAACTTATCGGATTGCACAAAGGCTTTGTTGGTATCGCGTTGAATATTGTAAGCATCGCGTTCAGCAACTTCCTGTTCGGCCGCCCAATCAGACAATTTTTGACGTTCTTCGATATATGCTTCCCTAGCAGCATCGAATTTTTCCGTTGCCCTATCATGCCTTTCTCGTTCGATATCTTCCCCACCAAACATCTTAGCAAGCATTTGACTACCAGTAAATGCCGATGCATTCAAAACCGCACCTACAATACTCATTCCAATCGACTTTCCAGCGGCCACCCACATACTTACTATGAATCCTTTGGTATGATCTTTTGTTTCTCGAGATATTGTTTTGCATATATGCCACCAGCTATCACGACAGTCCACTTCACGTAATTTATAATAGAAGGATCACTAAGCATAGATTCCTTGGTAGCCTTTTTTACGATCCACCCAATACCAGTAGCAAGTCCAGTTATCATAGCAGCATCGGTTGCTGTTTTCATCAATTCTTTATCCATCCTAACATATATCATATAGTCTCTAGTCTTTAAATGTTACTCCATATCTGGAAATGTTGACACTACCGGACTTGCAGGTCGTATCGTGCTAACGTTCTTAGTAGTTCCATCTCCGTATCTTTTGTATTGATAGTATGCTCCAACCAATGCAGCACCCGTACCAATAACTGCGAGAGTAGTATTAGTAGATATCCAACTTTCTTCTACAACGATACTTTCACGTGCTATCTCTCTCTTTTGAGCCTCTCTAGCAAGTTTATTGCTTAGTGCTAACGCTTTTTCAGCAGCGACCTTCTTTGGATCTTTTACCTTAGTTGGTGCAGTTGTCGGTGGATTCGCAGTTATCTGATCCGTTTCTTCCATCTTGATTCGATATAGTAAGTATGCGCGAAGGTTCAATAGGTGTACTAGGAACGACTATGTGATCAGCTACATGGAACAAGGCACTAGCTAAGGCCACGCATCGACCTGCTTTAAGTGATAATAGGTGGTCTTCTTGTAGGTCCTTAAACAGTTCTTGTTGGTCATCTATTGGAACTACGTATGCGACTGCGCGAGTAGCTAGACGTAGTGCACCATTTACTAAGCATCCTGTTATTTGCTTTGCTACTACGGCCTGGTATCTACTATGTAAACGTTTTACGTCCTTCTCAGACAGTTTAGTTATATCTACTATTGAGAAATTCTGTCCTAGATATTCTTTTGTTGTACCCATTGCAGCTAAAATTGTAAGTGCTTCCCGACATTCTTCGATGCCCTCCAATTTTGTTGGAAGTTCCAATTTGGTTGGAGGACGCTCATCCATCAGTTCGTTGATGTACTCATCCATGATAATATGTTATAGGTGCAGGTAGCTCTAACACTACATCAAAAGGATGTCGTAAACAAAAACACATGCGAGCAAACTTGTGAGATCTAAGTATTGTTCGTAACTCATTACAATCTTGTGAGCCTCCATAATCTTCAAATATCCTTTTGCCATCTATAACCGATGCCGTATGAAATGCTACTACGATAGCTACGTTCTCACGAAAAGGTTTACATATACTCGTTAATTGTTGGGATAGCACCCAAATAGATAGTCCTATATGTCGAGCAGAGAATGCTAAATCTACTAGCTTGTCAGTTCTTCGTTTTACATCCTTCGAGGCGGCACAATCATCGAGAATCAATAATGTATTGGTACCTGACCAAAAGGTTGCACAAATATTTAACGTAGCATTGATAGCATCCTGTGGTGGAGATATAACATAAAAGTGCGGATCTCGATTAGCAAATCCAAGATATGTTTTATTGTGGGCATACGTAGGACAAATTAATACTATATAATCGAACTTACCACGAAACGGTCCACGAAGTTGTTCTATGAGAAATGCAGTCTTTCCACAATTCGTTGGACCTACTATGAGTGCATTAAATGGGATGTGTTCTACAAGGGAATCCATCAGTATGTTATACTATGTAAAGATCCGTTCAATATCTTGAGTTGAGCATCTGCAAGGACGTAGATATGCATGTTTACGTTTCCACTACCTTTTGCAGTTCTATGGATACGAATGTCGATATCTTTTCCACCGCCAGTTTGCGCCATTCCATCGCCATGAGCAGAGGAATCTTTTGCTGTGCGACAATCAACTAGAATGGCGAATCTGTTGTTGTAAAACTTCGTTGGGGTCATAGAAGTATTGGATGTGGCAAACCATCCTTTTGCGGCCTCCCAAAAATCTGGTGGTAACATACCTCCCGGAAAGAATCTATTTGGAACTCCATTTACGTCTATCTCTATCTTCGAAATATCAGGATTTACGAATGCTTCACTATCTCGTGAACCGGCGGTAGGTGGATCTACGAATAGAAGAAGTAACCCAGCAAATGATCGTCGTGGAACATTGACGTTTCGAGATATTAAAGTATCTGATGCCTTGGCAATAGGTACCATCTTAAAGTGAACGGCGTGATCGTATAGGAATGCAGTACCTTTTTCATATGCGTGAAATGCATGTCTAGCTAGTGTTTCATTCTTGATTGCTTCGTATTCTAACTGGATGTTGTTAAGCTTGTATGTACCTATCTTTGTCGAATCTGATCCAACTATTATCTCGATGGCGCGGGCTAGAGTTAACTCGAACGAAATAGTGTCTTCTAAGGCGTGTGGATATAGAACACCATGTTGTGTCAGAATATCAACGTCTAACGGAATTCTATATTTTGAACCACATGCAAATAGTAGCGCATTCTCACCAGCATCTGAAGTACCTGCATCGCCAGCCTTAGATCGTAGCTTATTTGTGTTATCTGATTGGATACCTTGTTGTATTCTAGATTCTCTCTCCTGCGTAGATAGATATATATCGGAATATGGCTGTAAGAGATCTGACCGGGCAATGTCTTCTACTATTTCAGCTCCCATCTTACAAACTCGATATATAACCAAGCAACGTCCAACATTTGCAACAACACGATTATTGACATGTCCACCAGACAATACTATGTCACCCAATAATGCTAAGCTACCAGGTACTAATACGATGTCTTCTCCCATCGTTGGAACTTCCACATATAAAGTCTCGCCTGGATTGGCAGATGATGGAGTGAAAGTTTTCCTATATAGAGTTCGTTGAGCTTTGAGTGAGAGAGGCTCTCTTCTTTGTGCTTGTGTGGGAATCAACTTCGACGATATCATGTTGAATATACCATGATATGTAGTTATGTTCAATATGGAAGGTGGGGGTGACGTTGATGTCAGACCTGAGGATAATACCGATAGATACGATGAAGAAAACCGGCGACAACGGCAAGATGAAGAAGATCAGCAACGAGAAGAAGAATTACGAGTACTAGAAGATGAACGACAACAAGAAGAAGACCGTCAACGAGAAGACGCAGCCAGAAAACTTCAAGACCATCAAGATGGAGCTGCGGGTGGTGAGCAAATACCACTTCGTAACTTCGCCGCAGAAGGCGCTAGACCAAAGTACCAGGAAACCCCGTTCACTAGGGGTATAACTGATGGGTTCATCAAAAAATTCGATTTGAACAAGACTTTTCGGAAAAGGCAAAAAGGATTCTGGTTGGTATGGTAAAGGAAGAATATGAGGACATTGGTCGTTTAGAGGGTTTTGAGATCTCCTATACAGACAAAAAACTCTCCATTCGCAAACTTGGAAGCAAAGAACCCTTTACGCGTCTATTCATTGGTGAAGGTAAAGACAGAGTACTAAATGAGATGATTAGTACCGATCTCAAAAGAATCTTGGGTCCTAATCAAAAAGAGGTAGCTAAGGAGATGATAATAGCAAATAGACAGAAAGTTGCGCACGACATGTTGATGAAGCTTCAGGAGTTGGTACCTGATACAACCACATCGAATACTAGAAACCCATACAATGAGCATGTCATTACGGTCTCGCTTATGAGAAATGTGTGGAGTGAAGTCCTTACGCGCTTTCCAAATGCAGAAACAAGTGATCTAGAGGTTGGGATTAATTCAAAGGGAGATACATACATCCGGCAATTGAATGATAAGAGTTCGAAATGGCGTCCACTCCTCAACAAAGACAATAATGTAACTAGGAATTTATCCAAAGGTCTAATGGCAGCACCCAAGTTAGCGCCAGAAAAAAAATGGCGGACCAAGGTGAGCATCAATCTCCGCATGAAATAGTGTGTAAAAACATTGAAAATATACTACTACAAGTATTGCAGAAGATAGAAGGTAGAGATTCTGGCTCCAACTTAGAATATATGAATTACAAGATTGACTGGGTTTCTGCTTTGCTCTGAAAGTGCTCCTAACCTTCTTGAAATTTTTCTACCTATGAACCTTTGAAAGGTTTTGAGTACTTCTGCGAAGAAATGTTTGGTTTACAAAGAATACTCTATGTTCTACGCTTGTTTGAAATGGTGAAAAATTGACCATTGACCCATGACCGCGTTAGAAAGCCTGGGTCGATTCCCGTGGCGACGTCATCTCATTAATGCATTATCCTCCATGGCGCCTTTCCATTACAACATCGATTTATAGAAAATATACACAGTTTGTGAGTTGTTAGTAAAGAAAAAAGTCATTTTAGACAAAATGCTAAGTATTTATTCAAATTATTGCAAAGTCGAATTAATGAGATGACGTCTACCCGGTAATCGACCCAGGCTTTCTCTAACGCGGTCATGGGTAAGGAAAGGTCAATCTTCACCATTTCAAACAGGCGTAGAACATAGAGTATTCTTTGTAAACCAATAATTTCTTCGCAGAAGTACTCAAAACCTTTCAAAGGTTCATAGGTAGAAAAATGTCAAGAAGGGATAGAAGCCTTTAAGGCTTGGAGGAGAGTTTGAAAAATTGTTGTTGATACCGTTACTCGAAGTACAGCAGATTCTGTCAAGCATTGATGATAACCCTGGCAAGTCCAATCACTCTGGCCCACCTTTGTTAGCATTTTACATTCCAAGAGAGAATCTGGAGTACTTGTTGGATAATGGATTTAAAGCCACAGATATCGCAAAACTGGTTGGTGTGAGCACAGGCAACCCTAGCTAATGATTTTTACAAGGAATGTATGGGAATTTTTAGAAACAAATCAAAAACTGTACTAAAACAAATGATCAATAAAGTCTGTGTGTTGTGAAGTTGTTCCTCTTCATCACTGATGTGTTTATTTCTGGTTTGAGGAACTTCTGGACTTTTTTTCCCCTCCCCTATATAAATATTGAGAAGGCGGGAAACACAAGACGCGGCATTAGTCCATGTGGCGACTCCTCGAGGCCTCGTAATTCTTCGAAAATCCAAACTTTTAGCATATTACCTCCAGAAACCCCTTCTTACATTCCTCTAGTACTCATTTAATCGATCCAGCGCTTATTTCCCCGCTTTGTAAGTGCTGGGTCAATTCTTGAGCTTACGTCACCTCATTATTTTCCATGGCGCCTTTCTATCACAACAACATCGATATATAGATAATATACACAGTCTGTGAGTTTTTAGTAAAGAAAACAGTTATTTTAGACAAAATGCTAAATATTTATTCAAATTATTGCAAAGTCGAATGACCTGGATGACGTAAGATCAAGAATCGACCCAGTCTTTTTCTTACGCGGTCATGGGTCAGGAAAGGTCAATTTTCACCATTTTAAACACACATAGAACATCGAGTATTCTCTGTAAGCCAAAAATTTCTTCGCAGAAGTACTCAAAACCTTTCAAAGATTTATATGTATAAAAATTGCAAAAGGGGTTAGTGGCACTTTAAGAGCAGAGCACAAACCCAGTCAATCTTGTAATTCATATAATTTAAGTTGGAGCCAAAATCTCTACTTTCTATCTTCTGCAATACTTGTAGTAGTATATTTTCAAGGTTCTTACACACTATTTTATGCGGAGATTGATGCAGACCTTCGTCCGCCATATCTTTTTCTGGCGCTATCTTGGGTGCGCGAGATATTATGGGTAATGCACAAATCCGCTGACCCAATGCCACGAAGGTTTGGTCCAATGCAATGAAGGTTTGGTCCAATGCAACGAAGGTTTGGTCCAATGCCACGAAGGTTTGGTCCAATGCCACGAAGATTTGGTCCAATGCCATGAAGGTTTGGTCCAAGCCACGAAGGTTTGGTCCAATGCAATGAAGGTTTGGTCCAAGCCACGAAGGTTTGGTCCAATGCAATGAAGGTTTGGTCCAATGCCACGAAGGTTCGGTCCAATGCCATGAAGGTTTGATCCAATGTTTGGTCCAATGCCATGAAGGTTTGGTCCAAGCTAAGAAGGTTTGGTCCAATGCAATGAAGGTTTGGTCCAATGCCATGAAAGTTTGGTCCAATGCCACGAAAGTTCGGTCCAATGCCATGATGGTTTGATCCAATGTTTGATCCAATGCCATGAAGGTTTGGTCCAATGCCATGAAGGTTTGGTCCAATGCCATGAAGGTTTGGTTCAATACCATGAAAGTTGTCCAATGCCATGAAGGTTTGATCCAATGTTTGATCCAATGCCATGAAGGTTTGGTCCAATGCCATGAAGGTTTCATCAAATGACAATGATATGGCCAGTTGAATGCCATTTTTGTCCAGAATCCCCCTCCATATGAATAAAACGGTATAATAGCTATTAGTATAAACCAACTAGTGGACTATTACAAATCCTGCATTCTGATTGGCAAACCTACTATAGGTCTATTTGTGATAGCCCATGGTAGAGAAAAACCGCACGCATTTTCACGAATTAATAACATGTTTTCAACTTCAATTTGTTTCTATCTATTATGTTCTACTGTCCTACTAGTTAGTTCATACTAAAACAATTAGACCTCTCGCCCTCATGGGCTACGAGTTAAATAGCCCATTCGGCTGCGCCTCATGGGCTATTGGCTCGTAGCTCATTCGGGCTTCGGGTCTAATTGTTTAATATTACAGTGGCGTCTGCGAATAGCAGTTTCAGCGGTATTGCCTTGAATTCCTCCCTTCGATGTAATGAAGCCATCATTCTTGCATGACACCAACACCCTCTTAAACAAGCACAGCTAACTTTTCTACAGTTTGAATAGTTTTCATTACATTGTTATAGTGAGGCGTTCGGGTCAATACCGCTGAAACTGCTAGTCGACGCACTGTGTCACACGTTAAGCTCTTCTGCGACCTTAGATCTAAATGATCTGCAGTGGAATAGGCGCCGTCTACACCGTCTTACTTATACTTGTAAATGTTTTACTTGTCTTTTAGATAACAATTACGATTTTAGCACAGGTGCAACTCTGCGTAATCGTAACGCACGTCATGCCAGTGACGTTGATTTATAAGATCTAAGTCTACTAGAGGCCAGTTTCGATCCATTCCTGTTGCTATTATAGAAACAATAACTCAATCAAACAACTCAATAACTCAATCCTTTTAGTCTGTCTTGCATGTTAGTTAGAAATTAAAGCGAACCTTTAAAATTCGCGTTAATTTAAGTCGTTTGTGAGGGTTACTTCCGCTACATTAATTAAGTGGAGCGTTAGCTCCCCTCTAAATCCCTGTTTCTCTCCCCAAACCCTATTAACACACACACAACATTTGGGTGTGGTCCGCTCTCGAGGCAACACGGCAGCATCAATTGTTTATTGTACCCATCTATACAATGGTACAAAGACCATTACGTTATCTTATTCGTCATATTACGTATTCTTAATTTAAGAACACAGCATTATGTTCAACAGAACTACAAGGAGTAGTGGACACCAGCTGGGTGAAAATCCTCCCCACACGTCCACTGCTTCTAGGAGGAAAACCCCGGGCCAGCTGTACCCCAGTAAAACAACCCCCGGGCTAGTTCAACTAGATTTCTAAAGCCTTAGAAACTGATAAACGGGAGGCGAGCGAATCTTTCACATAACCGTCTTTAGCAGTCTCACTAAGCCATCGACCATGTCTTTTGAAAAGTCTATCAGACACACCTGCACAAGCTGCAGCCGAAGCACCGCCACTTCTAAGACTGTGAGTGCCTGTTTTTGAGATCTCTGGAACTATGCCTTTAAAAGCCTCACTGACTAATTCTCTAAGTCTAGAGTAACTTAACCCTAGACCTCTATGTCTAGGATTATAACCAATTTTGCATTTGGATAACTGACAAAAAAAACATGAGACTTATTGCTTAAAGAATGCCAATGCTTTGCGAGCCCGTGTTTACATTTGAACAATAGAAAATCGATACAATCGCCATTTTCGTACAGTACGAACATGGCGATTGTAACGGTTTTCTATTGTTCAAGCTCGCAAAGCATTAATCCTGATTGGCATTCTTTAAATTAGCCTTATCTAAATATCGGGACATCATAGCTACAGGGCAAGTAGATTTACCCCACGAAGCTAGAACAACACAATCATTGTCTCTTAGTTGATCTGTCTTAGATCGAAATTTCTAAATAATTATCTATAAACTTGATATCTGACCTAATGAGGCGAGCTAATTCATCAAACCGTAGAAAAGCAGAAAAATCTAATAAACACAGAGAGACTGAGCGAATGTCATACAAGGACGCTGACGGCTCATCCTTATCTAACACTAGCTGTCCTAACTGCGTAGCAGTGATAGGCTCATTCTTGACCCTTGAACGAGCTAACAAACGTTTCGCACCGGCTAGCACTTCTTTCACCAGGGGAGGATCTTTCGGGGACTGTTCTCCAGCAATCTGATGTACCCAAGCGAGGCCGTGAATTGCCGACTCCAGCGGTGAAACTGTCTTAGCATCAGTCATTAAAAGCCGCAAATAGAGAGCAATATGAGTAGCGGAAGCTGGAAAACACTGAAGACGATGCGAAGTGGTCCAACTTTTCCACCCGTAGAATGAAGCGGAATACTTGGAAGCAGTATTAGCTGCCCTCCCAGCTAGAACCACATCTGGAAGTGACTCGCGGCTAGAGCACGTAAGGTATCATCCTGCTAAGGAATAGAAGTACGCAAATCTAGCCACATTGGCGTGTTTTACCTCCTCTTTCGCGTTAATTTCCTTTATACGGAAATAATTTTTCCTCCTATTCGCGTTAATTTAAGTCGCGTTAATTTCAAATACCTTAATTAACACGAGCGTTAATTTCCTATAATAAGGTACACAGTTGTTCTACTCTCTAACCTCTATATATATCATTCAGAGCTAAAGACGCAGAAGAGCTTAACGTATGATCCAATAGCTGATATTCCAGTGGCGTCTATGAATAGCAGTTTCAGTGGTATTGACCCGAACGCCTCACTTCGATGTAACGAAACACTATTGATGTATGCATGCCCCCTGTCTGAGTTTCAAAACTAGTTGTGTCGCAGTCTCGGAAGGTAGGCATGTCTGATGTCGCTGTCGCAATTTCGTCGCTTGTTTTCTTATTTCTCTCTGTCGCTCTCGCAATTTCAGACAATTTCAGACGTTCGTCGTTATTCCATTTCCTTCATGTCGCTGTTTCAACGCCGTGTCGCTTGATGGAATGTACCTCCACCAGGCCTCAAGAAACAAGTCGGGCTTCTGTGCACTTTAAAAGCAATATTCAGTGTCAAAAATGTAGGTATGTAGCATTATTTGTAGTGCTTTATAAATTGCAAACCGACGTCGACGGTAACCGGAATTTGATCCCGAGCGCCTCCGTTCTTATCGGCCAGCGGAGCATAACGTTTTACCGCGGTATGGTCGCACGCTTTGGACGCTTTTGACGAGCCCAGCGCGCCTACCGCCTGTTATACAGAATCTAGACCAACCGTCATGCTGTGCAAGCTATGGCAGCCATTTTCTCACAGTTGAACGATAGGTTTAAGTTTCCTTAATTCATAATTCACTGTAGATTTACTAAAACAGTTTAAGCTCTCGGAAAATTTACTAAAACTGTATTCTTGCATTTTAACGTTTTGCTCGGCGGTGTGAATCCAACGCACCACGACAAGTCAGGGTGGGCCACAGCAGCCCTTCACCTCTCAAAACCTTGCATTTTATTGGACCCCATTTGGACTGCACTGACAAAGAATTGCATTGTTTTAGGGTTAGGGTTTGTATTGTTTCAGGGTTAGGCATTGTTTGGATAGCCAGTACTATTCCACGTTCCGAGGAGGTGAAGGCCGCCCCGTGGGCCAGGGGTTTTCGGTATACGGTATAAAGGGGCATTTTAAATAGAGTATACAGTATTTTTAGGCTGAAAAATGTGTATTCGCGGTATTACGATTTTTTTAAATTTCGGTATAAAGTATAAGGGTTTGTCATGTTTGTATCATTCCTGATCATTCTATCCGAATTAAAAAAAAAAAAATTTGCCTGCCCTTTACAAACATATTTTTTAAATGAGGTCTATTTTCTGCCAGTGTCGTGTTTTTTTTGTTCCGACTCGCTGAAGCAAGTCCAGTAGAAAAGTGGTCTACCTACATAAAGATAAAAGAGGAGGGTTTCTCAAATCTCCAGCACCGTTTCACCGTCGAAGGCTACGGCGGCTTTGAGCAGAAAGCTCGCGAACTAGGGATCGGTAGGCTTGACTTCACGTTGGAGTCAAGCACAAAATGTCGGATCCTCCGGATTTTCCTAATGGACGTCTCTTTACAGATACCAGCGAGAAGATAGGTTGTCCACAACTCTATGTATTGTTATAGTTTGATCTTCTGCACCTTCTCGCTGGTATTTGTGAATATTTAACATCAGAATGAGACTAGTGTTGAGTAAATGCGTCTGTAGGCATCGCATCCAGCGGTAGTTCTTGAATGCGAAACGGTCTATTGCTGTACTCCTGTAGTGCTCTTCACCATGCCCTTTGCTGTTGTTGTAATACCCTGAATATATTGGCCATGCATTGCCTTTCCTCATTAGAGAGTTGTTGCAGCACCCGTCATCAATGCGAAAATTGCTGTTTTGTCAATACAAGGTATTTTGAGGACTGAAATAATTACACTTTGGTAACTAATGAAACTTTTCATATGGGAGCTTCAAACTGCAAAACTGAGCAAATCGTGGATAGTAATCTACTGCTTTCATTCCAGTGGATTTGTTTCAAAATACAATCATTTTCCTGTCCCTGCAGTCAAAGCACGGCAAGTATTACCACAGGAAACCCAAACGGCAAGTATTACCACAGGAAACCCAAACGGCAAGTATTACTCCAACCCGTTGGAGCACAGCTGGCAGCTGCTGGTGGCTCTGGTGGCGACATCAAGGTCGTAGCCTACTGACTTTTTTTGTGGAGAATTTCTCTCAAGTATGAGAGCGGGAAATACAGCCACACCGACCATGCATGCTGGATTTCTGCCTGCGTTTTCCAAGATGAACGAAGGAGTTGCTGAAAAGAGTTACAAAGGCTACTTTCAACTATTTTACAAATCCGAAAGCTAAATACTATCTGCAGCCCTCATTGAAAGATGTTGTTATCCAGTTTTCAGAATTGGCGAAGCTGCCAAAGCCTGTTAACGGTTGTTTAGCACAAAAGTAAATGGCGGAGCTTCGACAGTGGGCTGCGCTCCATGGTAAAAGTGTGCGTCAGAACACCACACGAAATTTCTCTACCAAAGACATGCCGGGAACGCTACCACTTAATGTCTACCAAACAGCACCTCCCAATGAAGAAGCTGTAAACTTCAGTACTTTAGTGCAAGATATGAACAGCGGTCAAGTCAAGGAGAGTGCAAGTTCTAGCACGGTAAGCAACATTATCTCTACCCGAGTGTAACGAGCCGAGACATCGTTCTAGCTGGCCTTGAAGGGCACAGCCCGGCCGAAGCCGGCAACACAACACAACACGATTACACAGAGTCTCGAGACAGAACTGGTTTATTGGGTCACTTTTATCTTACTATATTGCAGCCTTTAATCTGATAACTATGAAAGGAATGTAGGCGCAGTTTCCTTTTACGACATGTCATGCACGCCACACGAGGATGACCATGTTGCTCATGTTCGAACTGAGTGGTACAGTCAGGACCTTGTCGACCCTCTTCTTTTTACAACCATCGGAAAGGAAAACATAGTCTCGAAAGATGGTATAAGTGGAGCTGTCACAAACGTCAAGACAGTTGCTGATGATACAATTGAAATTGAAGAAAATGATTATTACGTCCTTGTAGCGTCTTTGCATTCACCAAAGGACACTGTTCTTCCTCAGGAAGACGCTGCAGAAACTAGAGCCGCAGCAGATGAACAGGAGGAAGTGACCGACGACCAGTCTAGTATACCCAAAAGGATGAGGAAAGTGGCATCATCTTCTGACTTTCTTTTCTATTAGTGCTTTGCTGAAATAGCAGTCGATGTGTTTAACAACATGAACCAGTCATCTGCAATGCAACTACTATGGACAGTGAAAATTAAATTTCATCAATTTCAGTAATGTGTGCGGACAATTCAGCCATGTCAGCGGATCAAAAGCGGTACGTAGAAATTGGACAAAACATGTGAGAATAAAAACGCTTATATAAACTGAATTCTTATGGGCATGGAGTAGTGGATGATTACATGTTGTTGCCGCCACCCCGAGAAACACATTTGTTTCAGTGAATAATGGATAACTGTTCTTATCTAATGAAGTGCTAAAAGGTAAGTTCTAACTTTTTGCTTTGCCGAGTTACGATTAATTTTGGGTATAAAGTATATTATGCTTTTCCAAATTTTGGTATTTCGCATGATTTTGGGGGGAATTTTGGGTATAGTGGGTAGTTTTTTTCCCCAGGTATATTGGATTCTACTACCCCCTGGCCGACCCTGACAGGTCGATCTGCAAAATGCTACACGCTAAATTCCAATTCTATCTGTGGATCAACCAGGACTTGGCTTAGATCAGCCCCTATGGTTGTTTCAGGTCTCGTTAGAAATTCAGAGAGCTACGCATGTCCAGTCAGCGGTAGAAATCGCGGGAGCAGCTCCAGATGCTCCTACATGATTTCTGTTTAAGGGAGGAGGTCAAAACAATGGTACTCGATAGGGTCCCTTTTTTTTCAAAAGGTTGGTGGGTTCCGGGTGATACCCCCCACCACACACACACGTTATTGGCGGTGGTGGCGGGTAACCCCCCCCCCCCTCCCTGCCCAATTCGTCTAGGGACCCATTTTTTACCAGTGGTGGAGGTGGGGTGACACCCCCTCCCCCAATTTAGGATCTAGGGACCCATTTTTGTTTATTTGGTGGCGGCGGCGCCCCCCCCCCCCTCCAAAAAACATCGTCTAGAGACCCTTTTTTTTACAGTGGTGGCGGCGGCGGCACCCCCCCTCCCCTCCCCCACAAACACACACAAAAACAAACCGATGGTGGTAAATTGTAGCCTGATATACAGCCGCCTCCTCAACTCGTTGGGTGGGCCCTGGAACTAGCTGAGGAGTCGGCTGTATTTCAGGCTATGTAAATTGAATCATATTCACATTGATGACTCAAGCACGTTTGAAGTATGGCGAAATATCGCGAAGAACATGCATATTGGAATATGAAATAAACATGCATTTATTAGCTGCTGTGTTTTGTCATTCATGTGGCCTTTGCGATTTTAGAGGGTCAGTTCACTCTTGAGTGAACCGCAAAGGCAAAACCTTGATCACTAAGATTTGGCGTTTCAGGCCACATGAATGACATAACACACCTACAATCTCAGCCAATATTCGTTGGAACACTGACCCCTTTCCCCGGCCCAATGTTGAGTCCAAAACGGTTCTCAAAAGTTTCATGGCTCACTCGCGACCGGCTTCAACTGCAACATTGAGGGAGGGAAAACATAACCCTACAGTGTTCCAACAATATGTCAGTGATTGTGTGAGCCATAACTATCAAGTTTCAGCACAGGAAACCCAAGCTCTAAATTCGAGTTGTTGGTGTGTTTATATGTCAGTACATAGGCTTTGTATGGGAACTACTATAAGCGCCGGGGGAATTTTTTTTACAATTATTTATACATGTACGTTGAATTCAAATAAAATAAACACCTTTGCTCTATCTGTTGTCCTTTGTCGTAGATCAGAAAAGGGAAAAAAGCCGACTGAAATCGCTAATAAATGACAGAGGAGAACAGAGAGAGCAAAGGTCTGTTTAATTCATTTGATTTTGACTTGTACATATATAATAGCAAAATTTGTAATTTTCCCATGTTTATAGTAGTTCCCATACAAAACCTATAGACTGACATCAGTATAAACACATTAAAAACTCGAAATTATAACTTGGGCTGCCTGTGGTTTCAAGGTCGTTTTTTTTCCCCAGACTACACTAAGGGAAATGGCGGGAATTTTGCATTATATGTAACGGTTAATCGGGGATTTGATTTTGTATTCAAACTATTTACAACGGCGGACTGTGAAGCAATTTTTAATTAAGCCAGTCATTTCAGTGAGCGTAAAACTAAGTAAACGTAACTAGGCGGGATGGAAGACCGAGAATTAGGAGTACGAGAGAAGAGTTTACCTCCTAACTTACAGCCAGGCTGATGTTACTCGGGTGCCTACGAGGCAGAGATTTTCCGATATAGTAGTCGAGGCGCTGAACTGTCGTTCCGTTTTGAGCGATTCTACTACAGAGCACTGGGTTTGTAGTCTTGAAAGGCATCAGAACGGAGGTATCCATTATCACATGGCTGTAAAACTGAGCTCTCCGAGAAGGTGGTTGTCTGTACGACAGTACATGCAGTCCAGATATGAGATAAATGTTCATTTTTCTAGTAGGCATGCTAACTACTATACGGCGTGGCGTTATGTTACGAAGCAGGATACGGAGGTTCTACACTCTCTTGAACATCCTGACTTATTCAACTCTAGACCTCCAGTTACTACGGCTGCATGCGAAGCTATGGCTGCTGTGAGAGAACAGCTACACCCCAGTGAAGAGGAAGAGGAGACCGGGCAGAGTAAGCCTAGAAAGAGAAAACGCTCGGCGCCACGACTTAGCATGTACGAGGTCTCTGAGATAGCAGTATCCAAGGGTATTAGAAGCTATTTGGGGCTTTTAGCTCTTGCAAAGAGGCAGAAAAGTGAGGGAAAAACAGACCTCGCTGAGTTTGTAGTCAATCGAGGAAGAAAGGCAGTCGAAGAGGCGATAAGGAGCGGTTGGGACATAGAAGAATCTGAAGCCAAATTACAACGACAAAATCTGTCCCGAATGGAACTATTACAAATGGCACTAGACAGCGAATGCACTGGAAGCTGCAATGGTCAGTGGTTGTTGTTGGCACTTAACATTCTACAACGGAATGGCATAAACAGAAATGAGTTTGGTGCAGCCGTAAGAGAACTCCTAAGTAAAGGAAGAGGGAAGTATAGAAATATATTTATTAAGGGCCCGGCAAATTGCGGAAAAACATTTTTGTTGAATCCTTTGAATGTCGTTTATAATACCTTTACCAATCCAGCGACTACAACATTTGCTTGGGTAGGCGCAGAAGTAGCGGAAGTTCTATTTCTGAATGATTTTCGTTGGTCTAGTCAGGTTTTACCGTGGCACGATATGTTATTGCTTTTGGAAGGTCAGCCAATGCATCTACCAGCGCCTAAGACACATTATGCACAAGACATCGTGTTCGACAAGGATACACCTGTTTTTTGCACCTCTAAGAACGAAATTGTAGCGGTAAGAGGTGGAATGGTAGATGACAGAGAGACAGAAATGATGGCGGTTAGGTGGCGTGTATTTTCACTGCACAGTCAGATTCAAGAGTCCGAACAGGTGAACACAAACCCCTGTGCCAGATGTTTTGCTGAATTTGTCAGTTAAATTATTTGAATAACTTTACTGTCTGCAAAGACAAATCAAGACAGTTGGCGGTTTCTGTGAAAATGTTCAACGCGTTACCATTGTAACTCGTATATTTTGATAAAGAGGAATAAGGTTACAAGTACTTTAATAACTGCACGAGTTACAATGGTAACGCGTGTCACATTTCAGACTCGATAAATAACTTCTTTGAAACGTACAACGGCGGCTTTTCTCAGTCGAGTTTGTAATCACATTTTATTACAGCTAGCAAGCTCATTCATAACAGTAGTATAGCATTTAATTTAAGAAAGTAATTACAGTATCATGCAGTTTTAAGAGAAAGATTTGGCGAGATAAACAATAGTAAATGTCTCGAAATCAATGTGAAAGTTTAATTTACTGTTTGTTCATGATATAAAATTATACAGACAGTGGTGAAGGAATATATAGTCTAGCACATTTACTCAAAAACTTGACTTGGCTGCTTGAGCAATTAACGGCGGTAATAAAGACATGATTCCCGTGTAAAGCAGATCTTTTAATTACCCTTAACTCATTATTACGTCATGAGAAATGAACTCGGCAAACGGAAAACTTCGTAGAAAAGGCCTCCAATTTCCATATGCAAAATACAACCGGCAAATTCTAGCAACTAGGATACCAATTTATGTCCATTTCTCTACTCGATGAATTCTAGTATTGTTTTCTGTCTAATATTTAATGCGACAGCCTTTGCTTTCTATGACTTTTAGGATCCGCTGGGGCATTGAAGCGATAGTTTTATCAATGATAGCAAGAGGAATGCTATGGAAAGTGCGAATTACTCTGTCCCTGAACTGTTCGTACGTCTCCTTGTTTAATTGCAATCTGAGAGTATTTTTCTTCATCTCGCGAGCAAATTGTAAACGGCGCCGCAAATCTTCCTTCTTCAACAGTCCTTTCTTTCTAGATTGCAAATAAAAATAGCCCTGCCTCTGTAGATGGCGGAGAACTGTTCTCTCTGAGACGTCACGACAGCTTATACCACTCTCCTGCATTAGATCTCTAACAGTAAAACGTGGATTATGCTCCCTCAAATGTCGCAGGTTTCGGATCAGCAATCGTTCTTGTTTAGCACTCAATTTCCTTGGCCTGCCTCTCTGTTTAGTATTCCTGCTCTTATCATAGATTCCAACCATATTATTACGCTTTTCTCCTTTTAGAATTCTTAGAACAGACGAGGGAGAAATAGAGCACGCCTTTGCCACACATCGAACACTCATGTTACTGTTTTTGCGTAATTGAAAAACATTAGCTCTGATACTGGGAGAAATAAGCTTTTTAAAAACCATTCTTGGCATAAGCTATAAGTTCCAGGCTTACTATTTCATTTACAAACCTCTCACATCAATTTTATACTTTTTTTCAAACACATTTGTCACTGAACGTGACTTCATTTTTATTTACGTTGGACTTCATTTACCGTGCCCTTTAGCCCACGTATTATCACGCACTTCCCACAAAACGACGCTTATTTTTTATCTTAGGTAATCTGTCATCACCTGTAGTCAATTCTCGAGGCATCTAGACAATCTCAGCCAATATTCGTTGGAACACTGACCCCTTTCCCCGGCCCAATGTTGAGTCCAAAACGGTTCTCAAAAGTTTCATGGCTCACTCGCGACCGGCTTCAACTGCAACATTGAGGGAGGGAAAACATAACCCTACAGTGTTCCAACAATATGTCAGTGATTGTGTGAGCCATAACTATCAAGTTTCAGCACAGGAAACCCAAGCTCTAAATTCGAGTTGTTGGTGTGTTTATATGTCAGTACATAGGCTTTGTATGGGAACTACTATAAGCGCCGGGGGAAATTTTTTTTTTTTACAATTATTTATACATGTACGTTGAATTCAAATAAAATAAACACCTTTGCTCTATCTGTTGTCCTTTGTCGTAGATCAGAAAAGGGAAAAAAGCCGACTGAAATCGCTAATAAATGACAGAGGAGAACAGAGAGAGCAAAGGTCTGTTTAATTCATTTGATTTTGACTTGTACATATATAATAGCAAAATTTGTAATTTTCCCATGTTTATAGTAGTTCCCATACAAAACCTATAGACTGACATCAGTATAAACACATTAAAAACTCGAAATTATAACTTGGGCTGCCTGTGGTTTCAAGGTCGTTTTTTTCCCCCAGACTACACTAAGGGAAATGGCGGGAATTTTGCATTATATGTAACGGTTAATCGGGGATTTGATTTTGTATTCAAACTATTTACAACGGCGGACTGTGAAGCAATTTTTAATTAAGCCAGTCATTTCAGTGAGCGTAAAACTAAGTAAACGTAACTAGGCGGGATGGAAGACCGAGAATTAGGAGTACGAGAGGTTAGAAGAGTTTACCTCCTAACTTACAGCCAGGCTGATGTTACTCGGGTGCCTACGAGGCAGAGATTTGCCGATATAGTAGTCGAGGCGCTGAACTGTCGTTCCGTTTTGAGCGATTCTACTACAGAGCACTGGGTTTGTAGTCTTGAAAGGCATCAGAACGGAGGTATCCATTATCACATGGCTGTAAAACTGAGCTCTCCGAGAAGGTGGTTGTCTGTACGACAGTACATGCAGTCCAGATATGAGATAAATGTTCATTTTTCTAGTAGGCATGCTAACTACTATACGGCGTGGCGTTATGTTACGAAGCAGGATACGGAGGTTCTACACTCTCTTGAACATCCTGACTTATTCAACTCTAGACCTCCAGTTACTACGGCTGCATGCGAAGCTATGGCTGCTGTGAGAGAACAGCTACACCCCAGTGAAGAGGAAGAGGAGACCGGGCAGAGTAAGCCTAGAAAGAGAAAACGCTCGGCGCCACGACTTAGCATGTACGAGGTCTCTGAGATAGCAGTATCCAAGGGTATTAGAAGCTATTTGGGGCTTTTAGCTCTTGCAAAGAGGCAGAAAAGTGAGGGAAAAACAGACCTCGCTGAGTTTGTAGTCAATCGAGGAAGAAAGGCAGTCGAAGAGGCGATAAGGAGCGGTTGGGACATAGAAGAATCTGAAGCCAAATTACAACGACAAAATCTGTCCCGAATGGAACTATTACAAATGGCACTAGACAGCGAATGCACTGGAAGCTGCAATGGTCAGTGGTTGTTGTTGGCACTTAACATTCTACAACGGAATGGCATAAACAGAAATGAGTTTGGTGCAGCCGTAAGAGAACTCCTAAGTAAAGGAAGAGGGAAGTATAGAAATATATTTATTAAGGGCCCGGCAAATTGCGGAAAAACATTTTTGTTGAATCCTTTGAATGTCGTTTATAATACCTTTACCAATCCAGCGACTACAACATTTGCTTGGGTAGGCGCAGAAGTAGCGGAAGTTCTATTTCTGAATGATTTTCGTTGGTCTAGTCAGGTTTTACCGTGGCACGATATGTTATTGCTTTTGGAAGGTCAGCCAATGCATCTACCAGCGCCTAAGACACATTATGCACAAGACATCGTGTTCGACAAGGATACACCTGTTTTTTGCACCTCTAAGAACGAAATTGTAGCGGTAAGAGGTGGAATGGTAGATGACAGAGAGACAGAAATGATGGCGGTTAGGTGGCGTGTATTTTCACTGCACAGTCAGATTCAAGAGTCCGAACAGGTGAACACAAACCCCTGTGCCAGATGTTTTGCTGAATTTGTCAGTTAAATTATTTGAATAACTTTACTGTCTGCAAAGACAAATCAAGACAGTTGGCGGTTTCTGTGAAAATGTTCAACGCGTTACCATTGTAACTCGTATATTTTGATAAAGAGGAATAAGGTTACAAGTACTTTAATAACTGCACGAGTTACAATGGTAACGCGTGTCACATTTCAGACTCGATAAATAACTTCTTTGAAACGTACAACGGCGGCTTTTCTCAGTCGAGTTTGTAATCACATTTTATTACAGCTAGCAAGCTCATTCATAACAGTAGTATAGCATTTAATTTAAGAAAGTAATTACAGTATCATGCAGTTTTAAGAGAAAGATTTGGCGAGATAAACAATAGTAAATGTCTCGAAATCAATGTGAAAGTTTAATTTACTGTTTGTTCATGATATAAAATTATACAGACAGTGGTGAAGGAATATATAGTCTAGCACATTTACTCAAAAACTTGACTTGGCTGCTTGAGCAATTAACGGCGGTAATAAAGACATGATTCCCGTGTAAAGCAGATCTTTTAATTACCCTTAACTCATTATTACGTCATGAGAAATGAACTCGGCAAACGGAAAACTTCGTAGAAAAGGCCTCCAATTTCCATATGCAAAATACAACCGGCAAATTCTAGCAACTAGGATACCAATTTATGTCCATTTCTCTACTCGATGAATTCTAGTATTGTTTTCTGTCTAATATTTAATGCGACAGCCTTTGCTTTCTATGACTTTTAGGATCCGCTGGGGCATTGAAGCGATAGTTTTATCAATGATAGCAAGAGGAATGCTATGGAAAGTGCGAATTACTCTGTCCCTGAACTGTTCGTACGTCTCCTTGTTTAATTGCAATCTGAGAGTATTTTTCTTCATCTCGCGAGCAAATTGTAAACGGCGCCGCAAATCTTCCTTCTTCAACAGTCCTTTCTTTCTAGATTGCAAATAAAAATAGCCCTGCCTCTGTAGATGGCGGAGAACTGTTCTCTCTGAGACGTCACGACAGCTTATACCACTCTCCTGCATTAGATCTCTAACAGTAAAACGTGGATTATGCTCCCTCAAATGTCGCAGGTTTCGGATCAGCAATCGTTCTTGTTTAGCACTCAATTTCCTTGGCCTGCCTCTCTGTTTAGTATTCCTGCTCTTATCATAGATTCCAACCATATTATTACGCTTTTCTCCTTTTAGAATTCTTAGAACAGACGAGGGAGAAATAGAGCACGCCTTTGCCACACATCGAACACTCATGTTACTGTTTTTGCGTAATTGAAAAACATTAGCTCTGATACTGGGAGAAATAAGCTTTTTAAAAACCATTCTTGGCATAAGCTATAAGTTCCAGGCTTACTATTTCATTTACAAACCTCTCACATCAATTTTATACTTTTTTTCAAACACATTTGTCACTGAACGTGACTTCATTTTTATTTACGTTGGACTTCATTTACCGTGCCCTTTAGCCCACGTATTATCACGCACTTCCCACAAAACGACGCTTATTTTTTATCTTAGGTAATCTGTCATCACCTGTAGTCAATTCTCGAGGCATCTAGACAATCTCAGCCAATATTCGTTGGAACACTGACCCCTTTCCCCGGCCCAATGTTGAGTCCAAAACGGTTCTCAAAAGTTTCATGGCTCACTCGCGACCGGCTTCAACTGCAACATTGAGGGAGGGAAAACATAACCCTACAGTGTTCCAACAATATGTCAGTGATTGTGTGAGCCATAACTATCAAGTTTCAGCACAGGAAACCCAAGCTCTAAATTCGAGTTGTTGGTGTGTTTATATGTCAGTACATAGGCTTTGTATGGGAACTACTATAAGCGCCGGGGGAAATTTTTTTTTTTTACAATTATTTATACATGTACGTTGAATTCAAATAAAATAAACACCTTTGCTCTATCTGTTGTCCTTTGTCGTAGATCAGAAAAGGGAAAAAAGCCGACTGAAATCGCTAATAAATGACAGAGGAGAACAGAGAGAGCAAAGGTCTGTTTAATTCATTTGATTTTGACTTGTACATATATAATAGCAAAATTTGTAATTTTCCCATGTTTATAGTAGTTCCCATACAAAACCTATAGACTGACATCAGTATAAACACATTAAAAACTCGAAATTATAACTTGGGCTGCCTGTGGTTTCAAGGTCGTTTTTTTCCCCCAGACTACACTAAGGGAAATGGCGGGAATTTTGCATTATATGTAACGGTTAATCGGGGATTTGATTTTGTATTCAAACTATTTACAACGGCGGACTGTGAAGCAATTTTTAATTAAGCCAGTCATTTCAGTGAGCGTAAAACTAAGTAAACGTAACTAGGCGGGATGGAAGACCGAGAATTAGGAGTACGAGAGGTTAGAAGAGTTTACCTCCTAACTTACAGCCAGGCTGATGTTACTCGGGTGCCTACGAGGCAGAGATTTGCCGATATAGTAGTCGAGGCGCTGAACTGTCGTTCCGTTTTGAGCGATTCTACTACAGAGCACTGGGTTTGTAGTCTTGAAAGGCATCAGAACGGAGGTATCCATTATCACATGGCTGTAAAACTGAGCTCTCCGAGAAGGTGGTTGTCTGTACGACAGTACATGCAGTCCAGATATGAGATAAATGTTCATTTTTCTAGTAGGCATGCTAACTACTATACGGCGTGGCGTTATGTTACGAAGCAGGATACGGAGGTTCTACACTCTCTTGAACATCCTGACTTATTCAACTCTAGACCTCCAGTTACTACGGCTGCATGCGAAGCTATGGCTGCTGTGAGAGAACAGCTACACCCCAGTGAAGAGGAAGAGGAGACCGGGCAGAGTAAGCCTAGAAAGAGAAAACGCTCGGCGCCACGACTTAGCATGTACGAGGTCTCTGAGATAGCAGTATCCAAGGGTATTAGAAGCTATTTGGGGCTTTTAGCTCTTGCAAAGAGGCAGAAAAGTGAGGGAAAAACAGACCTCGCTGAGTTTGTAGTCAATCGAGGAAGAAAGGCAGTCGAAGAGGCGATAAGGAGCGGTTGGGACATAGAAGAATCTGAAGCCAAATTACAACGACAAAATCTGTCCCGAATGGAACTATTACAAATGGCACTAGACAGCGAATGCACTGGAAGCTGCAATGGTCAGTGGTTGTTGTTGGCACTTAACATTCTACAACGGAATGGCATAAACAGAAATGAGTTTGGTGCAGCCGTAAGAGAACTCCTAAGTAAAGGAAGAGGGAAGTATAGAAATATATTTATTAAGGGCCCGGCAAATTGCGGAAAAACATTTTTGTTGAATCCTTTGAATGTCGTTTATAATACCTTTACCAATCCAGCGACTACAACATTTGCTTGGGTAGGCGCAGAAGTAGCGGAAGTTCTATTTCTGAATGATTTTCGTTGGTCTAGTCAGGTTTTACCGTGGCACGATATGTTATTGCTTTTGGAAGGTCAGCCAATGCATCTACCAGCGCCTAAGACACATTATGCACAAGACATCGTGTTCGACAAGGATACACCTGTTTTTTGCACCTCTAAGAACGAAATTGTAGCGGTAAGAGGTGGAATGGTAGATGACAGAGAGACAGAAATGATGGCGGTTAGGTGGCGTGTATTTTCACTGCACAGTCAGATTCAAGAGTCCGAACAGGTGAACACAAACCCCTGTGCCAGATGTTTTGCTGAATTTGTCAGTTAAATTATTTGAATAACTTTACTGTCTGCAAAGACAAATCAAGACAGTTGGCGGTTTCTGTGAAAATGTTCAACGCGTTACCATTGTAACTCGTATATTTTGATAAAGAGGAATAAGGTTACAAGTACTTTAATAACTGCACGAGTTACAATGGTAACGCGTGTCACATTTCAGACTCGATAAATAACTTCTTTGAAACGTACAACGGCGGCTTTTCTCAGTCGAGTTTGTAATCACATTTTATTACAGCTAGCAAGCTCATTCATAACAGTAGTATAGCATTTAATTTAAGAAAGTAATTACAGTATCATGCAGTTTTAAGAGAAAGATTTGGCGAGATAAACAATAGTAAATGTCTCGAAATCAATGTGAAAGTTTAATTTACTGTTTGTTCATGATATAAAATTATACAGACAGTGGTGAAGGAATATATAGTCTAGCACATTTACTCAAAAACTTGACTTGGCTGCTTGAGCAATTAACGGCGGTAATAAAGACATGATTCCCGTGTAAAGCAGATCTTTTAATTACCCTTAACTCATTATTACGTCATGAGAAATGAACTCGGCAAACGGAAAACTTCGTAGAAAAGGCCTCCAATTTCCATATGCAAAATACAACCGGCAAATTCTAGCAACTAGGATACCAATTTATGTCCATTTCTCTACTCGATGAATTCTAGTATTGTTTTCTGTCTAATATTTAATGCGACAGCCTTTGCTTTCTATGACTTTTAGGATCCGCTGGGGCATTGAAGCGATAGTTTTATCAATGATAGCAAGAGGAATGCTATGGAAAGTGCGAATTACTCTGTCCCTGAACTGTTCGTACGTCTCCTTGTTTAATTGCAATCTGAGAGTATTTTTCTTCATCTCGCGAGCAAATTGTAAACGGCGCCGCAAATCTTCCTTCTTCAACAGTCCTTTCTTTCTAGATTGCAAATAAAAATAGCCCTGCCTCTGTAGATGGCGGAGAACTGTTCTCTCTGAGACGTCACGACAGCTTATACCACTCTCCTGCATTAGATCTCTAACAGTAAAACGTGGATTATGCTCCCTCAAATGTCGCAGGTTTCGGATCAGCAATCGTTCTTGTTTAGCACTCAATTTCCTTGGCCTGCCTCTCTGTTTAGTATTCCTGCTCTTATCATAGATTCCAACCATATTATTACGCTTTTCTCCTTTTAGAATTCTTAGAACAGACGAGGGAGAAATAGAGCACGCCTTTGCCACACATCGAACACTCATGTTACTGTTTTTGCGTAATTGAAAAACATTAGCTCTGATACTGGGAGAAATAAGCTTTTTAAAAACCATTCTTGGCATAAGCTATAAGTTCCAGGCTTACTATTTCATTTACAAACCTCTCACATCAATTTTATACTTTTTTTCAAACACATTTGTCACTGAACGTGACTTCATTTTTATTTACGTTGGACTTCATTTACCGTGCCCTTTAGCCCACGTATTATCACGCACTTCCCACAAAACGACGCTTATTTTTTATCTTAGGTAATCTGTCATCACCTGTAGTCAATTCTCGAGGCATCTAGACAATCTCAGCCAATATTCGTTGGAACACTGACCCCTTTCCCCGGCCCAATGTTGAGTCCAAAACGGTTCTCAAAAGTTTCATGGCTCACTCGCGACCGGCTTCAACTGCAACATTGAGGGAGGGAAAACATAACCCTACAGTGTTCCAACAATATGTCAGTGATTGTGTGAGCCATAACTATCAAGTTTCAGCACAGGAAACCCAAGCTCTAAATTCGAGTTGTTGGTGTGTTTATATGTCAGTACATAGGCTTTGTATGGGAACTACTATAAGCGCCGGGGGAAATTTTTTTTTTTTACAATTATTTATACATGTACGTTGAATTCAAATAAAATAAACACCTTTGCTCTATCTGTTGTCCTTTGTCGTAGATCAGAAAAGGGAAAAAAGCCGACTGAAATCGCTAATAAATGACAGAGGAGAACAGAGAGAGCAAAGGTCTGTTTAATTCATTTGATTTTGACTTGTACATATATAATAGCAAAATTTGTAATTTTCCCATGTTTATAGTAGTTCCCATACAAAACCTATAGACTGACATCAGTATAAACACATTAAAAACTCGAAATTATAACTTGGGCTGCCTGTGGTTTCAAGGTCGTTTTTTTCCCCCAGACTACACTAAGGGAAATGGCGGGAATTTTGCATTATATGTAACGGTTAATCGGGGATTTGATTTTGTATTCAAACTATTTACAACGGCGGACTGTGAAGCAATTTTTAATTAAGCCAGTCATTTCAGTGAGCGTAAAACTAAGTAAACGTAACTAGGCGGGATGGAAGACCGAGAATTAGGAGTACGAGAGGTTAGAAGAGTTTACCTCCTAACTTACAGCCAGGCTGATGTTACTCGGGTGCCTACGAGGCAGAGATTTGCCGATATAGTAGTCGAGGCGCTGAACTGTCGTTCCGTTTTGAGCGATTCTACTACAGAGCACTGGGTTTGTAGTCTTGAAAGGCATCAGAACGGAGGTATCCATTATCACATGGCTGTAAAACTGAGCTCTCCGAGAAGGTGGTTGTCTGTACGACAGTACATGCAGTCCAGATATGAGATAAATGTTCATTTTTCTAGTAGGCATGCTAACTACTATACGGCGTGGCGTTATGTTACGAAGCAGGATACGGAGGTTCTACACTCTCTTGAACATCCTGACTTATTCAACTCTAGACCTCCAGTTACTACGGCTGCATGCGAAGCTATGGCTGCTGTGAGAGAACAGCTACACCCCAGTGAAGAGGAAGAGGAGACCGGGCAGAGTAAGCCTAGAAAGAGAAAACGCTCGGCGCCACGACTTAGCATGTACGAGGTCTCTGAGATAGCAGTATCCAAGGGTATTAGAAGCTATTTGGGGCTTTTAGCTCTTGCAAAGAGGCAGAAAAGTGAGGGAAAAACAGACCTCGCTGAGTTTGTAGTCAATCGAGGAAGAAAGGCAGTCGAAGAGGCGATAAGGAGCGGTTGGGACATAGAAGAATCTGAAGCCAAATTACAACGACAAAATCTGTCCCGAATGGAACTATTACAAATGGCACTAGACAGCGAATGCACTGGAAGCTGCAATGGTCAGTGGTTGTTGTTGGCACTTAACATTCTACAACGGAATGGCATAAACAGAAATGAGTTTGGTGCAGCCGTAAGAGAACTCCTAAGTAAAGGAAGAGGGAAGTATAGAAATATATTTATTAAGGGCCCGGCAAATTGCGGAAAAACATTTTTGTTGAATCCTTTGAATGTCGTTTATAATACCTTTACCAATCCAGCGACTACAACATTTGCTTGGGTAGGCGCAGAAGTAGCGGAAGTTCTATTTCTGAATGATTTTCGTTGGTCTAGTCAGGTTTTACCGTGGCACGATATGTTATTGCTTTTGGAAGGTCAGCCAATGCATCTACCAGCGCCTAAGACACATTATGCACAAGACATCGTGTTCGACAAGGATACACCTGTTTTTTGCACCTCTAAGAACGAAATTGTAGCGGTAAGAGGTGGAATGGTAGATGACAGAGAGACAGAAATGATGGCGGTTAGGTGGCGTGTATTTTCACTGCACAGTCAGATTCAAGAGTCCGAACAGGTGAACACAAACCCCTGTGCCAGATGTTTTGCTGAATTTGTCAGTTAAATTATTTGAATAACTTTACTGTCTGCAAAGACAAATCAAGACAGTTGGCGGTTTCTGTGAAAATGTTCAACGCGTTACCATTGTAACTCGTATATTTTGATAAAGAGGAATAAGGTTACAAGTACTTTAATAACTGCACGAGTTACAATGGTAACGCGTGTCACATTTCAGACTCGATAAATAACTTCTTTGAAACGTACAACGGCGGCTTTTCTCAGTCGAGTTTGTAATCACATTTTATTACAGCTAGCAAGCTCATTCATAACAGTAGTATAGCATTTAATTTAAGAAAGTAATTACAGTATCATGCAGTTTTAAGAGAAAGATTTGGCGAGATAAACAATAGTAAATGTCTCGAAATCAATGTGAAAGTTTAATTTACTGTTTGTTCATGATATAAAATTATACAGACAGTGGTGAAGGAATATATAGTCTAGCACATTTACTCAAAAACTTGACTTGGCTGCTTGAGCAATTAACGGCGGTAATAAAGACATGATTCCCGTGTAAAGCAGATCTTTTAATTACCCTTAACTCATTATTACGTCATGAGAAATGAACTCGGCAAACGGAAAACTTCGTAGAAAAGGCCTCCAATTTCCATATGCAAAATACAACCGGCAAATTCTAGCAACTAGGATACCAATTTATGTCCATTTCTCTACTCGATGAATTCTAGTATTGTTTTCTGTCTAATATTTAATGCGACAGCCTTTGCTTTCTATGACTTTTAGGATCCGCTGGGGCATTGAAGCGATAGTTTTATCAATGATAGCAAGAGGAATGCTATGGAAAGTGCGAATTACTCTGTCCCTGAACTGTTCGTACGTCTCCTTGTTTAATTGCAATCTGAGAGTATTTTTCTTCATCTCGCGAGCAAATTGTAAACGGCGCCGCAAATCTTCCTTCTTCAACAGTCCTTTCTTTCTAGATTGCAAATAAAAATAGCCCTGCCTCTGTAGATGGCGGAGAACTGTTCTCTCTGAGACGTCACGACAGCTTATACCACTCTCCTGCATTAGATCTCTAACAGTAAAACGTGGATTATGCTCCCTCAAATGTCGCAGGTTTCGGATCAGCAATCGTTCTTGTTTAGCACTCAATTTCCTTGGCCTGCCTCTCTGTTTAGTATTCCTGCTCTTATCATAGATTCCAACCATATTATTACGCTTTTCTCCTTTTAGAATTCTTAGAACAGACGAGGGAGAAATAGAGCACGCCTTTGCCACACATCGAACACTCATGTTACTGTTTTTGCGTAATTGAAAAACATTAGCTCTGATACTGGGAGAAATAAGCTTTTTAAAAACCATTCTTGGCATAAGCTATAAGTTCCAGGCTTACTATTTCATTTACAAACCTCTCACATCAATTTTATACTTTTTTTCAAACACATTTGTCACTGAACGTGACTTCATTTTTATTTACGTTGGACTTCATTTACCGTGCCCTTTAGCCCACGTATTATCACGCACTTCCCACAAAACGACGCTTATTTTTTATCTTAGGTAATCTGTCATCACCTGTAGTCAATTCTCGAGGCATCTAGACAATCTCAGCCAATATTCGTTGGAACACTGACCCCTTTCCCCGGCCCAATGTTGAGTCCAAAACGGTTCTCAAAAGTTTCATGGCTCACTCGCGACCGGCTTCAACTGCAACATTGAGGGAGGGAAAACATAACCCTACAGTGTTCCAACAATATGTCAGTGATTGTGTGAGCCATAACTATCAAGTTTCAGCACAGGAAACCCAAGCTCTAAATTCGAGTTGTTGGTGTGTTTATATGTCAGTACATAGGCTTTGTATGGGAACTACTATAAGCGCCGGGGGAAATTTTTTTTTTTTACAATTATTTATACATGTACGTTGAATTCAAATAAAATAAACACCTTTGCTCTATCTGTTGTCCTTTGTCGTAGATCAGAAAAGGGAAAAAAGCCGACTGAAATCGCTAATAAATGACAGAGGAGAACAGAGAGAGCAAAGGTCTGTTTAATTCATTTGATTTTGACTTGTACATATATAATAGCAAAATTTGTAATTTTCCCATGTTTATAGTAGTTCCCATACAAAACCTATAGACTGACATCAGTATAAACACATTAAAAACTCGAAATTATAACTTGGGCTGCCTGTGGTTTCAAGGTCGTTTTTTTCCCCCAGACTACACTAAGGGAAATGGCGGGAATTTTGCATTATATGTAACGGTTAATCGGGGATTTGATTTTGTATTCAAACTATTTACAACGGCGGACTGTGAAGCAATTTTTAATTAAGCCAGTCATTTCAGTGAGCGTAAAACTAAGTAAACGTAACTAGGCGGGATGGAAGACCGAGAATTAGGAGTACGAGAGGTTAGAAGAGTTTACCTCCTAACTTACAGCCAGGCTGATGTTACTCGGGTGCCTACGAGGCAGAGATTTGCCGATATAGTAGTCGAGGCGCTGAACTGTCGTTCCGTTTTGAGCGATTCTACTACAGAGCACTGGGTTTGTAGTCTTGAAAGGCATCAGAACGGAGGTATCCATTATCACATGGCTGTAAAACTGAGCTCTCCGAGAAGGTGGTTGTCTGTACGACAGTACATGCAGTCCAGATATGAGATAAATGTTCATTTTTCTAGTAGGCATGCTAACTACTATACGGCGTGGCGTTATGTTACGAAGCAGGATACGGAGGTTCTACACTCTCTTGAACATCCTGACTTATTCAACTCTAGACCTCCAGTTACTACGGCTGCATGCGAAGCTATGGCTGCTGTGAGAGAACAGCTACACCCCAGTGAAGAGGAAGAGGAGACCGGGCAGAGTAAGCCTAGAAAGAGAAAACGCTCGGCGCCACGACTTAGCATGTACGAGGTCTCTGAGATAGCAGTATCCAAGGGTATTAGAAGCTATTTGGGGCTTTTAGCTCTTGCAAAGAGGCAGAAAAGTGAGGGAAAAACAGACCTCGCTGAGTTTGTAGTCAATCGAGGAAGAAAGGCAGTCGAAGAGGCGATAAGGAGCGGTTGGGACATAGAAGAATCTGAAGCCAAATTACAACGACAAAATCTGTCCCGAATGGAACTATTACAAATGGCACTAGACAGCGAATGCACTGGAAGCTGCAATGGTCAGTGGTTGTTGTTGGCACTTAACATTCTACAACGGAATGGCATAAACAGAAATGAGTTTGGTGCAGCCGTAAGAGAACTCCTAAGTAAAGGAAGAGGGAAGTATAGAAATATATTTATTAAGGGCCCGGCAAATTGCGGAAAAACATTTTTGTTGAATCCTTTGAATGTCGTTTATAATACCTTTACCAATCCAGCGACTACAACATTTGCTTGGGTAGGCGCAGAAGTAGCGGAAGTTCTATTTCTGAATGATTTTCGTTGGTCTAGTCAGGTTTTACCGTGGCACGATATGTTATTGCTTTTGGAAGGTCAGCCAATGCATCTACCAGCGCCTAAGACACATTATGCACAAGACATCGTGTTCGACAAGGATACACCTGTTTTTTGCACCTCTAAGAACGAAATTGTAGCGGTAAGAGGTGGAATGGTAGATGACAGAGAGACAGAAATGATGGCGGTTAGGTGGCGTGTATTTTCACTGCACAGTCAGATTCAAGAGTCCGAACAGGTGAACACAAACCCCTGTGCCAGATGTTTTGCTGAATTTGTCAGTTAAATTATTTGAATAACTTTACTGTCTGCAAAGACAAATCAAGACAGTTGGCGGTTTCTGTGAAAATGTTCAACGCGTTACCATTGTAACTCGTATATTTTGATAAAGAGGAATAAGGTTACAAGTACTTTAATAACTGCACGAGTTACAATGGTAACGCGTGTCACATTTCAGACTCGATAAATAACTTCTTTGAAACGTACAACGGCGGCTTTTCTCAGTCGAGTTTGTAATCACATTTTATTACAGCTAGCAAGCTCATTCATAACAGTAGTATAGCATTTAATTTAAGAAAGTAATTACAGTATCATGCAGTTTTAAGAGAAAGATTTGGCGAGATAAACAATAGTAAATGTCTCGAAATCAATGTGAAAGTTTAATTTACTGTTTGTTCATGATATAAAATTATACAGACAGTGGTGAAGGAATATATAGTCTAGCACATTTACTCAAAAACTTGACTTGGCTGCTTGAGCAATTAACGGCGGTAATAAAGACATGATTCCCGTGTAAAGCAGATCTTTTAATTACCCTTAACTCATTATTACGTCATGAGAAATGAACTCGGCAAACGGAAAACTTCGTAGAAAAGGCCTCCAATTTCCATATGCAAAATACAACCGGCAAATTCTAGCAACTAGGATACCAATTTATGTCCATTTCTCTACTCGATGAATTCTAGTATTGTTTTCTGTCTAATATTTAATGCGACAGCCTTTGCTTTCTATGACTTTTAGGATCCGCTGGGGCATTGAAGCGATAGTTTTATCAATGATAGCAAGAGGAATGCTATGGAAAGTGCGAATTACTCTGTCCCTGAACTGTTCGTACGTCTCCTTGTTTAATTGCAATCTGAGAGTATTTTTCTTCATCTCGCGAGCAAATTGTAAACGGCGCCGCAAATCTTCCTTCTTCAACAGTCCTTTCTTTCTAGATTGCAAATAAAAATAGCCCTGCCTCTGTAGATGGCGGAGAACTGTTCTCTCTGAGACGTCACGACAGCTTATACCACTCTCCTGCATTAGATCTCTAACAGTAAAACGTGGATTATGCTCCCTCAAATGTCGCAGGTTTCGGATCAGCAATCGTTCTTGTTTAGCACTCAATTTCCTTGGCCTGCCTCTCTGTTTAGTATTCCTGCTCTTATCATAGATTCCAACCATATTATTACGCTTTTCTCCTTTTAGAATTCTTAGAACAGACGAGGGAGAAATAGAGCACGCCTTTGCCACACATCGAACACTCATGTTACTGTTTTTGCGTAATTGAAAAACATTAGCTCTGATACTGGGAGAAATAAGCTTTTTAAAAACCATTCTTGGCATAAGCTATAAGTTCCAGGCTTACTATTTCATTTACAAACCTCTCACATCAATTTTATACTTTTTTTCAAACACATTTGTCACTGAACGTGACTTCATTTTTATTTACGTTGGACTTCATTTACCGTGCCCTTTAGCCCACGTATTATCACGCACTTCCCACAAAACGACGCTTATTTTTTATCTTAGGTAATCTGTCATCACCTGTAGTCAATTCTCGAGGCATCTAGACAATCTCAGCCAATATTCGTTGGAACACTGACCCCTTTCCCCGGCCCAATGTTGAGTCCAAAACGGTTCTCAAAAGTTTCATGGCTCACTCGCGACCGGCTTCAACTGCAACATTGAGGGAGGGAAAACATAACCCTACAGTGTTCCAACAATATGTCAGTGATTGTGTGAGCCATAACTATCAAGTTTCAGCACAGGAAACCCAAGCTCTAAATTCGAGTTGTTGGTGTGTTTATATGTCAGTACATAGGCTTTGTATGGGAACTACTATAAGCGCCGGGGGAAATTTTTTTTTTTTACAATTATTTATACATGTACGTTGAATTCAAATAAAATAAACACCTTTGCTCTATCTGTTGTCCTTTGTCGTAGATCAGAAAAGGGAAAAAAGCCGACTGAAATCGCTAATAAATGACAGAGGAGAACAGAGAGAGCAAAGGTCTGTTTAATTCATTTGATTTTGACTTGTACATATATAATAGCAAAATTTGTAATTTTCCCATGTTTATAGTAGTTCCCATACAAAACCTATAGACTGACATCAGTATAAACACATTAAAAACTCGAAATTATAACTTGGGCTGCCTGTGGTTTCAAGGTCGTTTTTTTCCCCCAGACTACACTAAGGGAAATGGCGGGAATTTTGCATTATATGTAACGGTTAATCGGGGATTTGATTTTGTATTCAAACTATTTACAACGGCGGACTGTGAAGCAATTTTTAATTAAGCCAGTCATTTCAGTGAGCGTAAAACTAAGTAAACGTAACTAGGCGGGATGGAAGACCGAGAATTAGGAGTACGAGAGGTTAGAAGAGTTTACCTCCTAACTTACAGCCAGGCTGATGTTACTCGGGTGCCTACGAGGCAGAGATTTGCCGATATAGTAGTCGAGGCGCTGAACTGTCGTTCCGTTTTGAGCGATTCTACTACAGAGCACTGGGTTTGTAGTCTTGAAAGGCATCAGAACGGAGGTATCCATTATCACATGGCTGTAAAACTGAGCTCTCCGAGAAGGTGGTTGTCTGTACGACAGTACATGCAGTCCAGATATGAGATAAATGTTCATTTTTCTAGTAGGCATGCTAACTACTATACGGCGTGGCGTTATGTTACGAAGCAGGATACGGAGGTTCTACACTCTCTTGAACATCCTGACTTATTCAACTCTAGACCTCCAGTTACTACGGCTGCATGCGAAGCTATGGCTGCTGTGAGAGAACAGCTACACCCCAGTGAAGAGGAAGAGGAGACCGGGCAGAGTAAGCCTAGAAAGAGAAAACGCTCGGCGCCACGACTTAGCATGTACGAGGTCTCTGAGATAGCAGTATCCAAGGGTATTAGAAGCTATTTGGGGCTTTTAGCTCTTGCAAAGAGGCAGAAAAGTGAGGGAAAAACAGACCTCGCTGAGTTTGTAGTCAATCGAGGAAGAAAGGCAGTCGAAGAGGCGATAAGGAGCGGTTGGGACATAGAAGAATCTGAAGCCAAATTACAACGACAAAATCTGTCCCGAATGGAACTATTACAAATGGCACTAGACAGCGAATGCACTGGAAGCTGCAATGGTCAGTGGTTGTTGTTGGCACTTAACATTCTACAACGGAATGGCATAAACAGAAATGAGTTTGGTGCAGCCGTAAGAGAACTCCTAAGTAAAGGAAGAGGGAAGTATAGAAATATATTTATTAAGGGCCCGGCAAATTGCGGAAAAACATTTTTGTTGAATCCTTTGAATGTCGTTTATAATACCTTTACCAATCCAGCGACTACAACATTTGCTTGGGTAGGCGCAGAAGTAGCGGAAGTTCTATTTCTGAATGATTTTCGTTGGTCTAGTCAGGTTTTACCGTGGCACGATATGTTATTGCTTTTGGAAGGTCAGCCAATGCATCTACCAGCGCCTAAGACACATTATGCACAAGACATCGTGTTCGACAAGGATACACCTGTTTTTTGCACCTCTAAGAACGAAATTGTAGCGGTAAGAGGTGGAATGGTAGATGACAGAGAGACAGAAATGATGGCGGTTAGGTGGCGTGTATTTTCACTGCACAGTCAGATTCAAGAGTCCGAACAGGTGAACACAAACCCCTGTGCCAGATGTTTTGCTGAATTTGTCAGTTAAATTATTTGAATAACTTTACTGTCTGCAAAGACAAATCAAGACAGTTGGCGGTTTCTGTGAAAATGTTCAACGCGTTACCATTGTAACTCGTATATTTTGATAAAGAGGAATAAGGTTACAAGTACTTTAATAACTGCACGAGTTACAATGGTAACGCGTGTCACATTTCAGACTCGATAAATAACTTCTTTGAAACGTACAACGGCGGCTTTTCTCAGTCGAGTTTGTAATCACATTTTATTACAGCTAGCAAGCTCATTCATAACAGTAGTATAGCATTTAATTTAAGAAAGTAATTACAGTATCATGCAGTTTTAAGAGAAAGATTTGGCGAGATAAACAATAGTAAATGTCTCGAAATCAATGTGAAAGTTTAATTTACTGTTTGTTCATGATATAAAATTATACAGACAGTGGTGAAGGAATATATAGTCTAGCACATTTACTCAAAAACTTGACTTGGCTGCTTGAGCAATTAACGGCGGTAATAAAGACATGATTCCCGTGTAAAGCAGATCTTTTAATTACCCTTAACTCATTATTACGTCATGAGAAATGAACTCGGCAAACGGAAAACTTCGTAGAAAAGGCCTCCAATTTCCATATGCAAAATACAACCGGCAAATTCTAGCAACTAGGATACCAATTTATGTCCATTTCTCTACTCGATGAATTCTAGTATTGTTTTCTGTCTAATATTTAATGCGACAGCCTTTGCTTTCTATGACTTTTAGGATCCGCTGGGGCATTGAAGCGATAGTTTTATCAATGATAGCAAGAGGAATGCTATGGAAAGTGCGAATTACTCTGTCCCTGAACTGTTCGTACGTCTCCTTGTTTAATTGCAATCTGAGAGTATTTTTCTTCATCTCGCGAGCAAATTGTAAACGGCGCCGCAAATCTTCCTTCTTCAACAGTCCTTTCTTTCTAGATTGCAAATAAAAATAGCCCTGCCTCTGTAGATGGCGGAGAACTGTTCTCTCTGAGACGTCACGACAGCTTATACCACTCTCCTGCATTAGATCTCTAACAGTAAAACGTGGATTATGCTCCCTCAAATGTCGCAGGTTTCGGATCAGCAATCGTTCTTGTTTAGCACTCAATTTCCTTGGCCTGCCTCTCTGTTTAGTATTCCTGCTCTTATCATAGATTCCAACCATATTATTACGCTTTTCTCCTTTTAGAATTCTTAGAACAGACGAGGGAGAAATAGAGCACGCCTTTGCCACACATCGAACACTCATGTTACTGTTTTTGCGTAATTGAAAAACATTAGCTCTGATACTGGGAGAAATAAGCTTTTTAAAAACCATTCTTGGCATAAGCTATAAGTTCCAGGCTTACTATTTCATTTACAAACCTCTCACATCAATTTTATACTTTTTTTCAAACACATTTGTCACTGAACGTGACTTCATTTTTATTTACGTTGGACTTCATTTACCGTGCCCTTTAGCCCACGTATTATCACGCACTTCCCACAAAACGACGCTTATTTTTTATCTTAGGTAATCTGTCATCACCTGTAGTCAATTCTCGAGGCATCTAGACAATCTCAGCCAATATTCGTTGGAACACTGACCCCTTTCCCCGGCCCAATGTTGAGTCCAAAACGGTTCTCAAAAGTTTCATGGCTCACTCGCGACCGGCTTCAACTGCAACATTGAGGGAGGGAAAACATAACCCTACAGTGTTCCAACAATATGTCAGTGATTGTGTGAGCCATAACTATCAAGTTTCAGCACAGGAAACCCAAGCTCTAAATTCGAGTTGTTGGTGTGTTTATATGTCAGTACATAGGCTTTGTATGGGAACTACTATAAGCGCCGGGGGAAATTTTTTTTTTTTACAATTATTTATACATGTACGTTGAATTCAAATAAAATAAACACCTTTGCTCTATCTGTTGTCCTTTGTCGTAGATCAGAAAAGGGAAAAAAGCCGACTGAAATCGCTAATAAATGACAGAGGAGAACAGAGAGAGCAAAGGTCTGTTTAATTCATTTGATTTTGACTTGTACATATATAATAGCAAAATTTGTAATTTTCCCATGTTTATAGTAGTTCCCATACAAAACCTATAGACTGACATCAGTATAAACACATTAAAAACTCGAAATTATAACTTGGGCTGCCTGTGGTTTCAAGGTCGTTTTTTTCCCCCAGACTACACTAAGGGAAATGGCGGGAATTTTGCATTATATGTAACGGTTAATCGGGGATTTGATTTTGTATTCAAACTATTTACAACGGCGGACTGTGAAGCAATTTTTAATTAAGCCAGTCATTTCAGTGAGCGTAAAACTAAGTAAACGTAACTAGGCGGGATGGAAGACCGAGAATTAGGAGTACGAGAGGTTAGAAGAGTTTACCTCCTAACTTACAGCCAGGCTGATGTTACTCGGGTGCCTACGAGGCAGAGATTTGCCGATATAGTAGTCGAGGCGCTGAACTGTCGTTCCGTTTTGAGCGATTCTACTACAGAGCACTGGGTTTGTAGTCTTGAAAGGCATCAGAACGGAGGTATCCATTATCACATGGCTGTAAAACTGAGCTCTCCGAGAAGGTGGTTGTCTGTACGACAGTACATGCAGTCCAGATATGAGATAAATGTTCATTTTTCTAGTAGGCATGCTAACTACTATACGGCGTGGCGTTATGTTACGAAGCAGGATACGGAGGTTCTACACTCTCTTGAACATCCTGACTTATTCAACTCTAGACCTCCAGTTACTACGGCTGCATGCGAAGCTATGGCTGCTGTGAGAGAACAGCTACACCCCAGTGAAGAGGAAGAGGAGACCGGGCAGAGTAAGCCTAGAAAGAGAAAACGCTCGGCGCCACGACTTAGCATGTACGAGGTCTCTGAGATAGCAGTATCCAAGGGTATTAGAAGCTATTTGGGGCTTTTAGCTCTTGCAAAGAGGCAGAAAAGTGAGGGAAAAACAGACCTCGCTGAGTTTGTAGTCAATCGAGGAAGAAAGGCAGTCGAAGAGGCGATAAGGAGCGGTTGGGACATAGAAGAATCTGAAGCCAAATTACAACGACAAAATCTGTCCCGAATGGAACTATTACAAATGGCACTAGACAGCGAATGCACTGGAAGCTGCAATGGTCAGTGGTTGTTGTTGGCACTTAACATTCTACAACGGAATGGCATAAACAGAAATGAGTTTGGTGCAGCCGTAAGAGAACTCCTAAGTAAAGGAAGAGGGAAGTATAGAAATATATTTATTAAGGGCCCGGCAAATTGCGGAAAAACATTTTTGTTGAATCCTTTGAATGTCGTTTATAATACCTTTACCAATCCAGCGACTACAACATTTGCTTGGGTAGGCGCAGAAGTAGCGGAAGTTCTATTTCTGAATGATTTTCGTTGGTCTAGTCAGGTTTTACCGTGGCACGATATGTTATTGCTTTTGGAAGGTCAGCCAATGCATCTACCAGCGCCTAAGACACATTATGCACAAGACATCGTGTTCGACAAGGATACACCTGTTTTTTGCACCTCTAAGAACGAAATTGTAGCGGTAAGAGGTGGAATGGTAGATGACAGAGAGACAGAAATGATGGCGGTTAGGTGGCGTGTATTTTCACTGCACAGTCAGATTCAAGAGTCCGAACAGGTGAACACAAACCCCTGTGCCAGATGTTTTGCTGAATTTGTCAGTTAAATTATTTGAATAACTTTACTGTCTGCAAAGACAAATCAAGACAGTTGGCGGTTTCTGTGAAAATGTTCAACGCGTTACCATTGTAACTCGTATATTTTGATAAAGAGGAATAAGGTTACAAGTACTTTAATAACTGCACGAGTTACAATGGTAACGCGTGTCACATTTCAGACTCGATAAATAACTTCTTTGAAACGTACAACGGCGGCTTTTCTCAGTCGAGTTTGTAATCACATTTTATTACAGCTAGCAAGCTCATTCATAACAGTAGTATAGCATTTAATTTAAGAAAGTAATTACAGTATCATGCAGTTTTAAGAGAAAGATTTGGCGAGATAAACAATAGTAAATGTCTCGAAATCAATGTGAAAGTTTAATTTACTGTTTGTTCATGATATAAAATTATACAGACAGTGGTGAAGGAATATATAGTCTAGCACATTTACTCAAAAACTTGACTTGGCTGCTTGAGCAATTAACGGCGGTAATAAAGACATGATTCCCGTGTAAAGCAGATCTTTTAATTACCCTTAACTCATTATTACGTCATGAGAAATGAACTCGGCAAACGGAAAACTTCGTAGAAAAGGCCTCCAATTTCCATATGCAAAATACAACCGGCAAATTCTAGCAACTAGGATACCAATTTATGTCCATTTCTCTACTCGATGAATTCTAGTATTTTTTTCTGTCTAATATTTAATGCGACAGCCTTTGCTTTCTATGGTGGGTCTCGGGTACAACCCCCTCTCTCACCAGCCCCAAAACGGTGGTGGGTCTCGGGTACAACCCCGTCTAGCTCTCACCAGCCAAAAAGGTGGTGGGTCTCGGGTACAACCTCCCTCCCTCACTATCCAAAAAGGTTGGTGGTGTCGGGTCATACCCCACCCCCTAGAATTGGGTCCCTAGCCAGGACCATTGTTTTGACCTCCTCCCTAAAATACTCGACACATCGCAAAAAAGACCGGGGGTTAAGGGGGAAATCGCGAGAGTTAAGAATTTTATTAGTTTAGTCATCAAGCCAATTAAATGTGGGACTGGTTCATGAAAGGACTCGTACTGAGTGCATGCATGTATGCGTGTGGTTGTGCGAAGCAGAGCTATAATCCAATACGGCCGACTAAAAAGCGATATTGGTGCCTGTATATATTACATTGACTTCACCACAAGATGGCTGCCAATTAAACAAGAGGGGGAGGTTTACGTTTAATTAGCTCAAGTTCAGTGATATGGACAGTAATGTTTTATTAATCAGTATCTGATACAACACTGATGTTTTATTATGAATCAATGTCGTATCAAAATTAATATACAAACACTGATGTTTCATTAATCAGTTCTTTATCAAATAAAAGCTAGGTATAAAAAAATATAAAAAGAGGATTTACGATGAAATTATCATAATCTGTGTGTGTGTTTAATCCTTGCCTTGCATATTAGACTTTTGTCCATCATATTTATAGTTTTTTGGTCAGTACAAGTTAACGTTTTTTAGTACCACCCCCAGAAATAGAAATTACTATGAAAGAAATATAAAAGAGACAATAATGTAATCCAGTATAGTCTATCAATAATAATTGCAAATGAATTATTATAGTTCGTCACTGTAGCACAATAAACTAAACATAGTGTCGCTGAAGTATGCAGCCATCTATATATACCATGTTTCCGATATACCTATTACAAAAAACGATATATCGAGGGTTGACAGAAAGTCATAGAGGTCATCAGAGGTTTTTAGATCGATTAGCCTACGTCGCATCAGAACTGAACCCCGGTTAAGTCCGTCCGCGAACTTGTTCTAGACCCCCAGCTGTATCACTGTATCACTGTATCACCGTATCACTGTATCACCGTATCACTGTATCACCGTATCACTGTATCACCGTATCACTGTATATTGGTATCTCCGTATCATTGTATCTTGTAACACGTTATATACCAAGCCCCGGTTAAGTCCGTCCGCGAACCAGCGATGGAGCTTGTTCTAGACCCCCAGCAGCGTACCTCGATTTCAGGACGCGTTCTGATTGGCTTTTAAAATGCTTTTTCTTACCCGTCTTCTGGCTCACACCGCGGCAAAACGGTATGCTCCGCTGGCCAAAAGAACGAAGGCTCTGCTATCAAATACAAATTACCGAGGGTTTCAACTTTTTTAGTAAATAATTTTATAACTTAGTAAACTCACAGTGAATTACAAATTAAGAAAACTTCAACCTGTTAAAGTCTTAGGCTTAGCTTTTAAGTAGTTTTCTTATTTTTTGACAAAACAGTTCACAAATGGATGCTTTTAAGCAGAAATTTTAAAATCACGGGTATGTGCCTGTTGTTTCGTTTCAGTTTTCGCGGGAAACTGGGGGCGGCCGCGCGCCGACAAGAAATAGCAAATACGCATGCGCGTAACGTTTTGCCGCGGTGTGCTTCTGACTAGGCCAGACATTCCATTCCCCATTGTTTGCAATAGCCAGTCTAGACCAATTACAGTGTACAAATTAATTAGCAACGACTCGCTTTTGTCGGCATTTACGAGCTCACTAGTTTCAGCCTCAAAATAAATGAGTTCATCCAAAATATTTATTATTTCTTGATAAAAACTAAGAACAGAATATATGCGAAGCTATTTGAACTTCTTCTACATCCATATTTTCAAGTTTAGCCTCTATATTTTCACTAACGATTTCCTGCCAGACGAGAGTTCTGGCGCGAGTGGTTCTTGGAATCTGGGAACTGAATTCTGATTGGCCATGCGGTTGGAATGGAATGTCCGGGTGTAAGCAGCCTTTAGTGGGTCTAACGTATTGTGTGACGACCCAAAGATCGGCTGATAATCAACCTCGTTCCCAGGGTCTTCTCGGTCAGATCCAAGATGGCGGTTACTCTAGAGAAGACCCTGGTAAACGCTGAACTGTCACGTATTCTGATTGGCTCTTCGATTATGACACAAGGGTTGTTTTTACAATGCCTTTTATTGGCCTAACGGACTGAGTCCAGAGAGACTTGTATATACATTCTCACTTCATACATAATGAGCGCGTCACAAGAATGCGTCCTAATCACCTAGTCCTTCACCTCGAGGTTTGTATAAGCATTCGTGACGCCTTGCGGGTCTCTGGTACATATTACGGCAGCGTGCCTCAAACGGAGTCAGTTTACCGGGATTTCCGAGGAGGAGCTCATACTTTTCGCCAGTTAGTTATAACCGCCATCAGCGTCACCCCTGATCCCTCGTACTATGGCCGAGCGTAGAGGATTACCGCCGCTACCAGTTGCCCCTGCGTCGGAAGAGCGACAAGAAGAGGGTCCAGCAGTTGTGGCGCTAGAAGAGCCTGCAGTGGTAGAGCGTGAGGTAGCCATCGACATTGTATTATTTTGTGTTGTATTTCATTTATCGTTATGGCGTATTTTACTTCGTGGTAGTCTTAGTTTGTATCTCACCCGCTGTAGTCGCGATATTCGGTTACATGTAGTCTCTAGCTCGTATTCAGGGTTTTTACCTATTTGCTTCGGCTGGTTTGTGCTTTGTTTTGTCGCTGGTCTCCGTCTTTCCATATTTTGCCCTTTGGCTTAGCGTTTAGTCTGTTTCTATTCGTTGCTCTGCCTTTATTCGCCTCATTTCCCGTCTTGTTATAAGTTCTATTTTTAGTTCTTTTATCGTACTGCTGCATAGGCATTAGCCCTCAGCACTTTTGGCATGTGCATGTTCCCCCGTTTCTCTTGCTTTTCTAGCTCGGTTTTCGGTTTCGCGTCTAGGTTTTCTCTACATCTACATATCGCTGCGTCGGTTTGTGCTCAGTCATTTTATTTGCGTTGTTGATTTGCTTATAGTTGTGTTCTCTAGTATCCTTTCATTGCTTTCGGCATGTTTTTACCCTCGCTGTGTTAGTATTTTATTCACTCTTCATCGCACGCTTTACCAGCCTTATATTTTCGCGCTCTTCAACTTTATCCCTTTCGCTTACAGTCTCACGGGAATAGAGAGAATTAGAGAGGAATAAATATAATTGTGTTGGACACGTGGGCGCGGCATCGGGCCGTGAGCCCGGACGGAAAGAGATAATATGTGTTGGGCAGGGATGTGTGGGCGCGCCATCTTGAAGGGCGTTTCTATGGCAAAGCCAGAGCCCACCGGATTTACCAGTCGTCGCTATATGCGCCATACCAGAACCCGGGTACCAGATACTACAGTTGCCACAGCCTCGGGCATATTGCGCGTTTCAGCAGATACAACTATGACCCCGACATGGGACGAGGAAATAGTGCCCCCCCGCGGGGCCCCCGTGGCGGTCGGCGTGACCTGTAGTAGCTTGTGTAATCTTTGTCTCTCGCTATGGTTCACAATAAAGCACTAACATTCCCTCACTCTAGTGGTTTTCGTTTTCATATATTTTCCTCGCCTTCGTTGACCTGGGGGGGGGGGGCTTCTCGGCGCTTCAATTCCGGATCTGGTTCGGTTCCTAAAAGATCTGGTTCCGTGTTCGAAGTGTGGTCGTGGTTGTCGTACTAGTTACGGACAACTGGAATCCACCACATCGCAGTGGACATACTAGTTACGGACAACTGGAATCCACCACATCGCAGTGGACATACATTGTGTGGATATCTTTGACTATCATGTCGTATTTCCCCACTTTTAGTGTTACGTTTTCTCCCACCTCTTCGTTTCCTTCGATACCCAATAGTTCGCAGAGATTTTTACTGAACTTGATTGGTTTCTTTACCTCTAGGGTCCGATCCCTTTTACTGTCTTTTTTCGTAATTCGCACGATACCAGCATCAATTGCAGGGTTGAAGAAGGGTCTGAGGAAATGCATATTATAAGACCCTGGATCAATTTCGTATGGGAGCAGCAAACCCTCGGTATCCCACTCGAACGAAGCCTTCTCTTCTAGATTCCACCAACTGTTCTCAAAAGTGACCTCAACTAGCGAAATGTTGTGGATGTAAAGAGGTCGATCGAAGTAGACCTCATGGTCAGCCGAGGTGGTGGTGACATTTAAGAGCACCATTATATATTGAAGGTATAAACTGTATATATGTATAGCTTCAATATGACAGAAGCATGGCAACAGTTCAAGTATCTATTTCCTGAGGCCGTACTTGGTTGGTTTGAACCCACTTCTGATAATGTCAATTTTAATGACCGGGGGATGTCCCACCGAGTGTTCACAGATGAAGGTCCCCCTACTAAGACAGGTGGAGGTAAGTTAATGGGTTGGGTTGGGCGCACAGGTAAGGCGCTTAGCATAGCACTCGGTACCAAAACAGTTTATGAGAGGATACTATTCGCGCCGAAGCACAGAGGTCTTTCCAAACACGATTGGAGAGAAGAAAATAAAAAGGTCGCAACGCTGAATGCCGATCTGTTGGTAAAGTTCAAGAACAAATACCCACATTCAGATTTTCACCGGTTTTATGCCTCTACAGACATAGACGGTTCGACAAGTATCGTATTTCGAGACGGGGATTCTAGCTATGTGGTCTATGGCGATGATGTCTCCAAGCTACCTGCTACCATTCAAAAACGTATTGATGATGTACTGTGGGATGTGCATGGAGGTTTCCCATATACGTTGACACTAGACAAAAGTGTGAAATATCCTGTTACAGCGGTCCAAGATACCGAAAAAGCACAAGACATCGATCTCACTAATCTATGGATATACGTTACGCCTACGAAAAAGTTCGAAGCAGGTGTCAAGAACATATTCAAGGAGACCGTCGTAAAGCATATGACAGCAAAGGAGTCTCATAAGTGGTTATCAGGTCCGGATTTTAAATATTGGCCTCAACAGTTAAATTTCGCAACGTGGTGTGCAACTTCTGGATGTGGAGTGTCATTGTTCGACCCTACTTTCAAAACATATCCACCCGTTGTTCAAGGCTTCCTACGATTTCATACATATTTCACAATACGAAGAATTCTGCGTGAACTTGGTGGTACTCAAGCCGTGCCTCTACCTGGTGACTCTGCTTTCAAGCAAATTGATAACATCTACAGCAAAGCAGCTCTGGAGAAATTATGCATCGAGTTTGGTTTATCTCGAACGCCAGACTTCCGATGACACGGAGGTAGGAATCACGGATTAGGAGATGTATTCCTTTTATACGGCGATGGCTACAAAAACGTCCACGTAATCCGAGGCTACGACAAAGAAGCAGATAAGTATCCAAACCACAATAATGTGTTTAAAGACGAAGGAGGTGGCGCGTTGGAAGATTGTAGTGATGCTACCAGATCTGGGAAATGTAAGGAATCCGTCGCGGCAGATCTGGTATCCTTTATTCGGAACGATGAACACAAAGGGAAACAATACAATTGGTTTACGCCACCAATCGGGAAGGGTTTAACGGAGGCTGGATTGGGTAGGTTGAATCGATCAGTCGAGGCTTTCGCATATTGTGTTCTAGGTGCTCAAAAGGACTTGAATGGATCCATCATAGTTGAACACAACGTCAAAGAACATTTTAAAAAATTGGTTGAAGTCGCTATTCTTGAAAACGATTTAGTGAGACTGAAGCTATAATAACTATAAGCTAGTTGTACTACACACACATAAGAGGCTCGATCTAGCAATAGCTGTAGGGGTGCGGTTACTGCCAAGCGATCTGGTGTACTACCTCGGCAAGAAGGATGGTTATAAAAATATAATCCCGTTGGCCACGAAATATATGGTGTTAGGTGTAAACGGTATCAATGAGGAGGTTAACGATGCCTCGCCAAAACCTATGGAAGGACACACCCAAAAGGAACAATTACCACACAGCGCAAAGCAACATCCAACACATAGCGATACCACCATACCAAAGCCCATGCCAAAGCCTACTCAACAACACGAGATCAATCTAGCAGTGGTAGCTATTGCTGCAGCTGGATCTGCGTGGTTGTTGTTTCGCTAACGTCGTTTGTATTGCTCTACTACGAACACCACTACGGCTACGATCAATAGGCAAGCATTCTTTCCTAAGGCTTCTACAGCTTTACCAGCCATACTAAATATGAAGCTAACAATTCCTCCAATCATAGTAGGTAGTATGTCCGCCAACTTTTTTCCTAGTGCTTTTAAACCATTGCCAAGACCTTTTGCGATTTTAGCCAGGGCCTTCGTCAGCACTGAAACTATGACTCCAATCACGGCACCTGCTACAGCAAGTACGCTAACCACATTAAAACCGTACTTTTTGAAAATCGCTTTTGCCCTATCGCGTAGCGACCTGTGCTCATTGATGGCTTCGGTTTCTTGCTCTATCCTTTGCACCTCTCGTGCCCTAGTTTCTATCCTATCTTTGGCTTCCTGCTTTTCCTTCGGAGATTTGGAAGTATCTTGGATGGTTTTCTCATCTACGGCGATTTCTGTGTTGCCGGCTGATCGATATTGGTGTCGTTTCTTCTCAACGCGATTTCCACAGGGCTTTCTAGGTATCCAGCTATCGAGGCTCCTAGAGCAGTTCTAATCAACTTATTACTCTCGAGCATTTTTTCATCGAGATTACCCTTGCGATCAACCAGAATGTGCCACACTGCATTTTTTCATTTTAGTTTTACCTCTACCTCGTATCTATTACCTGCTTTTACCTCAATCTTACTATTCTTACCCCATCTGTCTATACGGTTGGAAATTTCTTCTCGACGTATTCCCATGCTACTTCATTCCAATCCGCTTTATCGGAGAATGACGTTTCCGCGGTTTGACTGCTTTTTCCTGCTTCCTCTAGATTATTCAATTCGATGTACTCCGTTTGGTTGGATCCCCATCTATCCCGGCCTATTATTCCACCACCTATTCCACATGCGTCTTGATCTTCGTCCTATTTTTTCCCCTACTCTTCTTATCCAAATATCTTCGTTCTCCTTTCCACGTGGTTCCAGCGAATCCCATTCTTCGTCATCGATAGGCTCATTAACGTCAGCTTGACCTTCTTCGGTAAAAGGGTCAAAGTCTAACACCTCACCCTCAACAGCCATATTGAACTTAACTATATATCTTGCTATATTCAATATGATATCGTCTAAGTTAGTTCTCGCACAAGCACGAAGAGAGCCTCTAGCACTAAAAGCCCCACGAACCCTATATAGGAAAACTTTCACCCCATCATCTGCCAACCCAGGAGAGACACTCTATGTGGAAGTACAAATGTACCAACACTAGGAGAAAACGTCGTACTAGTACCTGGTAGCTTAGCACTATTGGGCGAAATTGCATTGTCTGGTGGACACGCCAATAATCGTGTGGTATAGCCAATGTCGGACGCTGCTTGGTAGTACATCGAGTTTGCAAAATGGGTGCTGAAAATGTGGAAGACATTGCTCGGTCAGATCTCCTACAGACATATTCCGATCTATACCTATCTACACAGGAGCGAGAAGGTAGAACACAACAAGGTATCCAATCAGAGAACACAAACAAGTTACGCTCAAAGGCTGAAGATGCAGGAACTTCGGATGTTGGAGAAAACGCGCTCCTAGTTGCATATGGTTCCAAATATAGAATTCCGTTGGATGTTGATATTCTAACACAACATGGAGTTCTATATTCTCACGCCCTAAAATACACTATTTCATTCGAGTTGACTCTAGCACCTGCTGTTGACATAGTTGTTGGATCAGACACCACAAAGATAGGTACATACAAACTTAACAACATACAGTTAGAATATGAAGCAATCAAAAATGAAACTCTAGCTAGGCAAGCACTTAACGCATATGAAACAGGTACTGCTTTTCTATTCAACCACGCTGTTCACTTCAAGACCGTACCTATCGCCAAGGCATCAGATACTTTGGTATCTCAGAACATCCATGTTCCACGACGATCCTTTGCTGGACTACTTCTACGATTCGTGGATCCACACACCGCTGGTACACGGGATAGCTAAGCATTCTCAAATCCTGATATTTCGAAGATAGAGGTAGATGTCAACGGGATTCCAAACAGATTCTTTCCAGGAGGTATGCTACCACCAGATTTCTGGGAGGCTGCGAAAGGATGGTTTGCCACATCCACTACTTCTATGACTCCTACCAAATTTCACAACAACAGATTCGCCATTCTAGTTGATTGTCGCACAGCAAAAGATTCCGCTGTTCATGGTGATGGTATGGCGGAAACAGGCAGTGGAAAAGACATCGACATTCGTATACATAGGCCCGCAAACGGTAGTGGAAATGTAAACATGCATATCTATGTTCTTGCAGATGCTCAGCTCACGATATTGAACGGAGCACAACAGAATATAACATACTAATGGATTCCCTGGTAGTACACATCCCATTCAACGCACTTATAGTAGGTCCAACAAACTGTGGAAAAACGGCATTTATAATAGAGCAGCTTCGTGGAGCATTTCGTGGTAAGTTTGACTATATAGTATTAGTATGCCCCACGTATGCCCACAACAAAACCTATCGTGGATTTGCCAATCGAGATCCACACTTCTATATTGTATCTCCACCACAGGATGCTATCAATACCGCATTGCATGTTTGTGCAACCTTTTGGGCTGGGACCAATACTCTATTGATTCTCGATGATTGTGCCGCCTCAAAAGATGTAAAAAGAAGAACTGACAAGCTCGTGGATTTGGCATTCTCTGCTCGCCATATTGGGATTTCCGTTTGGGTGCTCTCCCAACAATTAACAAGCATATGCAAACCTTTCCGCGAAAACGTAGCTGTTGTAGTTGCCTTTCATACTGCATCGGCTATAGATGGAAAAAGGCTATTCGAGGACTATGGAGGCTCACAAGAAGATAAAGAGTTACAAGCAGTGCTTCGGTCTCACAAGTTTGCTCGCATATGCTTTTGTTTACGACATCCTTTTGCAGTAGTGTTAGAGTTACCCGCACCTATAGCATATCATGGACGATAAAGAAATAATTGCCATACTCGGCGAGGACGTAACAGGGCCACCAAAAACGGAGGTTGCTGAAGCCGCGTGTTCATCTGCAACAGACAACCGGGAAGCACTTTCCATTTTGGCTGCAACAGGTACCACAAAAGAATATCTAGGAAAAACATTATCTCTAGGAGACATTTCTAGACTACCTGAAAAAGAAGTAGAGAGGTTATATAGAAGGTACCAGGCCGTTCTAGCTCAGCAAATAACAGGGAGCCTAGTCGATGGTGTGATGCGTCTAGCTATCCGCTTAGTTGCATACCTAGTCCCTATAGATTCTCAAGAAGCACTGCTGCTAGACCTACAAGAAGATCACCTGACTGGCTTTTTATCACTTAAAGCAGGTCGCTTTGTAGCACTAGCTAGCGTCTTGTTCCACGTATCTGGTCACATAGTTATTCCTAGTAGCTCTGCTATGACACCTATTGAACCTTTACACGTACCTACTATATCAAAGCAAGATGGAAGAACAGATGGATCGGATAACTGCGGATCCTCCGAGGACTTCACCAACTGAGAAGGTAAAAAATCAAAAGCGTGTTGCTGCTGGAAAAGCATTAGCAGCAAGCAACAAACTTGCCAGAGAGGCTCAAAAGCGGGAGTTGGAGCGTGAAAAAGAATCCTCGAAAGAAACTGATGTTGAGGTAAGCTGGCCAAAAAACGTGTCTACCAATACTACTCTAACAGCTATTGGCGTAGGTGCTGCATTGGTAGGGGTATACTATCAATACAGAAGATACAGAGACGATACCTCTAAGAATATTAGTATGATACGACCCGCGAGTCCAGAGCCTATACATGTAGCATTGCCGGATATGGAGTAGAATGATACAACATTTGAAGACTAGGACCATAGGTTATATGTCATAGTAGGATGGTAGAGAACAAATTGATGAAAGCGGCAACTGATGCTGCTATTAGTTACTGGGCTTGCTACAGGCATTGGTTGGATTGCAAGAAAGGTCGTTAAGGAACCTATGCTTCGTGAAGTTGACAGCTGTGTTGGCTGGTAGCATGCAGTTGCCATGCCCACGCAGCTTGAAAGCACCGCCTGCGATGTCTACCGCTGATTTGTGGACCGATCAATCTGCAGATCGTATACCGAGAGAAATATTTTGAATTCGGAATTTATTTTCCAGGCCGTTTTCACATCGTTTAGCCTGAAACATGGATGAGAAGTGCTTACACATCTCTGGATTTGTGTGCCGAAAGCAGAGGCGAAATCGATTTGAATTTCTTGTCGAATTTCGGCGGCGAGTGAGGTCACATCGATGAAAAGCGCCTCGAAGCTGCATACCTTGTGTATATTTGTGTCTTGGAGGTAGACACGCGGCCAACCGTCAAAACCTCGAGGCCTAATAAACTGCTTTAGAAGTCCCCAAATCACCCCAAACCACTCACACAACTTCATTAAGTATCAATCTTTTATTATTGAAGATTTATTTCGTAGGAATCGGAAAAGAGAATTCACAAGGAGCAATTATATAAACTCTTCCGTGATCGCTCATGAAACATACCACAGGCAACCCAAAAAGCGAGAAATATATGTCGAGTTTGGGCTGCCTGTGGTGTGATATGGGATTTATCGATCATCACTCGTAATGCTCGGGCTTCGCCCTCGTGGCCGTTAAGCCTGTATACCTGTATACGGCTCTTCTGAGCCTGACTTATCTATCGTCCAGTGTTTTCTAGACAGATGTTTTAAGAGAAAATACACTACTAGTCACTTACGAATCAGAGAATTACTCCAGAGGTGTGACAGACAGATTTTCAGTAAAGTCCGTAATAATTCTAATCACGCTCTGACTCAGCTTATGCCTAAAATTAAACCTTCTTCCAGGAACCTCAGAAAACAATCCTCCCTTCGGCCTAAAATAAACACCTCTCGCTTCAAGAACTCGTTTGTAAATAGATTAATCTTTAGATATAACTTGGCCCTTTAATTATAGACAATTGTAACATTCATATTTACTATACTTATGACTTATTGTATTACTAATATTTCTTGTATTATTATGACTGTAAGACTCGGTACGTATTTTACCGAGAAATAAAGACATTATTATTATTATTATTATTATTATAAGCATTACTCGCGATGATAAATCCCATATCCCACTCGTGGCCATTCATTAACCCCGCTTATTTATTGTACTCAACTTTACTTTATTTCATTTAAGCTTGCATTGATCGATCGTTTCAAATAATGACGCAGTTAATTAAGAATAAAGACTCAGTGCTTGTGCGATTTTATTATTTTGAGAGGCATGCCCAAGGAGCATGACGAGTCTCCACAGACATTTAGTTGATCAATCAAAGTTGAATGACATGTTGACCGAGTATTTAGAGCCGCACAAGCAGCTATGAAATTATACTTTGGCTTCAGATATCATACAAATGAAGTCAAACAGAAAATGCCGGCATAGGAAACTCGGGAGATAACACTCGGCTGAAGACAAATATGAAACTACATCTTAACCAATACCAGGCATGGTTAGTACGGGAATCAAAATGTCGAAGCAAATTGTGTTTAACCAATGATTTTCTGTGATTCTTAGTGTAAATTAGGTATGCCGTCCAGAAATAAGGAAATGAGATATTTTCACTGAATTATGTTAGGGAGAGGCCGAAAAAGCGAGTTCGTGAAATAAGCGAAATCACTGCAAAATCAAACATTTTAGCAACGACGCAAGCCTGATACTCGATTTCATTACTTTGCTACCTTGACTTTCATTTTATTCGATCTGTGCCGGCTGACATGGTTGACTGTTGTCCCATTATATTTCTGTACATCTCCGGGGTACATCTTTATTAATAATGCTTGCAGCCCTCAAATGAGTTACTCAGTGAGGTACGTAGTGATTGCGTGACACATTTCCCCCATACCAATAACTCTACTCAGTGAGTTACGTAGTTATTGCGTGACACATTTCCCCCATACCAATAACTCGTTTCAGTGCTTGCGCACTCCCTTGCTGGAGTACTGGTGGCGTCACAAAAACTCGCAAGCTAAGGCTGTTCTTTTTTCATTTAACAAGGAGCTGTAGGCGATGCGATTAATACTTGCTAACTTCTTTGGCTCAAATCCACGCCCACTGTTGTCCCATTTCTGTACATCTCCGGGGTACATCTTTATTAATAATGTTTGCAGCATATATGTTGAATGCGTCATCAAACGAATGAAGTATGGAGAATTTCGTACTTGGTCGTCTTTTCACCATAGTCCTCAGTTTGTGTAGTACCTTGACTCAGACTAGCACAATGATGTGATATTTTCCAAGGTGTTATAAAATAGATCACTGCGAACTTCATAATAAGAGAAAAACTATTCGCCAACGAATAGTCGAAAGAACAATTTCTGTGATGGTTTTTGATACCTTATGTCGTGTAATCAAAATGTTGTTTCTTCCTTGTATGCTGGGACATTACGTCAGAAACTTTTTAAGTATTTCTATGAAAGGAAGCAACACCTGTTCAACCATTTCAATCCAATCTTGACTCTTGTGCTCTGCAAAGTAATTTAGTTGTTCCTCTTTGTACTTCGCGTTCTAAGGTGAGTTTTCGTTATCACATACTGATTACAGACCCACTCTTGTGTTAGCACATGATCTATATTCTCGCACGCACTGCCAAATCAGTTTTACCTCTTTATACTTCGCGTTCTAAGGTAGTTTCGTTATAAATATAATTACACACTCACTCTTGTGTTAGCACATGATCTCTATTCTCGCACGCGTTGCCAAATCAGTCGTACCTCTTCAGTTGTCGTTCGCGTTGAAGGCTTTCTAAGGTGAGTCTTTGTAAAATATACCGTAAGGAAATAAGTTAGATTTCATTGGATTTTATCAAAATGTGTGGAATGTTCTTCCGGTGGCTGTTAAAGCAGAACAATTTTGATTTACTTTACCACATAGTAACCTAACAAATCTTGAAGTTTTATTGGTCAAATATTAACGTAGGCCCAAAACGCTTTGTAAACCTAGGTAGTTCGAGTAACTGACTTACTGTTACAGTTAATGACTTGGCTCATATTTAGTTTCTTAATAATTATTGGCAACAGAATTCTATGCTTCGCATCACAATTCTAGAACATTCTTTTTATGAATACAGTTCGTAACGAAGCAAACATGTTTGAATGGTTCATTACCATCCATCCAAAGCAACAAAAGACACACTCAAAATACACCATCGCCAAGCGAAAACAAAGTTTTCTGAAGCTAGAAATGTTTTGATTTAAGAACTTATCATGCCTTCTCCTACAAACTGAGTAAACTCCGTAAAATTGTATTTCTTTCTTGGTTAAACAGCATCGGCATCGACATATATTTCTCGCTTTTTGGGTTGCCTGTGGTCTGTTTCATAAGCGATCTCGGAAGAGTTTATATAATTGCTCCTTGTGAATTCTCGTTTCCGATTCTTACGAAATAAATCTTCAATAATAAAATATTGATACTTAATGAAGTTGTATGAGGGGTTTTGGGGTGATTTCGGGACTTCTGAAGCAGTTTATTAGGCCTCGAGGTTTTGACGGTTGGCCGCATGTCTACCTTTTTCATCGATGTGACCTCACTCGCCGCCGAAATTCGACAACATGCAGTTGCCATGCCCACGCCGTCGAATTTCGGCGGCGAGTGAGGTCACATCGATGAAAAGCGCCTCGAAGCTGCATACGGCTTGTGTATATTTGTGTCTTTGAGGTAGACACGCGGCCAACCGTCAAAACCTCGAGGCCTAATAAACTGCTTTAGAAGTCCCCAAATCACCCCAAAACCACTCACACAACTTCATTAAGTATCAATCTTTTATTATTGAAGATTTATTTCGTAGGAATCGGCAAAGAGAATTCACAAGGAGCAATTATATAAACTCTTCCGAGATCGCTTATGAAACATACCACGGGCAACCCAAAAAGCGAGAAATATATGTCGAGTCTGGGCTGCCTGTGGTGTGATATGGGATTTATCATCACTCGTGATGCTCGAGCTTCGCCCTCGTGGCCGTTAAAGGCATTACTCGCGATGATAAATCAGTCCCATATCCCACTCTTTTGAGAGGCATGCCCAAGGAGCATGACGAGTCTACACAGACCTGATTTAGTTGATCAATCAAAGTTGAATGAAATGTTGACCGAGTATTTAGAGCCGCACAAGCAGCTATGAAATTATACTTTGGCTTCAGATATCATACAAATGAAGGACACATTTGAATTCAAACAGAAAATGCCGGCATAGGAAACTCAGGGGATAACACTCGGCTGAACTGAGACAAATATGAATCTACATCTTAACCAATACCAGGCATGGTTAGTACGGGAATCAAAATGTCGAAGCAAATTGTGTTTAACCAATGATTTTCTGTGATTCTTAGTGTAAATTAAATATACCGTCCAGAAATAAGGAAATGAGATATTTTCACTGAATTATGTAGCGGAGAGGCCGAAAAAGCGAGTTCGTGAAATAAGCGAAATCACTGCAAAATCAAACATTTTAGCGACGACGCAAGCCTGATACTCGATTTCATTACTTTGCTACCTTGACTTTCATTTTATTCGATCTGTGCCGGCGGACATGGTTGATTGTTGTCCCATTATATTTCTGTACATCTCCGGGATACATCTTTATTAATAATGTTTGAAGCCCTCAAATGAGTTACTCAGTGAGTTACGTTGTGAATGAGTGACACGATTAACTCGTTTCAGTGCTTGCGCACTCCCTTGCTGGAGTACTTGTGGCGTCACAAAAACTCGCAAGCTAAGGCTGTTTTTTTTTTCATTTTTCAAGGAGCTGTAGGCGATGCGATTAATACTTGCTAACTGCTTTGGCTCAAATCCAACTTTAGGTCATGAGACGCCCACGTGGCATATACTCGGTTGAATGCGTCATCAAACGAATGAAGTATGGAACATTTCGTACTTGATCGTCTTTTCACCATAGTCCTCAGTTTGTGTAGCACCTTGACTCAGTCTAGCACAATGATGTGATATTTTCAAAGGTATTATAAAATAGATCATAATAAGAGAAGAAACTTGAGCTTCGCCAACGAATAGTCGAAAGAACAATTTCTTTTATGGTTTTTGAACTTTATGTCGTGTAATCAAAATGCTGTTTCTCCCTTGTATGCTAGCTCGCGCTGGGGTCATTACGTCAGAGATTTTAAAGTATTTCTATGAAAGCAACAACGCTTCTTCAACCATTTCAATCCAATCTTGACTCTTGTGCTCTGCAAAGTAATTTAATTGTACCTCTTTGTACTTCGCGTTCTAAGGTGAGTTTTCGTTATCACATACTGATTACACACTCACTCTTGTGTTTAATATAGCACATGATCTATATTCTCGCACGCGTTGCCATGCCAGTCGTACCTCTTTTAATAGCTTTGTCCTTCGCGTTGAACACTTTCTAAGGTGAGTTTTCGTTGTAAAATATACCGTAAGAAAATAAGTTAGATTTTCATTGGATTTTATCAAAATGTGTTGTGTGGGATGTGCTTCCGGTAGCTGTTACATCGACCAGAACAATTTTGATTTACTTTACCACAAAGTAACCTAACAAATCTTGAAGTTTTATTGGTCAAATTAATAAGATTGCATGGCCGTTCCTTGGTTGTGCAGATATTTCAGTTAGGCGCTAAAGGTTTTACAAAGCCGCTTCACAGCATCGAAATCGTTATATCTATGGTACGGACATCGATATTTTAACTTCGTAAGCGTTTATCTTATTACTGACAAAAGAAAGGATACTCTACGGAACACATGGAAGAATTAGTTCGACATTGACTGGTGTATATTTGTGAGTTGTCTGGCTTTCAGCTTGGCCGAAAGATTTTCATTCTTTGTGGAACAGTTCAATTCTCGTCAATAAACGCAAATACTTTGTGGTGTTTATTTCAGTGTTAATAGGGTATATATGATACATGTACCTATATTCTGTTATATTCAACTTTTCTTTATTTCATTTAAGCTTTATATCGATTCAAATAATGAGACTCGGTGCTTGTGATCAGAGAGTACGACAAGGCTCGACATACAAGTTATGCATGTTGAATGTAGAGCACAACAAGCTGGGAAAATAATAGTTTTGCTTCAGATATCACAAAAATGAAGGACACATTCAAGACTGACTTGAATTGAAACAGAGAATGTATAATTATAGCTCATTGAAATCAGGGGATAACAGAGGCTGTTATGGTGTATTTTGCAGGTTGAGATGCTTTTATATTCATCTTTTCTTTCTTGCATATGAAATTAATCGATTCAAAAAGAACAAAGACTCAGTTCTTGTGTGGGTTTGTTTTGATAAGCGTGATCACATAGCATGACGAGGCTTCACAAACAACCTAAAAAATGAAAGTTATGCATGTTAACTAAGAACTTAGAGCACGAGAAGCTAGGAAAATAATACTTTTGCTTCAGATATTACAAAAAATAACCCATCTTTGAAGGACACATTCAAGACTGACTTGAATTGAAACAGAAAATGCACAAGTGTAGCTCATTGAAATCAGAGGATAACCAGAGGCAATATAATTCAGTCAGAATCAACCTAGATAAAACGAGAATTAACTTTCGAAGCAAATTAACCAATGATATCTTAGTCTAAAATTTACCACGTAGGACTAAGGAAATAATATGTTAGATTTTCAATACCTCAACTAGTTCATCAAAATGTGTGGAATGTGCTTGCGGCAATGTTTTATCGACCGGAAATATTTTGATTGACTTTGCCACATAGTGATCAGTAATAAATCTCGCAGTTCTATTGGTCAAATGATAAGATAGGCCGTCCCTTTGGATAGACAGACATTTCAGTATTCGGTGCTTACATAAAGGAGCGGTTTTGCGAAGACACTTCACAAACATCATAAACGTGCATTGCCGGACATTTTAGCTTTATAGTTTACCGAATACAAGAAGGAGTTGTTCGACATTCATTGGTATATATATAGTCATAATCTCTGTTGAACAGTTCGTAAACAAAAGGTAATTATCGAAGTGGTAAAATAATTTGTGCTGTTTACACGCTTGGAGTATATGATGCATAATCTCTTTGATCTCTTGTAATAAACGTTTATTTACTTCATTTAAGCTTAATTATCAAATAATGAGCCATAAGTTAAGAATAAAGATTAAGTAGTTGTTTTAAGAAGCATCACCAAAGAGTACGACGAAGCTCCAGAGACAAGTTGAAAAAAATAATAATGCTTGTTGAATGATAACTTAGCCTAGCACAAGAAGAGCTAAGAACCAAGACTGACTTGAATTCCATCTAAAATTTAACATGATCGCATACCAATCGCAGTGAAACTGGAATCAATAGTTCAAAGCCAATTTTGTTTAAGCTATTCTTTTCTGACTTTCTCAGTGCTAAGTTTACCATGTAAACGTTAGGGAATGAATTGTCAATAATTCGATTGATGAGAAGACGTTGCGACTCTCGTGCAGAGATCATTTCAGTTTGTCCCTCAGTGTGAATATATATATAGGAATAGTTTCTCCAGTATCTTTGCTAATTGATTCAGATGAGTGCACTCTGTTCTTGTACTTTGTTTATCTCTTGTTTATTAACTCTTAGCTAGTCTCGATGAAGCTTCGGATATTCAGTATATCGACTTAGAATACCTAGCTGATTACCGCACTGTGAAATGTTAATGAATGTTCCATTACTCTAAACAGTTTTGATTTACTTGACAACTCTATAGTGGCATAACATCTTGCAGTAGTTCTATTAGTCAACTCAGTATGAGTCATCGGCCTATCGCGATATGGAAACAGAGGAGGTATTTTCAGTGTTAGGTGCATAGTTTGGGTGCGGTTTTGCCAAGTCGCTTCAGTTCTCTGAATCGATAACGCTACAGATAGATCTATGCTATGTGCATCGGCATTTTAATTAGCTTAATTGGCATCTGTTTATTCTACAGCAAACAAGCGATAACATACACTACGAAGGAGACGAAATAGTTTGTTCAACATTGACTGCTGTTTATCGGCTCGTCAACAAAAGGTAATTATTTAAATCGTGCTGCTGCATATTTGCTAACAGGGTTTGATACTTAAGTTGATCGTAGTCAACATTACCTTATTTCATTTAAGCTTTATCGTTTCAAATAATGAGGCAGTTAAGAATAAAGGCTCAGTGGTTGTGTGATTTTTAATGTTTTGAGAAGATCAAAGAGCAAGACTGGGTATTTAGAGCCAAACAAGAAGCTAGGAAATTGTACTTTGGCTTCAGACAGGATATTGTTTAGAATATGCCCTCCTTCGACCGATTAGCAGGGAATAACAAAGTTTTGTCGTTCTAAAATGTTTGATGTTCGAATGGATTCTAATAGTACAATAAACACGAAGGGCACATTCGGACTGACAGAAAATGTCGGCATAAAAAGCTCATTGAAATCAGGAGATGAACTCGTTGAAGGCAATACATCTTAACCAGTACCACTGATATGGTTAATACAGGAATCAAAATGTCGAAGCAAATTGTGTTTAACGATTACGATTCTCTATGATTCTTAGTGTAAAATATACCACATAGAAGTAAGGAATAAGTTAGATTTTCAATATCTCGATTCATCAAAATGTTTTTCCTATAGGGGTACATCAACCAGAACAATTTTGGTTGATTTTGCCACAGTGACCTAACGAATCCTGCAGTTTTATTGGTCGAATAATAAAATAGGGCGTTCCTTGCTAATGCAGATATTTCAGTGTTCGCTGTTTACAATGGGGGCGGCTTTAGAAAGACACTTCACAATTCAATATCATAAACGTTATCTATGCTACGTGCATTGCCGCACATTTTAGCTTTATAGTTTCGATCCCGAACACAAGAAGGAGTTGTTCGACATTCATTGGTACATATATATTTGACAAGAATGTCATAACTCTGTACAACAGTTCGTAAACAAAAGGTCATTATTGAAGTGGTACAATACTTTGTGCTGTTGATACGTTTAGAGTATGATGCATAATCTCTTATATTGAACTTTATTTACTGCATTTAAGCTTTATGGCTTCAAATAAATGAAGTATTTAAGAATAAAGACTAAGTAGTTGTTTTGAGAAGCATCATCAAAGAGCACGACTAAGCTCCAGATAAGTTGAAAAAAGGAAAAAAATAGCACAAGAAGAGCTAAGAAGCTTGGAAAATAATAGTTTTGCTTCATATATCATTAAAGAATGAAGGATACATCACCAAGACTGACTTCAATTTCATCTGAAACTTAAAATGATCGCATACCAATCGCAGTGAAACTGGAATCAATAGTTCAAAGCCAATTGTGTTTAATCTATTATTTTGTCAGTGCTTAGTTTACCATGTAAATATTAGGGAATGAATTCTCAATAACTCGATTGATGAGAATTAAGGCCCTGCGACTCTCGTGCTCAGGAGACTGGATCATTTCAGTTTCTCCATCAGTCGGCTGAATATATAACGACTAGTTTCTCCAGTATCTTTGCTAAGTGAATTCCGATGAGTGCGTTGTTCTTACACTTTGCTTTTCTCTTGTTTAATTAACTCTTATTTAAACCTCGATGAGGCTTCGGAGGTTCAGTATATATCGATTTACACTACAAGAACCTAGATTTAATCACTCTGAAATGTTAGTATCCATAAGCCCTAGCCAGCTATATTAGATTTAAAAGTCGAACTGGGAAACCAAATGACCGACATAGGAAAACTAATAATTGTAGTCTGCCAATTTCGTTTATTAATGAATCAAATTTCAATGACATCATTTAAAGGACAAATTAATTCTAGTTTCTTTTGCCCTGTTTTTTTTATATGTCAGATCCACTTATTATAACATCATTCTCTAAGATTGTAAGTATCACATGTCTGACAACTGGAAAACAACTGTAGACCCTATGCATAAGTCCTGGTGACTTCCCTGTCAAGCAAATTAATAGCATTGTTTCACTGAACATGTTCAGTGCATTTCACACATCTCCCTGGGCGCTTCCATTTCAACATTACAAAGGATCTCAGTACCGGCCTATTTGACATGCAAGTCACCAGGACTTATACATAGGGTCTATAAATAAAGAAATTCAATGTTATAACTCAATTCATTTTCAATTCATTAACATAACGTCCCTTAAATGACGTCATTTAAAGGATTGGTAATGCTTTTTATATAGCAATACTACAACCACAAATCGCCCTAAAATGATTGGTTCAAGTTTATTTTCAAAAATTACAAACTCACTTCTTTGAAATCATGTCCGTGTTTACATAGCCTCGTGCAAGCACGAGTCGGCAGCCAATCAGATCGCGCGTATTATTGAAACTATTTTACAAAGCATCATACCAACACAGGTAACAGCCAATCAGATTGCGCGTACTATGTGAATCTATTTTACAAAGCATCATACCAACACAGGTAACAGCCAATCAGATTGCGCGTACTATGTAAATCTATTTTAGGAAAGATAATAGGAAAATCAGGGAGTGCTTGAATAATAATTTCGAAGTGTTATTATGGCTGCAGCAGTGATTAATACCAATCCAACCCCGCGGAGACTGTGTTGTTTGTGTGGCGTTGCCGCATTTTATACAAAAATATTCCAAATTAAAAGAAAAGAGCATTACTTAATTAAGTTGGCTGTTATGGTGTATTTTGCAGGTTGAGATGGTTTTATATTCATCTTTTCTTTCTTGCATATGAAATTAATCGATTCAAAAAGAACAAAGACTCAGTTCTTGTGTGGGTTTGTTTTGATAAGCGTGATCACATAGCATGACGAGGCTTCACAAACAACCTAAAAAATGAAAGTTATGCATGTTAACTAAGAACTTAGAGCACGAGAAGCTAGGAAAATATTACTTTTGCTTCAGATATTACAAAAAATAACCCATCTTTGAAGAACACATTCAAGACTGACTTGAATTGAAACAGAAAATGCACAAGTGTAGCTCATTGAAATCAGGGGATAACAGAGGCGATATAATTCAGTCAGAATCAACCTAGATAAAACGAGAATTAACTTTCGAAGCAAATTAACCAATGATATCTTAGTCTAAAATTTACCACGTAGGACTAAGGAAATAATATGTTAGATTTTCAATACCTCAACTAGTTCATCAAAATGTGTGGAATGTGCTTGCGGCAATGTTTTATCGACCGGAAATATTTTGATTGACTTTGCCACATAGTGATCAGTAATAAATCTCGCAGTTCTATTGGTCAAATGATAAGATAGGCCGTCCCTTTGGATAGACAGACATTTCAGTATTCGGTGCTTACATAAAGGAGCGGTTTTGCGAAGACACTTCACAAACATCATAAACGTGCATTGCCGGACATTTTAGCTTTATAGTTTACCGAATACAAGAAGGAGTTGTTCGACATTCATTGGTATATATATAGTCATAATCTCTGTTGAACAGTTCGTAAACAAAAGGTAATTATCGAAGTGGTAAAATAATTTGTGCTGTTTACACGCTTGGAGTATACTGATGCATAATCTCTTTGATCTCTTACAGTAAACGTTTATTTACTTCATAAGTTAAGAATAAAGATTAAGTAGTTGTTTTAAGAAGCATCACCAAAGAGTACGACGAAGGTCCAGAGACAAGTTGAAAATAATAATAATGGATGTTGAATGATAACTTAGAGCACAAGAAGAGCTAAGAAGATAATAAGAAAATAATAGTCTTGCTTCATATATCATTAAGAAATGAAGAACGCATCCAAGACTGACTTGAATTCCATCTGAAATTTAACATGATCGCATACCAATCGCAGTGAAACTGGAATCAATAGTTCAAAGCCAATTTTGTTTAAGCTATTCTTTTCTGACTTTCTCAGTGCTTAGTTTACCATGTAAACGTTAGGGAATGAATTGTCAATAATTCGATTGATGAGAAGATGTTGCGACTCTCGTGCAGAGATAATTTCAGTTTCTCCCTCAGTGTGAATATATATAGGAATAGTTTCTCCACTCTGTTCTTGTACTTTGTTTATCACTTGTTTATTAACTCTTAGTCTCGATCAGGCTTCGGATATTCAGTATATCGACTTAGAATACCTAGATTACCGCACTGTGAAATGTTAATAAATGTTCCATTACTCTAAACAGTTTTGATTTACTTGACAACTCTATAGTGGCATGATATCTTGCAGTAGTTCTATTAGTCAACTCAGTATGAGTCATCGGCCTATCGCGATATGGAAACAGAGGAGGTATTTTCAGTATTAGGTACATAGTTTGGGTGCGGTTTTGCCAAGTCGCTTCAGTTCTCTGAATAATAACGCTACAGATAGATCTATGCTATGTGCATCGGCATTTTAATTAGCTTAATTGGCATCTGTTTATTCTACAGCAAACAAGAGATAACATACACTACGAAGGAGACGAAATAGTTTGTTCAACATTGACTGCTGTTTAATCGATCTCGTCAACAAAAGGTAATTATTTAAATCGTGCTGCTGCATATTTGCTAACAGGGTATGATACTAGTTGATTGTAGTCAACATTACTTTATTTCATTTAAGCTTTATCGTTTCAAATAATGAGGCAGTTAAGAATGAAGGCTCAGTGCTTGTGTGATTCAGTTTAATGTTTTGAGAAGATAATTTAGAGCAAGACTGGGTATTTAGAGCCAAACAAGAAGCTACTGAGGAAATTGTACTTTGGCTTCAGACAGGATATTGTTTAGAATATGCCCTCCTTCGACCGATTAGCAGGGAATAACAAGGTTTTGTCGTTCTAAAATGTTTGATGTTCGAATGGATTCTAATAGTACAATAAACACGAAGGGCACATTCGGACTAACAGAAAATGTCGGCATAAGAAGCTCATTGAAATCAGGAGATGAACTCGTTGAAGGCCTTACATCTTAACCCGGCAGTACCACTGATATGGTTAATACAGGAATCAAAATGTCGAAGCAAATTGTGTTTAACGATTACGATTCTCTATGATTCTTAGTGTAAAATATACCACATAGAAGTAAGGAATAAGTTAGATTTTCAAAATCTCGATTCATCAAAACGTTTTTCCTATAGGGGTGTATCAACCAGAACAATTTTGGTTGATTTTGTCACATAGTGACCTAACGAATCCTGCAGTTTTATTGGTCGAATAATAAAATAGGGCGTTCCTTGCTAATGCAGATATTTCAGTGTTCGCTGTTTACAATGGGGGCGGCTTTAGAAAGACACTTCACAATTCAATATCATAAACGTTATCTATGCTACGTGCATTGCCGCACATTTTAGCTTTATAGTTTCGATCCCGAACACAAGAAGGAGTTGTTCGACATTCATTGCTACATATATATTTGACAAGAATGTCATAACTCTGTACATCATGTCCGTGTTTACATAGCCTCGTGCAAGCACGAGTCGGCAGCCAATCAGATCGCGCGTATTATTTAATCTATTTTACAAAGCATCGTACAAACACAGGTAACAGCCAATCAGATTGCGCGTACTATGTGAATCTATTTTAGGAAAGATAATAGGAAAATGAGGGAGTGCTTGAATAATAATTTCGAAGTGTTATTATGGCTGCAGCAGTGATTAATACCAATCCAACCCCGCGGAGACTGTGTTGTTTTCTGGGGTATTATTGTTAGTATTTTCCTGCGGTTCCGATACATGTTTGTGTGGCGTTGCCGCATTTTATACAAAAATATTCCAAATTAAAAGAAAAGAGCATTACTTAATTAAGTTGGCTGTTATGGTGTATTTTGCAGGTTGAGATGCTTTTATATTCATCTTTTCTTTCTTGCATATGAAATTAATCGATTCAAAAAGAACAAAGACTCAGTTCTTGTGTGGGTTTGTTTTGATAAGCGTGATCACACAGCATGACGAGGCTTCACAAACAACCTAAAAAATGAAAGTTATGCATGTTAACTAAGAACCTAGAGCACGAGAAGCTAGGAAAATAATACTTTTGCTTCAGATATTACAAAAAATAACCCATCTTTGAAGAACACATTCAAGACTGACTTGAATTGAAACAGAAAATGCACAAGTGTAGCTCATTGAAATCAGGGGATAACAGAGGCATATAATTCAGTCAGAATCAACCTAGATAAAACGAGAATTAATTTTCGAAGCAAATTAACCAATGATTTCTTGGTGTAAAATTTACCAAGCAGGACTAAGGAAATAATATGTTAGATTTCAATAGCTCAAGTATAGTTCATCAAATATGTCGAATGTGTTTGCGGCAATGTTATATCGACCGGAAATATTTTGATTGACTTTGCCACATAGTGACCAAATGAATCTCGCAGTTCTATTGGACAAATGATAAAATAGGCCGTCCCTTTGGCTATATACATATATTTCAGTGTTCAGTGCTTACATATAGGGAGCGGTTTTATAAAGACACTTCACAAACATCATAAACGTCATATGCGTGCATTGACGGACATTTTAGCTTTATAGTTCACCGAATACAAGATCTAGGAGTTGTTCGACAGTCATTGGTATATATATAGTCATAATCTCAGTTGAACAGTTCGTAAACAAAAGGTAATTATCGAAGTGGTAAAATAATTTGTGCTGTTTACACGCTTGGAGTATATGATGCATAATCTCTTTGATCTCTTATAGTAAACGTTTATTTACTTCATTTAAGCTTAATTATCAAATAATGAGGCATAAGTTAAGAATAAAGATGAAGTAGTTGTTTTAAGAAGCATCACCAAAGAGTACGACGAAGGTCCAGAGACAAGTTGAAAATAATAATAATGGATGTTGAATGATAACTTAGAGCACAAGAAGAGCTAAGAAGATAATAGGAAAATAATAGTCTTGCTTCATATATCATTAAGAAATGAAGAACGCATCCAAGACTGACTTGAATTCCATCTGAAATTTAACATGATCGCATACCAATCGCAGTGAAATTGGAATTGATAGTTCAAAGCCAATTTTGTTTAAGCTATTCTTTTCTGAATTTCTCAGTGCTTAGTTTACCATGTAAACGTTAGGAATTGTCAATAATTCGATTGATGAGAAGATGTTGCGACTCTCGTGCAGAGATCATTTCAGTTTCTCCCTCAGTGTGAATATATATAGGAATAGTTTCTCCACTCTGTTCTTGTACTTTGTTTATCACTTGTTTATTAACTCTTAGTCTCGATGAGGCTTCGGATATTCAGTATATCGACTTAGAATACCTAGATTACCGCACTGTGAAATGTTAATAAATGTTCCATTACTCTAAACAGTTTTGATTTACTTGACAACTCTATAGTGGCATGATATCTTGCAGTAGTTCTATTAGTCAACTCAGTACGAGTCATCGGCCTATCGCGATATGGAAACAGAGGAGGTATTTTCAGTGTTAGGTGCATAGTTTGGGTGCGGTTTTGCCAAGTCGCTTCAGTTCTCTGAATCAATAACGCTACAGATAGATCTATGCTATGTGCATCGGCATTTTAATTAGCTTAATTGGCATCTGTTTATTCTACAGCAAACAAGAGATAACATACACTACGAAGGAGACGAAATAGTTTGTTCAACATTGACTGCTGTTTAATCGATCTCGTCAACAAAAGGTAATTATTTAAATCGTGCTGCTGCATATTTGCTAACAGGGTATGATACTAGTTGATTGTAGTCAATATTACTTTATTTCATTTAAGCTTTATCGTTTCAAATAATGAGGCAGTTAAGAATGAAGGCTCAGTGCTTGTGTGATTCAGTTTAATGTTTTGAGAAGATCAAAGAGCAAGACTGGGTATTTAGAGCCAAACAAGAAGCTAGGAAATTGTACTTTGGCTTCAGACAGGATATTGTTTAGAATATGCCCTCCTTCGACCGATTAGCAGTGAATAACAAGGTTTTGTCGTTCTAAAATATTTGATGTTCGAATGGATTCTAATAGTACAATAAACACGAAGGGCACATTCGGACTGACAGAAAATGTCGGCATAAGAAGCTCATTGCAATCAGGAGATAACAACTCGTTGAAGGCAATACAATTTAACCAGTACCACTGATATGGTTAATACAGGAATCAAAATGTCGAAGCAAATTGTGTTTAACGATTACGATTCTCTATGATTCTTAGTGTAAAATATACCACATAGAAGTAAGGAATAAGTTAGATTTTCAATATCTCGATTCATCAAAATGTTTTTCCTATAGGGGTACATCAACCAGAACAATTTTGGTCGATTTTGCCACATAGTGACCTAACGAATCCTGCAGTTTTATTGGTCGAATAATAAAATAGGGCGTTCCTTGCTAATGCAGATATTTCAGTGTTCGTTGTTTACAATGGCGGTGGTTTTAGAAAGACACTTGACAATTCAATATCATAAACGTTATCTATGCTACGTGCATTGCCGGACATTTTAGCTTTATAGTTTTGATCCCGAACACAAGAAGGAGTTGTTCGACATTCATTGGTACATATATATTTGACAAGAATGTCATAACTCTGTACAACAGTTCGTAAACAAAAGGTCATTATTGAAGTGGTACAATACTTTGTGCTGTTGATACGTTTAGAGTATGATGCATAATCTCTTATATTGAACTTTATTTACTGCATTTAAGCTTTATGGCTTCAAATAAATGAAGCATTTAAGAATAAAGACTAAGTAGTTGTTTTGAGAAGCATCATCAAAGAGCACGACTAAGCTCCAGATAAGTTGAAAAAAGGAAAAAAATAGCACAAGAAGAGCTAAGAAGCTTGGAAAATAATAGTTTTGCTTCATATATCATTAAAGAATGAAGGATACATCACCAAGACTGACTTCAATTTCATCTGAAACTTAAAATGATCGCATACCAATCGCAGTGAAACTGGAATCAATAGTTCAAAGCCAATTGTGTTTAATCTATTATTTTGTCAGTGCTTAGTTTACCATGTAAATATTAGGGAATGAATTATCAATAACTCGATTGATGAGAATTAAGGCCCTGCGACTCTCGTGCTCAGGAGACTGGATCATTTCAGTTTCTCCATCAGTCGGCTGAATATATAACGACTAGTTTCTCCAGTATCTTTGCTAAGTGAATTCCGATGAGTGCGTTGTTCTTACACTTTGCTTTTCTCTTGTTTAATTAACTCTTATTTAAACCTCGATGAGGCTTCGGAGGTTCAGTATATATCGATTTACACTACAAGAACCTAGATTTAATCACTCTGAAATGTTAGTATCCATAAGCCCTAGCCAGCTATATTAGATTTAAAAGTCGAACTGGGAAACCAAATGACCGACATAGGAAAACTAATAATTGTAGTCTGCCAATTTCGTTTATTAATGAATCAAATTTCAATGACATCATTTAAAGGACAAATTAATTCTAGTTTCTTTTGCTCTGTTTTTTTTATGTCAGATCCACTTATTATAACATCATTCTCTAAGATTGTAAGTATCACATGTCTGACAACTGGAAAACAACTGTGTAGACCCTATGCATAAGTCCTGATGACTTCCCTGTCTAGCAAATTAATAGCATTGTTTCACTGAACATGTTCAGTGCATTTCACACATCTCCCTGGGCGCTTCCATTTCAACATTACCAAGGATCTCAGTACTAGCCTAGTTGACATGCAAGTCACCAGGACTTATACATAGGGTCTATAAATAGAGAAATTCAATGTTATAACTCAATTCATTTTCAATTCATTAACATAACGTCCCTTAAATGACGTCATTTAAAGGATTGGTAATGCTTTTTATATAGCAATACTACAACCACAAATCGCCCTAAAATGATTGGTTCAAGTTTATTTTCAAAAATTACAAAAGCCTCGTGCAAGCACGAGTCGGCAGCCAATCAGATCGCGCGTATTATTGAAACTATTTTACAAAGCATCATACCAACACAGGTAACAGCCAATCAGATTGCGCGTACTATGTGAATCTATTTTACAAAGCATCATACCAACACAGGTAACAGCCAATCAGATTGCGCGTACTATGTAAATCTATTTTAGGAAAGATAATAGGAAAATCAGGGAGTGCTTGAATAATAATTTCGAAGTGTTATTATGGCTGCAGCAGTGATTAATACCAATCCAACCCCGCGGAGACTGTGTTGTTTGTGTGGCGTTGCCGCATTTTATACAAAAATATTCCAAATTAAAAGAAAAGAGCATTACTTAATTAAGTTGGCTGTTATGGTGTATTTTGCAGGTTGAGATGGTTTTATATTCATCTTTTCTTTCTTGCATATGAAATTAATCGATTCAAAAAGAACAAAGACTCAGTTCTTGTGTGGGTTTGTTTTGATAAGCGTGATCACATAGCATGACGAGGCTTCACAAACAACCTAAAAAATGAAAGTTATGCATGTTAACTAAGAACTTAGAGCACGAGAAGCTAGGAAAATATTACTTTTGCTTCAGATATTACAAAAAATAACCCATCTTTGAAGAACACATTCAAGACTGACTTGAATTGAAACAGAAAATGCACAAGTGTAGCTCATTGAAATCAGGGGATAACAGAGGCGATATAATTCAGTCAGAATCAACCTAGATAAAACGAGAATAAACTTTCGAAGCAAATTAACCAATGATATCTTAGTCTAAAATTTACCACGTAGGACTAAGGAAATAATATGTTAGATTTTCAATACCTCAACTAGTTCATCAAAATGTGTGGAATGTGCTTGCGGCAATGTTTTATCGACCGGAAATATTTTGATTGACTTTGCCACATAGTGATCAGTAATAAATCTCGCAGTTCTATTGGTCAAATGATAAGATAGGCCGTCCCTTTGGATAGACAGACATTTCAGTATTCGGTGCTTACATAAAGGAGCGGTTTTGCGAAGACACTTCACAAACATCATAAACGTGCATTGCCGGACATTTTAGCTTTATAGTTTACCGAATACAAGAAGGAGTTGTTCGACATTCATTGGTATATATATAGTCATAATCTCTGTTGAACAGTTCGTAAACAAAAGGTAATTATCGAAGTGGTAAAATAATTTGTGCTGTTTACACGCTTGGAGTATACTGATGCATAATCTCTTTGATCTCTTACAGTAAACGTTTATTTACTTCATAAGTTAAGAATAAAGATTAAGTAGTTGTTTTAAGAAGCATCACCAAAGAGTACGACGAAGGTCCAGAGACAAGTTGAAAATAATAATAATGGATGTTGAATGATAACTTAGAGCACAAGAAGAGCTAAGAAGATAATAAGAAAATAATAGTCTTGCTTCATATATCATTAAGAAATGAAGAACGCATCCAAGACTGACTTGAATTCCATCTGAAATTTAACATGATCGCATACCAATCGCAGTGAAACTGGAATCAATAGTTCAAAGCCAATTTTGTTTAAGCTATTCTTTTCTGACTTTCTCAGTGCTTAGTTTACCATGTAAACGTTAGGGAATGAATTGTCAATAATTCGATTGATGAGAAGATGTTGCGACTCTCGTGCAGAGATAATTTCAGTTTCTCCCTCAGTGTGAATATATATAGGAATAGTTTCTCCACTCTGTTCTTGTACTTTGTTTATCACTTGTTTATTAACTCTTAGTCTCGATCAGGCTTCGGATATTCAGTATATCGACTTAGAATACCTAGATTACCGCACTGTGAAATGTTAATAAATGTTCCATTACTCTAAACAGTTTTGATTTACTTGACAACTCTATAGTGGCATGATATCTTGCAGTAGTTCTATTAGTCAACTCAGTATGAGTCATCGGCCTATCGCGATATGGAAACAGAGGAGGTATTTTCAGTATTAGGTACATAGTTTGGGTGCGGTTTTGCCAAGTCGCTTCAGTTCTCTGAATAATAACGCTACAGATAGATCTATGCTATGTGCATCGGCATTTTAATTAGCTTAATTGGCATCTGTTTATTCTACAGCAAACAAGAGATAACATACACTACGAAGGAGACGAAATAGTTTGTTCAACATTGACTGCTGTTTAATCGATCTCGTCAACAAAAGGTAATTATTTAAATCGTGCTGCGCATATTTGCTAACAGGGTATGATACTAGTTGATTGTAGTCAACATTACTTTATTTCATTTAAGCTTTATCGTTTCAAATAATGAGGCAGTTAAGAATGAAGGCTCAGTGCTTGTGTGATTCAGTTTAATGTTTTGAGAAGATAATTTAGAGCAAGACTGGGTATTTAGAGCCAAACAAGAAGCTACTGAGGAAATTGTACTTTGGCTTCAGACAGGATATTGTTTAGAATATGCCCTCCTTCGACCGATTAGCAGGGAATAACAAGGTTTTGTCGTTCTAAAATGTTTGATGTTCGAATGGATTCTAATAGTACAATAAACACGAAGGGCACATTCGGACTAACAGAAAATGTCGGCATAAGAAGCTCATTGAAATCAGGAGATGAACTCGTTGAAGGCCTTACATCTTAACCCGGCAGTACCACTGATATGGTTAATACAGGAATCAAAATGTCGAAGCAAATTGTGTTTAACGATTACGATTCTCTATGATTCTTAGTGTAAAATATACCACATAGAAGTAAGGAATAAGTTAGATTTTCAAAATCTCGATTCATCAAAACGTTTTTCCTATAGGGGTATATCAACCAGAACAATTTTGGTTGATTTTGTCACATAGTGACCTAACGAATCCTGCAGTTTTATTGGTCGAATAATAAAATAGGGCGTTCCTTGCTAATGCAGATATTTCAGTGTTCGCTGTTTACAATGGGGGCGGCTTTAGAAAGACACTTCACAATTCAATATCATAAACGTTATCTATGCTACGTGCATTGCCGCACATTTTAGCTTTATAGTTTCGATCCCGAACACAAGAAGGAGTTGTTCGACATTCATTGGTACATATATATTTGACAAGAATGTCAAAACTCTGTACAACAGTTCGTAAACAAAAGGTCATTATTGAAGTGGTACAATACTTTGTGCTGTTGATACGTTTAGAGTATGATGCATAATCTCTTATATTGAACTTTATTTACTGCATTTAAGCTTTATGGATTCAAATAAATGAAGCATTTAAGAATAAAGACTAAGTAGTTGTTTTGAGAAGCATCATCAAAGAGCACGACTAAGCTCCAGATAAGTTGAAAAAAGGAAAAAAATAGCACAAGAAGAGCTAAGAAGCTTGGAAAATAATAGTTTTGCTTCATATATCATTAAAGAATGAAGGATATATCACCAAGACTGACTTCAATTTCATCTGAAACTTAAAATGATCGCATACCAATCGCAGTGAAACTGGAATCAATAGTTCAAAGCCAATTGTGTTTAATCTATTATTTTGTCAGTGCTTAGTTTACCATGTAAATATTAGGGAATGAATTATCAATAACTCGATTGATGAGAATTAAGGCCCTGCGACTCTCGTGCTCAGGAGACTGGATCATTTCAGTTTCTCCATCAGTCGGCTGAATATATAACGACTAGTTTCTCCAGTATCTTTGCTAAGTGAATTCCGATGAGTGCGTTGTTCTTACACTTTGCTTTTCTCTTGTTTAATTAACTCTTATTTAAACCTCGATGAGGCTTCGGAGGTTCAGTATATATCGATTTACACTACAAGAACCTAGATTTAATCACTCTGAAATGTTAGTATCCATAAGCCCTAGCCAGCTATATTAGATTTAAAAGTCGAACTGGGAAACCAAATGACCGACATAGGAAAACTAATAATTGTAGTCTGCCAATTTCGTTTATTAATGAATCAAATTTCAATGACATCATTTAAAGGACAAATTAATTCTAGTTTCTTTTGCCCTGTTTTTTTTATATGTCAGATCCACTTATTATAACATCATTCTCTAAGATTGTAAGTATCACATGTCTGACAACTGGAAAACAACTGTAGACCCTATGCATAAGTCCTGGTGACTTCCCTGTCAAGCAAATTAATAGCATTGTTTCACTGAACATGTTCAGTGCATTTCACACATCTCCCTGGGCGCTTCCATTTCAACATTACAAAGGATCTCAGTACCGGCCTATTTGACATGCAAGTCACCAGGACTTATACATAGGGTCTATAAATAAAGAAATTCAATGTTATAACTCAATTCATTTTCAATTCATTAACATAACGTCCCTTAAATGACGTCATTTAAAGGATTGGTAATGCTTTTTATATAGCAATACTACAACCACAAATCGCCCTAAAATGATTGGTTCAAGTTTATTTTCAAAAATTACAAACTCACTTCTTTGAAATCATGTCCGTGTTTACATAGCCTCGTGCAAGCACGAGTCGGCAGCCAATCAGATCGCGCGTATTATTGAAACTATTTTACAAAGCATCATACCAACACAGGTAACAGCCAATCAGATTGCGCGTACTATGTGAATCTATTTTACAAAGCATCATACCAACACAGGTAACAGCCAATCAGATTGCGCGTACTATGTAAATCTATTTTAGGAAAGATAATAGGAAAATCAGGGAGTGCTTGAATAATAATTTCGAAGTGTTATTATGGCTGCAGCAGTGATTAATACCAATCCAACCCCGCGGAGACTGTGTTGTTTGTGTGGCGTTGCCGCATTTTATACAAAAATATTCCAAATTAAAAGAAAAGAGCATTACTTAATTAAGTTGGCTGTTATGGTGTATTTTGCAGGTTGAGATGGTTTTATATTCATCTTTTCTTTCTTGCATATGAAATTAATCGATTCAAAAAGAACAAAGACTCAGTTCTTGTGTGGGTTTGTTTTGATAAGCGTGATCACATAGCATGACGAGGCTTCACAAACAACCTAAAAAATGAAAGTTATGCATGTTAACTAAGAACTTAGAGCACGAGAAGCTAGGAAAATATTACTTTTGCTTCAGATATTACAAAAAATAACCCATCTTTGAAGAACACATTCAAGACTGACTTGAATTGAAACAGAAAATGCACAAGTGTAGCTCATTGAAATCAGGGGATAACAGAGGCGATATAATTCAGTCAGAATCAACCTAGATAAAACGAGAATTAACTTTCGAAGCAAATTAACCAATGATATCTTAGTCTAAAATTTACCACGTAGGACTAAGGAAATAATATGTTAGATTTTCAATACCTCAACTAGTTCATCAAAATGTGTGGAATGTGCTTGCGGCAATGTTTTATCGACCGGAAATATTTTGATTGACTTTGCCACATAGTGATCAGTAATAAATCTCGCAGTTCTATTGGTCAAATGATAAGATAGGCCGTCCCTTTGGATAGACAGACATTTCAGTATTCGGTGCTTACATAAAGGAGCGGTTTTGCGAAGACACTTCACAAACATCATAAACGTGCATTGCCGGACATTTTAGCTTTATAGTTTACCGAATACAAGAAGGAGTTGTTCGACATTCATTGGTATATATATAGTCATAATCTCTGTTGAACAGTTCGTAAACAAAAGGTAATTATCGAAGTGGTAAAATAATTTGTGCTGTTTACACGCTTGGAGTATACTGATGCATAATCTCTTTGATCTCTTACAGTAAACGTTTATTTACTTCATAAGTTAAGAATAAAGATTAAGTAGTTGTTTTAAGAAGCATCACCAAAGAGTACGACGAAGGTCCAGAGACAAGTTGAAAATAATAATAATGGATGTTGAATGATAACTTAGAGCACAAGAAGAGCTAAGAAGATAATAAGAAAATAATAGTCTTGCTTCATATATCATTAAGAAATGAAGAACGCATCCAAGACTGACTTGAATTCCATCTGAAATTTAACATGATCGCATACCAATCGCAGTGAAACTGGAATCAATAGTTCAAAGCCAATTTTGTTTAAGCTATTCTTTTCTGACTTTCTCAGTGCTTAGTTTACCATGTAAACGTTAGGGAATGAATTGTCAATAATTCGATTGATGAGAAGATGTTGCGACTCTCGTGCAGAGATAATTTCAGTTTCTCCCTCAGTGTGAATATATATAGGAATAGTTTCTCCACTCTGTTCTTGTACTTTGTTTATCACTTGTTTATTAACTCTTAGTCTCGATCAGGCTTCGGATATTCAGTATATCGACTTAGAATACCTAGATTACCGCACTGTGAAATGTTAATAAATGTTCCATTACTCTAAACAGTTTTGATTTACTTGACAACTCTATAGTGGCATGATATCTTGCAGTAGTTCTATTAGTCAACTCAGTATGAGTCATCGGCCTATCGCGATATGGAAACAGAGGAGGTATTTTCAGTATTAGGTACATAGTTTGGGTGCGGTTTTGCCAAGTCGCTTCAGTTCTCTGAATAATAACGCTACAGATAGATCTATGCTATGTGCATCGGCATTTTAATTAGCTTAATTGGCATCTGTTTATTCTACAGCAAACAAGAGATAACATACACTACGAAGGAGACGAAATAGTTTGTTCAACATTGACTGCTGTTTAATCGATCTCGTCAACAAAAGGTAATTATTTAAATCGTGCTGCTGCATATTTGCTAACAGGGTATGATACTAGTTGATTGTAGTCAACATTACTTTATTTCATTTAAGCTTTATCGTTTCAAATAATGAGGCAGTTAAGAATGAAGGCTCAGTGCTTGTGTGATTCAGTTTAATGTTTTGAGAAGATAATTTAGAGCAAGACTGGGTATTTAGAGCCAAACAAGAAGCTACTGAGGAAATTGTACTTTGGCTTCAGACAGGATATTGTTTAGAATATGCCCTCCTTCGACCGATTAGCAGGGAATAACAAGGTTTTGTCGTTCTAAAATGTTTGATGTTCGAATGGATTCTAATAGTACAATAAACACGAAGGGCACATTCGGACTAACAGAAAATGTCGGCATAAGAAGCTCATTGAAATCAGGAGATGAACTCGTTGAAGGCCTTACATCTTAACCCGGCAGTACCACTGATATGGTTAATACAGGAATCAAAATGTCGAAGCAAATTGTGTTTAACGATTACGATTCTCTATGATTCTTAGTGTAAAATATACCACATAGAAGTAAGGAATAAGTTAGATTTTCAAAATCTCGATTCATCAAAACGTTTTTCCTATAGGGGTATATCAACCAGAACAATTTTGGTTGATTTTGTCACATAGTGACCTAACGAATCCTGCAGTTTTATTGGTCGAATAATAAAATAGGGCGTTCCTTGCTAATGCAGATATTTCAGTGTTCGCTGTTTACAATGGGGGCGGCTTTAGAAAGACACTTCACAATTCAATATCATAAACGTTATCTATGCTACGTGCATTGCCGCACATTTTAGCTTTATAGTTTCGATCCCGAACACAAGAAGGAGTTGTTCGACATTCATTGCTACATATATATTTGACAAGAATGTCATAACTCTGTACATCATGTCCGTGTTTACATAGCCTCGTGCAAGCACGAGTCGGCAGCCAATCAGATCGCGCGTATTATTTAATCTATTTTACAAAGCATCGTACAAACACAGGTAACAGCCAATCAGATTGCGCGTACTATGTGAATCTATTTTAGGAAAGATAATAGGAAAATGAGGGAGTGCTTGAATAATAATTTCGAAGTGTTATTATGGCTGCAGCAGTGATTAATACCAATCCAACCCCGCGGAGACTGTGTTGTTTTCTGGGGTATTATTGTTAGTATTTTCCTGCGGTTCCGATACATGTTTGTGTGGCGTTGCCGCATTTTATACAAAAATATTCCAAATTAAAAGAAAAGAGCATTACTTAATTAAGTTGGCTGTTATGGTGTATTTTGCAGGTTGAGATGCTTTTATATTCATCTTTTCTTTCTTGCATATGAAATTAATCGATTCAAAAAGAACAAAGACTCAGTTCTTGTGTGGGTTTGTTTTGATAAGCGTGATCACACAGCATGACGAGGCTTCACAAACAACCTAAAAAATGAAAGTTATGCATGTTAACTAAGAACCTAGAGCACGAGAAGCTAGGAAAATAATACTTTTGCTTCAGATATTACAAAAAATAACCCATCTTTGAAGAACACATTCAAGACTGACTTGAATTGAAACAGAAAATGCACAAGTGTAGCTCATTGAAATCAGGGGATAACAGAGGCATATAATTCAGTCAGAATCAACCTAGATAAAACGAGAATTAATTTTCGAAGCAAATTAACCAATGATTTCTTGGTGTAAAATTTACCAAGCAGGACTAAGGAAATAATATGTTAGATTTCAATAGCTCAAGTATAGTTCATCAAATATGTCGAATGTGTTTGCGGCAATGTTATATCGACCGGAAATATTTTGATTGACTTTGCCACATAGTGACCAAATGAATCTCGCAGTTCTATTGGACAAATGATAAAATAGGCCGTCCCTTTGGCTATATACATATATTTCAGTGTTCAGTGCTTACATATAGGGAGCGGTTTTATAAAGACACTTCACAAACATCATAAACGTCATATGCGTGCATTGACGGACATTTTAGCTTTATAGTTCACCGAATACAAGATCTAGGAGTTGTTCGACAGTCATTGGTATATATATAGTCATAATCTCAGTTGAACAGTTCGTAAACAAAAGGTAATTATCGAAGTGGTAAAATAATTTGTGCTGTTTACACGCTTGGAGTATATGATGCATAATCTCTTTGATCTCTTATAGTAAACGTTTATTTACTTCATTTAAGCTTAATTATCAAATAATGAGGCATAAGTTAAGAATAAAGATGAAGTAGTTGTTTTAAGAAGCATCACCAAAGAGTACGACGAAGGTCCAGAGACAAGTTGAAAATAATAATAATGGATGTTGAATGATAACTTAGAGCACAAGAAGAGCTAAGAAGATAATAGGAAAATAATAGTCTTGCTTCATATATCATTAAGAAATGAAGAACGCATCCAAGACTGACTTGAATTCCATCTGAAATTTAACATGATCGCATACCAATCGCAGTGAAATTGGAATTGATAGTTCAAAGCCAATTTTGTTTAAGCTATTCTTTTCTGAATTTCTCAGTGCTTAGTTTACCATGTAAACGTTAGGAATTGTCAATAATTCGATTGATGAGAAGATGTTGCGACTCTCGTGCAGAGATCATTTCAGTTTCTCCCTCAGTGTGAATATATATAGGAATAGTTTCTCCACTCTGTTCTTGTACTTTGTTTATCACTTGTTTATTAACTCTTAGTCTCGATCAGGCTTCGGATATTCAGTATATCGACTTAGAATACCTAGATTACCGCACTGTGAAATGTTAATAAATGTTCCATTACTCTAAACAGTTTTGATTTACTTGACAACTCTATAGTGGCATGATATCTTGCAGTAGTTCTATTAGTCAACTCAGTACGAGTCATCGGCCTATCGCGATATGGAAACAGAGGAGGTATTTTCAGTGTTAGGTGCATAGTTTGGGTGCGGTTTTGCCAAGTCGCTTCAGTTCTCTGAATCAATAACGCTACAGATAGATCTATGCTATGTGCATCGGCATTTTAATTAGCTTAATTGGCATCTGTTTATTCTACAGCAAACAAGAGATAACATACACTACGAAGGAGACGAAATAGTTTGTTCAACATTGACTGCTGTTTAATCGATCTCGTCAACAAAAGGTAATTATTTAAATCGTGCTGCTGCATATTTGCTAACAGGGTATGATACTAGTTGATTGTAGTCAATATTACTTTATTTCATTTAAGCTTTATCGTTTCAAATAATGAGGCAGTTAAGAATGAAGGCTCAGTGCTTGTGTGATTCAGTTTAATGTTTTGAGAAGATCAAAGAGCAAGACTGGGTATTTAGAGCCAAACAAGAAGCTAGGAAATTGTACTTTGGCTTCAGACAGGATATTGTTTAGAATATGCCCTCCTTCGACCGATTAGCAGTGAATAACAAGGTTTTGTCGTTCTAAAATATTTGATGTTCGAATGGATTCTAATAGTACAATAAACACGAAGGGCACATTCGGACTGACAGAAAATGTCGGCATAAGAAGCTCATTGCAATCAGGAGATAACAACTCGTTGAAGGCAATACAATTTAACCAGTACCACTGATATGGTTAATACAGGAATCAAAATGTCGAAGCAAATTGTGTTTAACGATTACGATTCTCTATGATTCTTAGTGTAAAATATACCACATAGAAGTAAGGAATAAGTTAGATTTTCAATATCTCGATTCATCAAAATGTTTTTCCTATAGGGGTACATCAACCAGAACAATTTTGGTCGATTTTGCCACATAGTGACCTAACGAATCCTGCAGTTTTATTGGTCGAATAATAAAATAGGGCGTTCCTTGCTAATGCAGATATTTCAGTGTTCGTTGTTTACAATGGCGGTGGTTTTAGAAAGACACTTGACAATTCAATATCATAAACGTTATCTATGCTACGTGCATTGCCGGACATTTTAGCTTTATAGTTTTGATCCCGAACACAAGAAGGAGTTGTTCGACATTCATTGGTACATATATATTTGACAAGAATGTCATAACTCTGTACAACAGTTCGTAAACAAAAGGTCATTATTGAAGTGGTACAATACTTTGTGCTGTTGATACGTTTAGAGTATGATGCATAATCTCTTATATTGAACTTTATTTACTGCATTTAAGCTTTATGGCTTCAAATAAATGAAGCATTTAAGAATAAAGACTAAGTAGTTGTTTTGAGAAGCATCATCAAAGAGCACGACTAAGCTCCAGATAAGTTGAAAAAAGGAAAAAAATAGCACAAGAAGAGCTAAGAAGCTTGGAAAATAATAGTTTTGCTTCATATATCATTAAAGAATGAAGGATACATCACCAAGACTGACTTCAATTTCATCTGAAACTTAAAATGATCGCATACCAATCGCAGTGAAACTGGAATCAATAGTTCAAAGCCAATTGTGTTTAATCTATTATTTTGTCAGTGCTTAGTTTACCATGTAAATATTAGGGAATGAATTATCAATAACTCGATTGATGAGAATTAAGGCCCTGCGACTCTCGTGCTCAGGAGACTGGATCATTTCAGTTTCTCCATCAGTCGGCTGAATATATAACGACTAGTTTCTCCAGTATCTTTGCTAAGTGAATTCCGATGAGTGCGTTGTTCTTACACTTTGCTTTTCTCTTGTTTAATTAACTCTTATTTAAACCTCGATGAGGCTTCGGAGGTTCAGTATATATCGATTTACACTACAAGAACCTAGATTTAATCACTCTGAAATGTTAGTATCCATAAGCCCTAGCCAGCTATATTAGATTTAAAAGTCGAACTGGGAAACCAAATGACCGACATAGGAAAACTAATAATTGTAGTCTGCCAATTTCGTTTATTAATGAATCAAATTTCAATGACATCATTTAAAGGACAAATTAATTCTAGTTTCTTTTGCTCTGTTTTTTTTTATGTCAGATCCACTTATTATAACATCATTCTCTAAGATTGTAAGTATCACATGTCTGACAACTGGAAAACAACTGTGTAGACCCTATGCATAAGTCCTGATGACTTCCCTGTCTAGCAAATTAATAGCATTGTTTCACTGAACATGTTCAGTGCATTTCACACATCTCCCTGGGCGCTTCCATTTCAACATTACAAAGGATCTCAGTACTAGCCTAGTTGACATGCAAGTCACCAGGACTTATACATAGGGTCTATAAATAGAGAAATTCAATGTTATAACTCAATTCATTTTCAATTCATTAACATAACGTCCCTTAAATGACGTCATTTAAAGGATTGGTAATGCTTTTTATATAGCAATACTACAACCACAAATCGCCCTAAAATGATTGGTTCAAGTTTATTTTCAAAAATTACAAAAGCCTCGTGCAAGCACGAGTCGGCAGCCAATCAGATCGCGCGTATTATTGAAACTATTTTACAAAGCATCATACCAACACAGGTAACAGCCAATCAGATTGCGCGTACTATGTGAATCTATTTTACAAAGCATCATACCAACACAGGTAACAGCCAATCAGATTGCGCGTACTATGTAAATCTATTTTAGGAAAGATAATAGGAAAATCAGGGAGTGCTTGAATAATAATTTCGAAGTGTTATTATGGCTGCAGCAGTGATTAATACCAATCCAACCCCGCGGAGACTGTGTTGTTTGTGTGGCGTTGCCGCATTTTATACAAAAATATTCCAAATTAAAAGAAAAGAGCATTACTTAATTAAGTTGGCTGTTATGGTGTATTTTGCAGGTTGAGATGGTTTTATATTCATCTTTTCTTTCTTGCATATGAAATTAATCGATTCAAAAAGAACAAAGACTCAGTTCTTGTGTGGGTTTGTTTTGATAAGCGTGATCACATAGCATGACGAGGCTTCACAAACAACCTAAAAAATGAAAGTTATGCATGTTAACTAAGAACTTAGAGCACGAGAAGCTAGGAAAATATTACTTTTGCTTCAGATATTACAAAAAATAACCCATCTTTGAAGAACACATTCAAGACTGACTTGAATTGAAACAGAAAATGCACAAGTGTAGCTCATTGAAATCAGGGGATAACAGAGGCGATATAATTCAGTCAGAATCAACCTAGATAAAACGAGAATAAACTTTCGAAGCAAATTAACCAATGATATCTTAGTCTAAAATTTACCACGTAGGACTAAGGAAATAATATGTTAGATTTTCAATACCTCAACTAGTTCATCAAAATGTGTGGAATGTGCTTGCGGCAATGTTTTATCGACCGGAAATATTTTGATTGACTTTGCCACATAGTGATCAGTAATAAATCTCGCAGTTCTATTGGTCAAATGATAAGATAGGCCGTCCCTTTGGATAGACAGACATTTCAGTATTCGGTGCTTACATAAAGGAGCGGTTTTGCGAAGACACTTCACAAACATCATAAACGTGCATTGCCGGACATTTTAGCTTTATAGTTTACCGAATACAAGAAGGAGTTGTTCGACATTCATTGGTATATATATAGTCATAATCTCTGTTGAACAGTTCGTAAACAAAAGGTAATTATCGAAGTGGTAAAATAATTTGTGCTGTTTACACGCTTGGAGTATACTGATGCATAATCTCTTTGATCTCTTACAGTAAACGTTTATTTACTTCATAAGTTAAGAATAAAGATTAAGTAGTTGTTTTAAGAAGCATCACCAAAGAGTACGACGAAGGTCCAGAGACAAGTTGAAAATAATAATAATGGATGTTGAATGATAACTTAGAGCACAAGAAGAGCTAAGAAGATAATAAGAAAATAATAGTCTTGCTTCATATATCATTAAGAAATGAAGAACGCATCCAAGACTGACTTGAATTCCATCTGAAATTTAACATGATCGCATACCAATCGCAGTGAAACTGGAATCAATAGTTCAAAGCCAATTTTGTTTAAGCTATTCTTTTCTGACTTTCTCAGTGCTTAGTTTACCATGTAAACGTTAGGGAATGAATTGTCAATAATTCGATTGATGAGAAGATGTTGCGACTCTCGTGCAGAGATAATTTCAGTTTCTCCCTCAGTGTGAATATATATAGGAATAGTTTCTCCACTCTGTTCTTGTACTTTGTTTATCACTTGTTTATTAACTCTTAGTCTCGATCAGGCTTCGGATATTCAGTATATCGACTTAGAATACCTAGATTACCGCACTGTGAAATGTTAATAAATGTTCCATTACTCTAAACAGTTTTGATTTACTTGACAACTCTATAGTGGCATGATATCTTGCAGTAGTTCTATTAGTCAACTCAGTACGAGTCATCGGCCTATCGCGATATGGAAACAGAGGAGGTATTTTCAGTATTAGGTACATAGTTTGGGTGCGGTTTTGCCAAGTCGCTTCAGTTCTCTGAATAATAACGCTACAGATAGATCTATGCTATGTGCATCGGCATTTTAATTAGCTTAATTGGCATCTGTTTATTCTACAGCAAACAAGAGATAACATACACTACGAAGGAGACGAAATAGTTTGTTCAACATTGACTGCTGTTTAATCGATCTCGTCAACAAAAGGTAATTATTTAAATCGTGCTGCTGCATATTTGCTAACAGGGTATGATACTAGTTGATTGTAGTCAACATTACTTTATTTCATTTAAGCTTTATCGTTTCAAATAATGAGGCAGTTAAGAATGAAGGCTCAGTGCTTGTGTGATTCAGTTTAATGTTTTGAGAAGATAATTTAGAGCAAGACTGGGTATTTAGAGCCAAACAAGAAGCTACTGAGGAAATTGTACTTTGGCTTCAGACAGGATATTGTTTAGAATATGCCCTCCTTCGACCGATTAGCAGGGAATAACAAGGTTTTGTCGTTCTAAAATGTTTGATGTTCGAATGGATTCTAATAGTACAATAAACACGAAGGGCACATTCGGACTAACAGAAAATGTCGGCATAAGAAGCTCATTGAAATCAGGAGATGAACTCGTTGAAGGCCTTACATCTTAACCCGGCAGTACCACTGATATGGTTAATACAGGAATCAAAATGTCGAAGCAAATTGTGTTTAACGATTACGATTCTCTATGATTCTTAGTGTAAAATATACCACATAGAAGTAAGGAATAAGTTAGATTTTCAAAATCTCGATTCATCAAAACGTTTTTCCTATAGGGGTATATCAACCAGAACAATTTTGGTTGATTTTGTCACATAGTGACCTAACGAATCCTGCAGTTTTATTGGTCGAATAATAAAATAGGGCGTTCCTTGCTAATGCAGATATTTCAGTGTTCGCTGTTTACAATGGGGGCGGCTTTAGAAAGACACTTCACAATTCAATATCATAAACGTTATCTATGCTACGTGCATTGCCGCACATTTTAGCTTTATAGTTTCGATCCCGAACACAAGAAGGAGTTGTTCGACATTCATTGCTACATATATATTTGACAAGAATGTCAAAACTCTGTACAACAGTTCGTAAACAAAAGGTCATTATTGAAGTGGTACAATACTTTGTGCTGTTGATACGTTTAGAGTATGATGCATAATCTCTTATATTGAACTTTATTTACTGCATTTAAGCTTTATGGATTCAAATAAATGAAGCATTTAAGAATAAAGACTAAGTAGTTGTTTTGAGAAGCATCATCAAAGAGCACGACTAAGCTCCAGATAAGTTGAAAAAAGGAAAAAAATAGCACAAGAAGAGCTAAGAAGCTTGGAAAATAATAGTTTTGCTTCATATATCATTAAAGAATGAAGGATATATCACCAAGACTGACTTCAATTTCATCTGAAACTTAAAATGATCGCATACCAATCGCAGTGAAACTGGAATCAATAGTTCAAAGCCAATTGTGTTTAATCTATTATTTTGTCAGTGCTTAGTTTACCATGTAAATATTAGGGAATGAATTATCAATAACTCGATTGATGAGAATTAAGGCCCTGCGACTCTCGTGCTCAGGAGACTGGATCATTTCAGTTTCTCCATCAGTCGGCTGAATATATAACGACTAGTTTCTCCAGTATCTTTGCTAAGTGAATTCCGATGAGTGCGTTGTTCTTACACTTTGCTTTTCTCTTGTTTAATTAACTCTTATTTAAACCTCGATGAGGCTTCGGAGGTTCAGTATATATCGATTTACACTACAAGAACCTAGATTTAATCACTCTGAAATGTTAGTATCCATAAGCCCTAGCCAGCTATATTAGATTTAAAAGTCGAACTGGGAAACCAAATGACCGACATAGGAAAACTAATAATTGTAGTCTGCCAATTTCGTTTATTAATGAATCAAATTTCAATGACATCATTTAAAGGACAAATTAATTCTAGTTTCTTTTGCTCTGTTTTTTTTATGTCAGATCCACTTATTATAACATCATTCTCTAAGATTGTAAGTATCACATGTCTGACAACTGGAAAACAACTGTGTAGACCCTATGCATAAGTCCTGGTGACTTCCCTGTCAAGCAAATTAATAGCATTGTTTCACTGAACATGTTCAGTGCATTTCACACATCTCCCTGGGCGCTTCCATTCAGTTCAACATTACAAAGGATCTCAGTACCAGCCTAGTTGACATGCAAGTCACCAGGACTTATACATAGGGTCTATAAATAAAGAAATTCAATGTTATAACTCAATTCATTTTCAACTCATTAACATAACGTCCCTTAAATGACGTCATTTCAAGGATTGGTAATGCTTTTTATATAGCAATACTACAACCACAAATTGCCCTAAAATGATTGGTTCAAGTTTATTTTCAAAAATTAGAAACTCACTTCTTAGAAATCATGTTTACATAGCCTCGTGCAAGCACGAGTCGGCAGCCAATCAGATCGCGCGTACTATTGAATCTGTTTTACAAAGCATCATACCAACACAGGTAACAGCCAATCAGATCGCGCGTACTATGTGAATCTATTTTACAAAGCATCATACCAACACAGGTAACAGCCAATCAGATTGCGCGTACTATGTGAATCTATTTTAGGAAAGATAATAGGAAAATCAGGGAGTGGAGACTGTGTTGTTTTCTGGGGTATTATTGTTAGTATTTTCCTGCGGTTCCGATACATGTTTGTGTGGCGTTGCCGCAATTTATACAAAAATATTCCAAATTAAAAGAAAAGAGCATTACTTAATTAAGTTGGCTGTTATGGTGTATTTTGCAGGTTGAGATGGTTTTATATTCATCTTTTCTTTCTTGCATATGAAATTAATCGATTCAAAAAGAACAAAGACTCAGTTCTTGTGTGGTTTTATTTTGATAAGCGTGATCACATAGCATGACGAGGCTTCACAAACAATCTAAAAATGAAAGTTATGCGTGTTAACTAAGAACTTAGAGCACGAGAAGCTAGGAAAATAATACTTTTGCTTCAGATATTACAAAAAATAACCCATCTTTGAAGGACACATTCAAGATTGACTTGAATTGAACTAGAAAATGCACAAGTGTAGCTCATTGAAATCAGGGGATAACAGAGGCGATATAATTCAGTCAGAATCAACCTAGATAAAACGAGAATTAACTTTCGAAGCAAATTAACCAATGATTTCTTAGTGTAAAATTTACCAAGCAGGACTAAGGAAATAATATGTTAGATTTCAATAGCTCAAGTATAGTTCATCAAATATGTCGAATGTGTTTGCGGCAATGTTATATCGACCGGAAATATTTTGATGAATCTCGCAGTTCTATTGGACAAATGATAAAATAGGCCGTCCCTTTGGCTATATACATATATTTCAGTGTTCAGTGCTTACATATATGGAGCGGTTTTATAAAGACACTTCACAAACATCATAAACGTCATATGCGTGCATTGACGGACATTTTAGCTTTATAGTTCACCGAATACAAGATCTAGGAGTTGTTCGACAGTCATTGGTATATATATAGTCATAATCTCAGTTGAACAGTTCGTAAACAAAAGGTAATTATCGAAGTGGTAAAATAATTTGTGCTGTTTACACGCTTGGAGTATATGATGCATAATCTCTTTGATCTCTTATAGTAAACGTTTATTTACTTCATTTAAGCTTAATTATCAAATAATGAGGCATAAGTTAAGAATAAAGATTATTATTAAGTAGTTGTTTTAAGAAGCATCACCAAAGAGTACGACGAAGGTCCAGAGACAAGTTGAAAATAATAATAATGGATGTTGAATGATAACTTAGAGCACAAGAAGAGCTAAGAAGATAATAGGAAAATAATAGTCTTGCTTCATATATCATTAAGAAATGAAGAACGCATCCAAGACTGACTTGAATTCCATCTGAAATTTAACATGATCGCATACCAATCGCAGTGAAACTGGAATCAATAGTTCAAAGCCAATTTTGTTTAAGCTATTCTTTTCTGACTTTCTCAGTGCTTAGTTTACCATGTAAACGTTAGGGAATGAATTGTCAATAATTCGATTGATGAGAAGATGTTGCGACTCTCGTGCAGAGATCATTTCAGTTTCTCCCTCAGTGTGAATATATATAGGAATAGTTTCTCCACTCTGTTCTTGTACTTTGTTTATCACTTGTTTATTAACTCTTAGTCTCGATGAGGCTTCGGATATTCAGTATATCGACTTAGAATACCTAGATTACCGCACTGTGAAATGCTAATAAATGTTCCATTACTCTAAACAGTTTTGATTTACTTGACATCTCTATAGTGGCATGATATCTTGCAGTAGTTCTATTAGTCAACTCAGTATGAGTCATCGGCCTATCGCGATATGGAAACAGAGGAGGTATTTTCAGTATTAGGTACATAGTTTGGGTGCGGTTTTGCCAAGTCGCTTCAGTTCTCTGAATCAATAACGCTACAGATAGATCTATGCTATGTGCATCGGCATTTTAATTAGCTTAATTGGCATCTGCCGTTTATTATTCTACAGCAAACAAGCGATAACATACATTACGAAGGAGACGAAATAGTTTGTTCAACATTGACTGCTGTTTCTTCTCGTTAACAAAAGGTAATTATTTAAATCGTGCTGCTGCATATTTACTAACAGAGTATGATATGTAGTTGATTGTAGTCAACTTGAAGTTTTATTGGTCAAATATTAAAGTAGGCCCAAACCCAAAACGCTTTGTAAACCTAGGTAGTTCGAGTAATATATACTTACTGTTACAGTTAATGACTTGGCTCATGTTTAGTTTCTTAATAACTATTGGCAACATAATTCTATGCTTCGCATCGCAATTCTAGAACATTCTTTTTATGAATACAGTTCGTAACGAAGCAAACATGTTTGAATGGTTCATTACCATCCATCCAAAGCAACAAAAGACACACTCAAAAGACACCATCGCCATTGTCTAGCGAAAACAAAAGTTTGCTGAAGCTAGAAATGTTTTGATTGAAGAACTTATCATGCCTGCTCCTACAAACTCAGTAAACTCGGTAACATTGTATTTCTTTCTTGGTTAAACGGCACAACTAAGTTGGTTAATGAATGTCCACTCATGTGATATGGGATTTATCATCACTCGTAATCGGCTCGGCCCTCGTGGCCGTTAAGCATTACTCGCGATGATAAATCCGATATCCCACTCCTGGCCATTCATTAACCCTGCTTACTTATCGTATTCAACTTTACTTTATTTCATTTAAGCTTGCATTGATCGATCGTTTCAAATAATGACGCAGTTAATTAAGAATAAAGACTCAGTGCTTGTGCGATTTTAATTTTTGAGAGGCTGCCCAAGGAGCATGACGAGTCTACACAGACATTTAGTTGATCAATCATAGTTGAATGACATGTTGACCGAGTATTTAGAGCCGCACAAGCAGCTATGAAATTATACTTTGGCTTCAGATATCATACAAATGAAGGACACATTTGAATTCAAACAGAAAATGCCAGCATAAGAAACTCAGGGGATATACACTCGGCTGAAGACAAATATAAATCTACATCTTAACCAATACCAGGCATGGTTAGTACGGGAATCAAAATGTCGAAGCAAATTGTGTTTAACCAATGATTTTCTGTGATTCTTAGTGTCAATTAAATATACCGTCCAGAAATAAGGAAATGAGATATTTTCACTGAATTATGTAGCGGAGAGGCCGAAAAAGCGAGTTCGTGAAATAAGCGAAATCACTGCAAAATCAAACATTTTAGCGACGACGCAAGCCTGATACTCGATTTCATTACTTTGCTACCTTGACTTTCATTTTATTCGATCTGTGCCGGCGGACATGGTTGATTGTTGTCCCATTATATTTCTGTACATCTCCGGGGTACATCTTTATTAACAATGTTAGAAGCCCTCAAATGAGTTACTCAGTGAGTTACGTAGTGATTGACAAATTTCCCCCATACCAATAACTCGTCTCAGTGCTTGCGCACTCCCTTGCTGGAGTACTGGTGGCGTCACAAAAACTCGCAAGCTAAGGCTGTTTTTTTTTTTTAATTTTTCAAGGAGCTGTTACCCTGGGTGCCAGAGGTTCTACTGCCCTCTCTAAGCCAAAGTATAGGATCGACGAGAAGGCTGGAGAGGGCTGAGTAGAGCCTCTGGCACCCAGGGTAAGGAGCTGTAGGCGATGCGATTAATACTTAGGGTCAGTAGATCAAAGAATAGACGCTAACTGCTTTCGCTCAAATCCAACATTAGGTCATGAGACGCCCACGTGGTATATACTTGAATGCGTCATCAAACGAATGAAGTATGGAGAATTTCGTACTTGATCGTCTTTTCACCATAGTCCTCAGTTTGTATAGTACCTTGACTCAGACTAGCACAATGATGTGATATTTTCCAAGGTGTTATAACATAGATCACTGCGAACTTCATAATAAGAGAAAAAACTATTCGCCAACGAATAGTCGAAAGAACAATTTCTGTGATGGTTTTTGATACCTTATGTCGTGTAATCAAAATGTTGTTTCTCCCTTGTATGCTGGGGACATTACGTCAGAAACTTTTTAAGTATTTCTATGAAAGGAAGCAACACCTGTTCAACCATTTCAATCCAATCTTGACTCTTGTGCTCTACAAAGTAATTTAGTTGTTCCTCTTTGTACTTCGCGTTCTAAGGTGAGTTTTCGTTATCACATACTGATTACAGACTCACTCTTGTGTTAGCACATGATCTCTATTCTCGCACGCGTTGCCAAATCAGTTTTACCTCTTTATACTTCGCGTTCTAAGGTAGTTTCGTTATAAATATAATTACACACTCACTCTTGTTGTTACCACATGATCTCTATTCTCGCACGCGTTGCCAAATCATGACCAGTCGTACCTCTTTGTCGTTCGCGTTGAATTAAGGCTTTCTGAGGCGAGTCTTTGTAAAATATACCGTAAGGAAATAACAAGAACAACAACAAATTTTATTTCGTACTGGAATTAATAATAGTTACAGGTTTACTGAAAAAATGAAAAGCTCAATAATTAGTACTGGTAGGCTCAGAATAACTAGAAAGCTAAACTAAGCTGCGCCACCCTAAACTAAGCTGAGCCAATAAGTTAGATTTCATTGGATTTTATCAAAATGTGTGGAATGTTCTTCCGGTGGCTGTTAAAGCAGAACAATTTTGATTTACTTTACCACATAGTAACCTAACAAATCTTGAAGTTTTATTGGTCAAATATTAAAGTAGGCCCAAAACGCTTTGTAAACCTAGGTAGTTCGAGTAATACTTACTGCTACAGTTATGATTTGGCTCATGTTTAGTTTCTTAATAACTATTGGCAACATAATTCTATGCTTCGCATCACAATTCTAGAACATTCTTTTTATGAATACAGTTCGTAACGAAGCAAACATGTTTGGATGGGTCATTACCATCCATCCAAAGCAACAAAGGACACCATCGCCATTGTCTAGCGAAAACTAAAGTTTGCTGAAGCTAGAAATGTTTTGATTGAAGAACTTATCATGCCTGCTCCTACAAACTCAGTAAACTCGGTAAAATTGTATTTCTTTCTTGGTTAAACGGCATCAGCTAAGTTGGTTAATGCATGTCCACTCATGTGATAAATGATTTATCATCACTCGTAATGCTCGGGCTTCGCCCTCGTGGCCGTTAAAGGCATTACTCGCGATGATAAATCCCATATCCCACTCGTGGCCATTCATTAACCCCGCTTACTTATTGTACTCAACTTTGCTTTATTTCATTTAAGCTTGCATTGATCGATCGTTTCAAATAATGACGCAGTTAATTAAGAATAAAGACTCAGTGCTTCTGCGATTTTAAGGAAATGAGATATTTTCACTGAATTATGTAGCGGTGAGGCCGAAAAAGCGAGTTCGTGAAATAAGCGAAATCACTGCAAAATCAAACATTTTAGCAACGACGCAAGCCTGATATTCGATTTCATTACTTTGCTACCTTGACTTTCATTTTATTCGATGTGTCGGCGGACATGGTTGATTGTTGTCCCATTATATTTCTGTACATCTCCGGGGTACATCTTTATTAATAATGTTTGAAGCCCTCAAATGAGGCTCAGTGAGTTACGTAGTGATTGACACGATTTCCCCCATACCAATAACTCGTTGCAGTGCTTGCGCACTCCCTTGCTGGAGTACTGGTGGCGTCACAAAAACTCGCAAGCTCAGTGCTTGTGATCAGAGAGTATGACAAGGCTCAACATACAAGTTATGCATGTTGAACGTAGAGCATAACAAGCTGGGAAAATAATAGTTTTGCTTCAGATATCACAAAAATGAAGGACACATTCAAGTCTGACTTGAATGTCTGCATAAAAAGCTCACTGAAATCAGCAGATAACAGAGGCCACCGGAAGGGGGTGGGGGGCTAAAAGTCGTAAAATTATACCCTATTCTGGACTGAAACCGATACCTCCCTTCCAGAATTTCGAAAAATTTATACCCTGTTCCAAACCAAAAACGATATCTCCCAGCTCTTTGATGTTTACCCTCATAGAAGGGAATTAGTTTTATTTTCCTTGTTTTGCAGCATCCTCCGGTCTCTTGCCGTTAATAATAGGACATCTAGAATGTTTGCCGTCTTGTTTTTCTCGGCCAATGGCAATCAAGATACACGGCAACCGTCAGGGTTTGTGAAGAGTTATAAACTTTTTGAACTTCGTGCAGCCGTTGTTCAATAGCCAATCACAATGTTGCCCTATTTGTGTCTTACATGTACCAGAGCCTCTGATTTTTCAGTTAATTAAGTTGAGGAGGCACTGGGAACAAGAATTAATTGGAAACATCTTTCGAAAATATAACATGGGGGTAACAGACAAAGTTTGTGTTGACTCTGCATTCTTTTATGAAAACTACTGCAGCAACTCAAGGGAAGTAAGGAAGCTAAATCCAGAAAAATACATCGTTTATAGAATAATGATCAGATGTACTTTACGGGTCCACTCATACATTGAAACAAACTGTGTCAACCGAATTGACTTTTACAGAGTAGTCACCGAGCTAAAATAAAGGTGGAGTAATATGGGCAACAATGTCTTGCAACTTGTCTTGCAACAATGTTGCATTGCGATGTTGCACGTATTAGCACCCACTAGAGCAACTTGCCACACAACAAATTTCCATGTTGCAAGTTGCAGTAAAGCATGACGAATCCCAGCCAATTACGAGCATTCTTTCTAGATTCGTTGTGCAACAAGGTGCAGCGGCAGTGGTAATACGAGCAACAAAACTAAAATTGAAGTGTTGTGTGCAATAAGGGCGTAAGTGACTCCTGATCAAGTTTTAAATTCTCCCTTAGAAACCAAAGAATTTGAAGGAGAATTTAGATTGTGATCAGGAGTCACTTATGCCCTTGTTGCACACAGCCCTTCAATTTGTTGTAAAAAGTAGAAGTCACTTCTACTTTCTGCAACATGTTGCTGCAACTTGAAACATGGGAATTTGTTGTGTGGCAAGTTGCTCGAGTGGGTACGTGCAACATCGTGTTTCAACTCGCAACACAACATTGTTGCGAGACAAGTTGCAAGAAATTGTTGCCCGTATATTACTCCACCTGAAAGGCAAAAGAAAAGCAAATCACCTCAACATTGTATCTAGACTAAAACTTCTATGAAAGAGCTAAACAGTATCTTAAAGTAACAAGTGCAGAGAATTTTGAAGTAATCCGGCCCTCATACTCATTAGACTCAGCTTTCCAATTGGAATAAAACACTGACTCGAAGAAAATGCAAGTACGTAAATAACAAACTTCTAACTCTTGGTAGCAAAGATGTGGCTAAAAAAACTCTGAATTTCTAACGGGACCTGAAACAACCATTAAGTCCGGAACCAGCTAAACCACAGATCGATTTGAATTGGAGGAAAACTGGAGAAAAACTCACGGAGCAAGGGCGAGATAACTTGCACCCTACTATTCTCTTGTTCTCTCATCAAATAATAGCCCACAGAGGATGTGAAAAGACGCAAAAATTGACTGATAAATGATTGAGAACTACACAAATAACTTTAAAAAATCAACATTTCTGTTTCACTTTGCCATTTCCATGTCGACCATTAGGACCACTAACAAGCAGATTTATTAAAGTGCCCGGCTATCACCCTTTTGCAATTTTGATAGCCGATGAACCTCCGAAACGTTTTGAGTACTTCTGTGAAGAAAATTTTGGTTTAAAGTGAATACTTTATGTTCTACGCTTGTTTGAAATCGTGTAAATGTGACCTTTCCTGACCCATGACCGCGTAAGTAAAAGCCTGGGTCGAAACCTGGGTAGACGTCATCTCATTAATGCATTATTCTCCATCTCATTAATGCATTATTCTCCATGGCGCCTTTTTATCACAACAACATCGATGCATAGAAAATATACACAGTTTTTGAGTTGTTAGTAAAGAAAAAAGTCATTTTAGTCAACACGTTGAGTATTTCTTCACATGATTGCAAAGCCGAATTAATTATATGACGTCAAGATGACGTCTACCCAGGTTTCGACCCAGGCTTTTGCTTACGCGGTCATGGGTCAGGAAAGGTCACATTTACACGATTTCAAACAAGCGTAGAACATAAAGTATTCACTTTAAACCAAAACTTTCTTCACAAAAGTACTCAAAACGTTTCGGAGGTTCATAAGCTATCAAAATTGCAAACGGGTGATAGGCACTTTAAGCCAATCAACAGTCCACTCCAAGCAAACTCATTCCTTACACAATCGAAGCCCCAACCCAACATAAAAAAACTAACCTCAGTAAATCCAAGTGCTTGCTAATTTAGGGTTTTTATTTGCTAATTCACTAAATTAGGCTTATTAGGGCATCGAAGCCCCAACCCAACATAAAAAAACTAACCTCAGTAAATCCAAGTGCTTGCTAATTTAGGGTTTTGATTTGCTAATTCACTAAATTAGGCTTATTAGGGCTTAAAATCACTGAATAATGCAGAAAAATGTAGCTTCTTCAATGGTCCTGTGAACTATCCAAATCCTATCCCTACATTTAAAAACACCCTAACCGTCAACGTTTTTTTTACGGGGGGGGGGGGGGGGGGGGGGGAGGGGGTTGGTGGGGGAGGGCTGAGAAACTATTTGGATCTGTTTAACATGTTAATTAATTTTAAATAAATATAATTTAGATAAGATAAAACAAATTCACACCATATTTCACGTTAATGATATTTCACATGATCTGCCCCAAAATAATTCACACCATATTTCACATTGTTTTTGAATTGCATGATGTTTAAAAAATATTCACATCCTATTTCACAGCGTGGCATGAATTTCACATACATGGGAAATTTGGTGGCCAGTTCCACCGAAAGTTTCACATACGTTTTCACGCTACCAACATTTTCACATAACTCCTTTCACATTTGTTTTTCACAGTATAAAAACTTTCACATGCAATTCACATGTGTTTCACACATATTTCACATATAATGTCCCAGTAGTGGTATGTGGTGCTCTATAGGATATGGTTTTAAAGCTGTTTTAGTGTGAAATAGAGTTAAGGGTCCCCTTTAAAGAGTATCCTCAGAATTAACATGTAAGAGGTTCCTCCTCAACATCTTTATACTCTCGTCCTGTACGTTAAACAAACTACATTTGTAGCTCCCTCCACCATTGATATTTTAATGGGAAGTGCAGGCATTTCTTCATTGAGGGGGGAGAGTCCAGACACATTTTAAGATGTTTTCTAAATAATACCATAATGACCTTGGTTTACTTTCTTCTTGCATGGACATTTTCCGTAATTTCTAAATTATCTTGTAAGCAAGCCCTCCCTTGCCTTTCAGCAAAATCTAATCACTAATTTCATTCATGTCATGGCCTTATTAACATCTGATATTTTTCGTTTTTAGGAAATATAAACTGAGAAGATCAGAGCATCAGGCTTCAATATTACATCTAAGATGAACTGATTTACAAGACTAACTAATCCTCTGGCATGGCTTTAGTACCAATGACCAGCTTGCACAAGCAGGCAATCCGAAAGACAGTAGTGTCATTGATTAACAATTTGAATCCAATTGTGTCAGTGTATCTTTACGGTCAGGAAATTTTTAATGCCCACAATTATGAAGATATCAATGATCAAGTAACAAGAACTAACAAAGTTGGGAAGATCATTGAGATTCTGCTGAAGAAACAAGATAAGGCATTTCATGCATTTTGCAGGGCTCTCCGTGAAACAGAACAGGAGTTTCTGGCAGTCGAACTTGAACGAAACTTATCTGATGGTAAGTAATACTAAATCTACTTATTTGCCCTACTCTTTGGCAGCTTTACGTAAATTTGAGATCTGAGTTTTAAACACTGGTGATTTCTTGCTGCAATTTGAGCTGCAACTGCATGTGGCTGCTATTTCACGGGCTATTTCAGTAGCAATTTTCAGACAATTTGAAATTGTGTGTACTGAAAAGTTTATTGGAATTTATTAGATTTTCAATAGCTGCTGCTTGCAATGTTTTAATTTAGATACAATTTAATAGTAGCAATTCTATATTGCTGCTAAAATGATAGCAAAATGTCCCCAGTCAGTATATTAAAACTGCCCATAAAATCCAGACATATTTTAAATTCCTGGATGGGTGTAGAACTGCTGCAATTTTTAAAATTGGTTTCTGCAATTAGTAGCCTGCTGCAGACATTTTTTCACTCCAGTAAATTCGAAGAAAAATGTGGCATCTGCTTAAGAGCACTTAATTACAGTTTACAATATGCAATTAAGCCTTAGTGTCTTATGGACCAATCCAAGCGAGTTTGTCACTTAAGTCAGAGATTAAACAATCACCTATTTGGAGGCAAGGAGAAACATTTTATAGAAGGGTAAATTTGTTCTTGATGTAAGCTAGATTTCTGACACATTCAATTGAATTTTCGGTGGTGCTACAGCCGTTGCAAGACTGAAAACGAAAACAAGACTTATGAGTTGGGGCACTGCAACCCAAACTAGACTAAAAAGAATTAAGACTAAGCAAAATAAATGTATTTGTCAAATGTTCTTTGCCAACAAACTTGAAAATGCCACCTCATATTACAAAATGTTAGAAATTTTAAATCTGGGAAATATCTTTAACCTTAAAATTTCCTCCCTTATACATAAAATACAATATGATAAACAAAATATCCCACCTGCCTTCCTTGAGCTAATTACTTCTGCTAAAGATATCCATAACTAAAACACCAGATATGCAACAAACCAAAATTTGTACAGGCCAGCCTCCAGAACTAACTATGGTCTATCACGATTCAAAGCAATTTCATCAAGAATCTGGGAATCAATACCCCTTACTATTAAAACCTTGCCCAAAACCAGCTTTAAGAAGCAGTACATACAGTTTTTATTAGATAAACAGTCATAATATTTAAATGTGTGCCTTACATATACAAGACAAATATATACAAATCAGCTACTTATATTGACATTTTTATTCTCTTTTTTTTTTCTAAGATAAGATCAAACAATAATGTAATGTCCTTCAAAATCTATACATAACTGCCAATTCTCCCTCCTCCCTGTTCTGTTCCTTCGCACTCTGCAGAGTTATACTTTTCACACAAACATTCGCGTGTACTAATAATAGAAATATGCCTTTAAAAGAGCGAGGTGTTGAGAAAATGAGGTCACGACAGGAAACCGCTGAATGAGAATGGAGAAATATTTAGAACACACTTCAGTAATGGCGGACGTGATTTGGACGGTAAACTCTACGCAAAATCCATACATGTAGTTTAATTTGGCTTTGGCAATATTTGTCAGAGTTGGATATTTGCGCCACTGTTTGTCCTTTTGGACGACTAAAAAGGATCGGCAGGAGAAGAGCAATGGGAAACCAATTCAATGTCTCGAAATGCCATACGGTAAGGGGTGGCCCATTATTATTACAACTTCTATTTTTTCAGGAAAGCAAATTCGTGCAAGCAAACGGTGTTAAAAACAAAATCGTGCAGAACTTTCAGTCATACAAAAAAATTCGATCCAGAAAAAAATGCCCAACCCCCCGCCTCACCCCACCCCCCCCCCCCCCCCCCCCCCCCCCCCACTTAAAACTATAATGGTCCATCCCTAACCACCGTGCTGTAGTCTGTTCTGTAGTCTGTGCTGTAGTTTATCCCACTGATACGTAATCTGCTCTAGTGCCCCTAAATGTACGGCACCGCCAGCTAAGTTATTGTATGCAACACCCGTAAGTTACGGCGACGCTGTAGTTAATTATTATACTCGTAAGTGTTACGAACATGTTATGCAACAACGCTATTCATCGAATAAATCCCCATCCAGTGGATTATTGTATCCACTGGATAGGGATTTATCAGGTGGATAGCGTTATCCATCCTTTCAACAACTGGGGCTTGAGCGCATAATATTAAAAAAAAAGGGTTTTTGTGTTTGGCGAAAAAAAAACATAAAATATGCAAAAATCCCTCGAGGTTGTTGTTCAAGGCAACAATTGATTTGTTTTATGAAAGCCAGTTAAGTGCTGACTGACTGTATTGACAGAATGTTGTACAAGCTTGTTTTTCACTGAACTATTTATTGTCCTCGACTGTTGTAAATCAACCTAAACATGTAGTACAATACAAGGGACACGAAAATCAAGAGAGCGATTCGGTAGTACGAGACATACGAAAATTGGGTATTTTGGGCATTCGTGTTTTGAACACACCTTTTAGTTTTGTAACGAGTATACTTGCTAACTTTTCTATAAATACAGCTCATTAAACTGTTATATCGTAACGAGTCGATTTAGCGCCCTGTATCAAATGAGCGCCCCATTTAATACTTGGTTTTCCTTTTCAACATCTAACCGCCTCAGTATTCCAATAACGCCCCTATTTCATTTTCAATATATCGGCAATCAAGCTACAGTTGTACAGTTTTAAAACTGTATCTATACCGCAGTATGTAATCTTTATCGCAGCCGTACTTAGGATCGTCACGCAACCCTAGTATACCGTTTGGACAGTTATTTGTTACGCCAACAAGATACTGGCGGGTGAACCCGGATTTGATTTAGAAAATTTATATATGATCTGATTGTTTTCACATCTCGAAATAATAGCTGTTGTCGTAGAATTAACAGAAAACTGTGTTTTTATTACTAATTTTCAAAACATGTCTACGGGGGACCCCTCTAGTTTTCATAACCACAAACCATGTCGACTTTAATTACTTCTGTCGAAAACTTTCAGCAGATTCGATATTTTGTCTAGTGATTGAATCATTTGTAGTTCAGTTGTCTTCATCAGTTGAACTGTACAATTCACCAGCAACTAAATCAACCTCACTTTGATGAGTTGTCATCCACGGTATCACGAGACAACACATTACCACTCAGTTTGTATGCAATTCTTCGTATCAGCTTTTTTTTTCCCGGGATGGTGGACGTTGTGGTGTTATCAAGCAGAAGACATTTATATATTTAAAAAAAAACATATATATATATATATCTTTCTCAAGACAGAGGTGGGTGAAATATTTTAACAAAGACATTGCTGGGCATCTACAACCAATCTAGCAGAGATTTCACGATGATTAGCTATAGGCTACGAGTTGGATTATCAAAGGCTTCAAGAGTTCAAGACACCGGGGAATCACTGCTCTTTCGAAAATCTCGCTACGCTCGTTGTTCCACTTGAGTTTTGAACATTTTATGACGTTATTTCTATGATTAATACGAGTTCAGACAATGGCAAAATGTGTGCGATTTGTTAGCTACAATATATAAATCGCAGTAAAATAAATCGCCATTGTGAACTCGCTTTTAGGGTGATTTGGATCGTGTTGTTATGTTTTACTAATCAAAAAGTGACTTGAAAATGTCGATAGTTTCTATTTTATACATAAGCAATTCTTTTTACAAAATATATATTTTGTTATTCCGTCTATGTATAATATATTCTAAACCACAAAAATATTTTTTATAATATAATGGTTGAAAAGTTGAGGTAATTTTCAAGTATCGAACAAAAACCGGATCGAAATCCACCAATCAGATTACAGATGTAAGATACCGTAGAATCCCGGTTATAAGCCCTGGGCTTATACAACTTCGTAAGGGTTTTGGGTGGTTTTGGTTTTGGCTTATAACCGGGGGAGCTTATAACCGGGATTCTACGGTACCCTTTAACCTGTTTAACTGCAACACCTAAGGCACGTTTCCTCACGCGTCCGAGGATGTTCCTGCGTTGTGAATGCTGTACTTTCCTGTGTTGTTATTGGTTCACGTTTCTTACTCAAGCTCAACTTCATGTATTTTTATGGTCAACAAGAGCGCCATTTGAAATATCCTGAGCCTGTTGGAAGGCTTTCGCCCTCGCGGGTCGACCATTTTGATTTACTGTATTCACTTATGTAAATACATTTAACCTGGCGATTGTTGCGTGACCAGCACAGTGCAATCTGATTGGTTTGAATTTGACCTTTAACGCATGCGCAGAAGCCGTCTGACACCAATTAAAAAAATAATAATAACGACTTGCATTTTAAGACTCGGCGCTGCCACAGGCAGCCCGAGTAATTAGTCCCAAACAAACGCACCATTACAGATCCCTTCCTGTAGTAAATTCTACATAAGGACTAATCCAGCATCAACATGCTTACTAAGCGCCAATATTTTTAACAAAGCCTAAATCTTTTATCTATTGTTTTGAACACCACTGTACAATAGATAGATTATAGTTAATTTTTCTTTGCTATGAACGCGACTTCGACCTTCCTGATATTTCCTCCTCTTTCCTCTTCCTCTCAGTTCCTGCCGACGCCGATCGAAGCTCTGCATCGCCTCGTGTTGATCCTATCGACGCCGATCGAAGCTCTGCATCGCCTCGTGTTAACCCTGCCGACGCCGATCGAAGCTCTGCATCGCCTCGTGTTGACCCTGCCGACGTTGGAACACTTAACATTGATTTAAATGGTACTTAGCTAGAGCAGGTCGATAATGTCAAACTACCACCTATTCACTTTAGTTACTAGTGCTACGCAGCAAACATGATTTTATATCATAACTATATACATATACATATATAATTGCCGTGACCCCATAAAACGCACCAATACCCACGATTGTTCTCATCTGACTTGATAGCTCAGTTGGTAGAGCGCCAGACATGTAACCTGGAGGTCGTTGGGTTCGAGTCCCACTTGGGTGCAGGACGTGCACTAGCACTACAGATTACCACTTTACATCGCATTCTTTACTTACTACGCGGCAAACGTGATTTTATATCATAACTACATATATACTACCTATTCATAGCTTGATTACGTAGTATTTCTAGAACCTTCGCCTAATTGTATTGACTCACTATGATATGGATAGTGATACAGTCTAAGTAGTTCTGGAACTTTCCAATGGTCTACTAACAAGCATTGTGTGACAATTGAAAGTGTCAGTTGCGGTATATTATTTAGTGTTGCTAAATCAAATTGATTGCGAGACACCTATCTTTAAATCAAAATGCCCCGCTGAACTTTGAAATCACATATCGAAGAGATTAAAACGAGTTTTTATCCGGTCCAATCGGCGCAGAATTGAGTTTTTGGGAAGCTAACGCTAGCCAAATGTAAATCAAACGTTTTATCAAATGTATACAGTGTGACCCGGAGGTCAACTGGCAGGAAGAAAACACTTATGTTTTTTAAACGTAGCAAGGAACCTATGTTCAGTTCATTTTCTCATTCGAGAATTTCGAATACAGAACTTCGAATTCAGGGAGACTTAAATTGACTTTAAAACACTGTGCTTATAAACTGGCCGACATTCAGCATTTTTGTTTTATAGGCCAGTGGAAATTTAGTCCACATAATCAAATAATTGAAAACATAGGGAGAGATATTATACAGCCCGATTTAAGATCAGACTGGGATCCTAATGATATGCGGAACACATCCACCATACGAGTATATATATATATATATATATATCCCGATCTAAAACACAACTTCTTTAATGTCTAGTGCTTTGAATTAGAATACCAAGAAAGACAGACACAACAGAGAAATTTCACCAGGTCGACTTTAATTACTTCTGTCGAAAACTTTCAGTAGATTCGATATTTTGTCTGGTGATTGAATGATTTGTAATTCAGTTGACTTCATCACTTGAACTGAAACAATTCACCAGCAACTAAATCATCCTCACTTTGATGAGTTGTCAACCACGGTATCACGAGACAACACATTACCACCCAGTTTCTCTTCTTCAGAGTCTATGCAATTCTTCGCATCAGGTGATATCAAGCAGAAGACATTTATACGGTGGCTCGTAAGGGCCATCAGAATTGCAAACCACATTTTTCGCTAACTCGTCAGAAATGACGAGTTAATTTTGCAAACCACTTTTTTCGCTAACTCGTCAGAAATGACGAGTTAATTTTGCAAACCACTTTTTTCGCTATGGAAATTATTTGGCATCGGATTCCCATACAAACTGACTGTATTTCGCGCCATCTTTGCACCCCCTTTCAAAATGTCGGAATTAACCGCGAACTGGTCTATTACTGAATCAGTAATAATAACTGCAACATTTTCGCATAAACTCAACTGAAGTCAATTGTGGACTAACTTTCGTGTGGTGATCTCATAAATAATTTTGTTTCAAGTTACAGTGCATGTTTTTATAGTGAAAGAATAAAAATGAAAATGCATTTTATTTTGTTCTTATATTTTCCATATGAAAATGCTATTATATTTAGTATTATTAGTATCTACGAAAGTCTAGTTCTAGGCAATAGTAGCCTGCATTTCATATAAACTAAACTTTAAAAACGTTTGGATGCCATGCAACACAATAGCTATCATCTACATATATCAGTATCTTCTTATCCTATCCTAGCACGTCCCCTTAGTATATCCCCCTTCCCTATGATATGCACCCCTTGCACTAACGATATCCACATATCGTCACTGTAGACCCTCTTGCTTAACTGCTTACTCCAGTAAATCTTAGTCATGTGACATACTGACATATCTGACAAAATGATGCCTATTACGCATGGACTTACAGCAAAACGACAAATTGTTTTAGTGATGAAAACGTGTACTAGTTTTTACAATGCTATCAGCCTGCAATACCAGGCCCTTTGTAGCTGGAGGTCACATAACCTTGTCACTCAAATATCACTGACGAATCTAGCACAATTTCAATGCCAGAAATGGAAAGAGCAAGTCAAAATAAGTAACTCCAGTGCAAGTCCAGGTTTATATTTTTAATATTGAGCCATTGGTCAATTTTTGAAAACTCAAAATTTAACGAGTTTGTACGACTGTGCCATGCTCTCTCCTGCATGTTTTATATATATTACAACAATGACAACAATGGTCGTGAGGCTTCTGCATGTAATGTATTACTAGTAAATATTTCTACAACCATTGCTTCCTGTATACACCTCTTCCACTTTCCTCAACACCGAATGGTCTCCTATGATCGCATTGAGGTCCTAATTGTTTTGACGAGTTAGAGAAAAATGTGGTTTGCAAATTTTGACGAGTTAGCGAAAAAAGTGGTTTGTAAAATTACACTCGTTCTCAATAACACGTGCAGGTTCGAAATTGAATTTCCAACGGAAAACGTCAATTTGGTGGATGTCACTCAACTATATTTCTATGGCAACACTGGTCTGCATGCTAAATAATACTACGAAAACGTCGCCATACTAACCTCCCAGATGTGGAGGAAACATAAATAGTGTAGGAGGTCAACGAAATCGTAAGTAATTTGAGGCGACATAGGTAGAAAAATGGCGGATACTAAGCCGAAAAACGATTGTTTTTTGCTTGAATTCCTCACCGAAATGTCAGTCGAGAGTGGAGCATTGCCGATAATCCATGTCCTGAGAGTTTCCAAAAAATTATTTGCCCTGTCGAAACCATGCCTGGAGCTCGTCAAGGTAGAGCTCGAGGGTATTGCTCGATAAAACCTCTTATAAGGAGCATATCTGCAACTGGATGAATAAAAATAACTATAATTATTTTTCCAAGACTTTTGAAGCTATATAAACAATCAGATTTCTTATACACAAACCGCTCGCTCACACATAACGTTTATGCGATGTCCCTATTTTGATCTTATACACAAACCGCTCGCTCACACATAACGTTTATGCGATTTCCCTATTTTGATCTTATACACAAACCGCTCGCTCACACATAACGTTTATGCGATTTCCCTATTTTGATCTTATACACAAACCGCTCGCTCACACATAAAGTTTATGTGATGTCCCTATTTTGATCTTATACACAAACCGCTCGCTCACACATAACGTTTATGCGATTTCCCTATTTTGATCTTATACACAAACCGCTCGCTCACACATAAAGTTTATGTGATTTCCCTATTTTGCAAACCCTTGGCTCTAAGCATGATTTACTCTCCATCTAAGCGACTTTGGGAAAGACTTTGCCATGTTTATAAAATGCTAGTTTCCCGAATTTACTCACACAACGGTTCACTTCAAACTCCATGGAAACCGTTTGATTGACATCCACCAGAAACGACTTCGAGTTTCGAACCTGCACGTGTTATTGAGAACGAGTGTAACTCGTCATTTTTGACGAGTTAGCGGCCAAATAATTTCCATAGCGAAAAAAGTGGTTTGCAAAATTAACTCGTCATTTTTGACGAGTTAGCGGAAAAAGTGGTTTGCAAAATTAACTCGTCATTTTTGACGGAAAAATGTAGTTTGCAATTCTGATGGCCCTTACAAGCCACCGTACATTTATCTCGAGAAATATATGTTTTTTTAATATACACTCACTGAGGTGGGTCAAATATTTTAACAAAGACATTGCTGGGCACCGATTAGGCTACGAGTTGGATTATCAAAGGCTTCAAGAGTTCAAGTCACCGGGGAATCACTACTGTTTCGAAAATATTGTTCCCGGTGATTCGCCACCTGGCTCAAATCAACGCTACAATATATTAATCGCAGAAAAATAAATCGCCATTTTGAACTCGCTTTTATGGTGATTTGGATCGAGTTGTTATGTTTTACTAATCAAAAGTAACTTGAAAATGTCGATAGTTTCTATTTTATATGATAAGCAATTCTTTTTACAAAATATATATTTTGTTATCCCGTCTATGTATAATATATTGTAAACTACAAAAATATTTTTTATAATATAATGGTTGAAAAGTTGAGGTAATTTTCAATTATCAAGCAAAAATCGGATCGAAGTCCACCAATCAGATTACAGATGTAAGATACCCTTTAACTGCAACGTAAAGCACGTTTCCTCACGCGTCCGAGGATGCCTCCTGCGTTGTGATTGGTTCACTTTTCTTACTTAAGCTCAACTTCACCAAAAAACGAAAAGAAAACGTTGGAGTTCTTCACAGAACCGGATTCTGTGTTTAGAAAGAACAAAATCTCTTGAAAAGGACGTCGGTAGGTCCACAAAATTAACAGGAAGTGTTCGTGATGAAGATAGAATAGTTTCTTCATTCAGTTTATCGGGTGAAAACAGAGATTATCAAACAAGGAATACGACAAACAGACAATGTGCAGGTTTATACTTTACAGGCCGCGGGTAAGCCTTTTTTATTGAAGTTGCTTTTACTGTTTTTGTTAGAACTCGTTTAATTTTCTCTGTAAACTGCTTCGGTTATTTTTCTAATCATTCTCTACTGCTGAGAGCGATATATCAACTGAAAAATCTCTCCTACTCGTATTGTAATCATAATTATTTCGGTGTTCTAGCAAATGTCAGCCTGAATCAGTTTGTCTGCCGTTTTGAAAAGAATCTTCATCTTGAAAACTTGGTTGAGAACTGTAAAAACACTAGGTTGTGTGTAGAAATACTACCTTAGCCTTATCAATAAGAACTCTTGATGTAATATATATTAAGTGTGTGTAATATAAACTTCATTTCAGTTTAATTCTGTCTTTATTTCTCTCTTCTCAACTAACGGTTTGTGTTGTGTTTTCTCTTTACAGTCGACCCTCGTCGCAGCACAGTTCAAGTAGAAAATGTTTTTCTTGGAATACAACTAAGAATATTAACAAGGAACAGAATGGGAGAATTGTGCTTTTGTCCTGAGGAATCACTACGTGTTAAAATGGAGGATAATGAAGGACGGCAAATAGACGTAAAGATTGTTTATAATGAAAAGGAAAACGGCAATAACATTGGACACCAAAAAACAGTGAAGGAAGGACAGTACAGAATTACAACAACATTTGAAGGACAAGACATTGATGAGAGAATTGTAAATATTATCAGTGAATTGAAACCTGTTAAAATATTTGGTTCTTATGGTAAAGGAAGAGGACAGTTTAATTGGCCATGGGGCATAACAGTGAATGGACAGCAGTGTGTTCTCATAGCGGACACCTGTAACCACCGAGTTCAAGTATTTAATAGCAGTGGAGAATATCAACGCGAACTTGGTGGTAAGGGAAGCAAAAAAGGACAAATGAAAAGACCTTGCGGAGTCACAGTAGATAAATACAATAATAATATTATTGTTAGTGACACGGGTAATAACAGGGTTCAAGTGTTTTCAGTAGATGGAGTGTTTATTCGTAGTATTGGTGAGGGGAGAGTTAAGAGTCCTTGGGGAGTATGTGTTTGTAAACAGGGTAATGTTGTGGTGTGTAGTCAGCGAGATAAGCGAGGGGTAAAGATGTTCAGTAGAGATGGAGTGTTTATTAGAGAGTTTGGTAATCAATATACAGCCCCATTCTATATAACGTACACTAACGGTACATATTTTGTATCGTATTCTGGTGAACATTGTATTCGTGTGTTTGCCGATGATAATGGACAATTCGTTCGTCAGTTCGATTCACCTGGACAAGGTAATGGTCAGTTTAATTGTCCCCGTGGCCTTACAGTGTATGGACACAGTTATCTACTGGTCTGTGACGGTGGTAATCATCGTGTTCAGGTGGTAACACAGGAAGGTGAATGTGTGAGTACATTCGGTAGTGTAGGTTGTAATCTTGGTGAGATGTTGTGGCCAGTAGACCTGACAGTTCTCCCTGATGGCCGTACTGTGATGGTGACAGAATACAACAACCATCGTGTTCATGTATGGCGTTAGTGTAGAACTGAATCCACTCTACTCTATCAACACAATATCTACAACCTTCAACACGTAAGTACAACATCTACAACTGTTCCTATTTATCACAACTATTCTTTTTTCGCATTTTTACGAGTTAGATTTTTTCTCCGATAAAACTCGCGCGTTATTTTTTATTGCTGTCTGTTTTCTGTACAATGTTTAGTTTGAAATGTTTGCTTCCCTCCTTATTATAACTTTTCGTTCTTATTCTTTTATAATAGAAAGCAGGTTTTATTATTGATGCATTTTTCATTATTTTACTGAAACAACCTAGTTTTTTTGCCGTGTAAATCACTAAATGGGAGCTTACTGTTTGTAAACTTCACTACTGATTATCGGTTTAATGTTTTCCCTGTAAACTATTTCCGTTAAGTTGTCAAGAGTTCTTTTAGAACTAATTAAGCTTGACTTTACTAAAACCGTTCAGTTTATGAGATACAAATACAAAATTAATTTAGTTGTAGTTTCTTTGTAAAATTAATGTCAGCTAAGTTTTATTCACAGAACTGTTTCATTGTCTGAACAGATAAGCAATGATATTGATAAAGTGGTTCGTTTTATTTGTTGTTGTCAAATGTTTTCGGTGGTAAACACATTAAATTCTTTTTATTGTTTCTTTGCTGCACACATCTTAAATTCAGAGCCTTGACTTTAAACCTTTATTCATGTCATTGAGAATTCTTCTCAGACCAGTAAATGGCTTATTCCATACACTGTCTTTCTGGCGAACCAATTCTCCTGATTGTTGTCATGTTCATCAGGATATTTAAACATGCCGTTAGTGTACTTATCTTGTATGTTGTTGAATGTCTTCCTGTGTATAGAGTGGTGTGTACATATATTGCAGTTTAGTGTCAGTTGATGGGGTATTTGAACTAATGTAGTTTTTGTGTTTTTTAAAACAGAAACATGCAGCAATTTCGTAAAATGTTTAGAAATAAATCCAAAAGTAAAATGTATTTTCCAGCCTGTGATAAACCTCATTATTATGCTATTTCCTCATGTTTTGTTAATTCTTTATCAATTTAAAGTTTTATCAATTAAATCGATCTATTTCGTTATGCACCTATCAATGTTAAGCCCGAGGGGATGGGGCACAAGGGATTTGACATTTTCTCCCATAAAATGTCAAATTCCCCATCCTCGGGACAACACGTTCAGTCAAAAATATCTACTCTATCTTCTTATTGTTTCCTATAAATAACCCAGCAAGCAGCTTGCAGCTTGTGTTAAAATCTCCACCCTCGGAATCCTGCCTGTCAAATCCCCCCCCCCCCTTTCTCGGGCTTAACATTGATAGGTGCATTACACTAGAATCTCGTTATTTGAGGAATATTATTGGTTTTGTCTACTGTGACTCAGTTCTTCATGTATGTATAGAGTATTATCCTATAAATCTTAGATTTCAGCAAATCAGAGCTCCGCTTTACTATAAAATACAGGGTGGTATTATTTTAATGGTTTTCCTATGAAATACAGAGCGGTATTCAGTCATGGCTAGATCAAGGCCAATCAAAATGCAGAAAATTTCACGCCCTCTTTATCAGCCAATAAGAATTCAAGATTTTGAAAGCATTAGTCTGCAGACGCATCTACTGCTCAGAACTTTTGTTTTCCGAAAAGAAAATTTGCTGTCTATCTGGTTAGTTACTTTGTTTTAGTGATAAATCTTCCCCTAAATTTGTTTTATAGGATAATATGATATGGTTATTTCAGGTATTCCTTCAAACCTCAAAAATTATCAAACGAAAATGCATTATTTCGATGGATTTCTATTGAATTGATCAGTTTCAGCCAATGACATTACGAAAAAGAATAATAGAAAGATTACATTCCTTGCCGTTCAACACTACAGTTCTTATCCGGATCATTACCTAATTATCTAAATGATCCTGTTAATAAAAATGTAAGGTCATCCCAATAATATCAGGGTTCCACTCTCAACATTGTTCAATGTTGCTGTCCCAAAATAGTGATTGAATATTTGTACCAAACACTAGCGTGCACTGGAGGTCAGTGTAAAATGCTTCTTGGTCAGTGTAGAGGTCAGGGTTTCTTTTCTTGCATATGTGCGAGAACCCTGAAAATAGACCACCCAACCGACCCATTTTTTTTAAAGCTCCCGCAAAAATGCAAGGTTTAAGACCAACGCAATGATTGAAGAATATTTTTTAACTACACCAGTCTTATGAGCTCGATCTCTGCCTTTCTTGTGCAAATTGTCAATCCAGAACTGGTAGAGGAAAAAGTAGTTGAGGAATACATGAACATTTTTATGCAAGTCTTCAAGCAGACTTGGTTCCAGATCTCCTAACGGTTTTTGCGTTTAATCACGAGCCAGAGGGAGATCAGGTAAACAAAACATTTTATTGGGATGGCCTAATTGAACAAATGAATATTTTATTTGTATAAAAAGAGCAATAAATGTTAATTGTTGTACATTTACTTCTGTATCAATTTGTTGTTTTACAATAACAGAAATGGTTATAGCAGTTGTTGGTAAGATTTTAAGACATGAGTTTCGTGATCTGTTATGATTATGGATCCTTTGAAAAATGGGAATTGGAATGAGATTTTCCAGGGAATTGTGAAACTCGTCAAAATTGACTAATTAGTTGTTACTTCAAGGCTACCTGAAAAACAAGGAACCCATATTTTTACATACTTATTTCCTCATGTATAAGCCACAGTTTTGTTTTACCTTTCATAAGTTAGGGGTGTAGGTTAAGAGTTTTATTGAAAGTATTTTATTGTGATTGGCTGTAAACAAAGCAATATAAGCAATACTGGGGCATTGGGGGGGTTGGGGGTTAAGAGGTGGGCGAAATGATGACTAGACTGGGGGTGGGGGTTTAAGGCAGTGAAGAAAATGATTAATATTCTCTGATATTTTTATTGATGACTTCTGTCGATTTCTCTTCCAAGACTGGGCAGAGTGGGTTATGCAACTAGCTCCCTACAAAACTGAAATAATGGTAATGCTACATAAATAGAGCACAAGTACCAGCAAGTTTTTCTAGAGAAGCTCGATCTTCTCCTTTGTTTTACCAAATAATTAGCTCACTGTCTATTTCCTTGTCATCTTCTCTACCCAAGGCCGGAGTGAGTACAGTCTCCTCTATACTCGGATATACTCAGCACTCCTTTTAGGGGAAAATGCTTGACCCTGTACCTTTTAGATTCAGTGTTACATGCACAGAGAATTATTCCATTCAGTACCTCAAAACCACGATAAATTGTTGAATGATTGTCTACAAAACTAATTGATGTAACATTGAAAGGGTTGTAATTAAACTGTGCGGCTACTTTGCCAAATCCCTGCCAAGCACCCATCTCTTTCATACTGAATCCCGGCCTCCACAGAGAGCAGTAAATAACAGTTGACTATGTCAAAGAGTATGCCAAGATTAGCAATAGACCAAATTCATAATGGCCGCCTCCTAATTTGCATAATTTGGGAGCTAAATTTGTAGAGGAAAACTAATGCTACGACATGAAAGACCATTCAGTTTTAGAGCAATGTGGAGAATTACTGTTGAGTTATAGCGATTTGAAATGCTGAAAAAACATGAAAGCGAGGCTGGAAAGTCCTCTTGTCATTTTTCTCATACAAAACTTTCTAATTTCAAATGGCTAAAACTTCATTGATTTTTAAGCTACAACCTTCAAATTTCACAAGATCACTAATCTTAACATGCTCTTTTGCGTGGTATTGATAATATTTTCTGTACATGTGGATATACATAAACTATTGAAACAAATATGCACTGATGAATATATAGGGTCTATACTCTGAATTTTAGGGGTGACCAGGATTTTGTATGCGTTGAGCCAGTTATGCCTACTAGCCTCAATTTTGTGATATTCCCTCAATGTCCATAACTTGGATATTAGTCTTTCATTGTTACCAAGTTCTCAATATTATTTACTAAGGCTTGCTTTAATATAGACAGCATTCACTTCACCTAATATCCTACTCTTTGTGCATTATGCAAATTAGAGCAGCCATATTGGAATAAGGGCTACAGTATAAATTATAGTGTAACATTACTGTAGCAGACATTTATCTGTTGGAGGATATTGAGCCTTCAATATATTTTAGGAATCATTCCTTAGGGATACCTGTGCCTGCAATGCAGACGTTTTTTTTTTTTGGGAAAACGCAATATATTTAGACGAGAAGAATGGTGCGAGGTCAAAAAGGAAGTAGGGGGGAGGGGAGGAGAAGGAAAAAAGTGGAGGGGGGAGGAGAAGGGAAAAGAGGAGGGGGGAGGGACGTGTTTGCACCATTCCCTTGTCCAAATATATTGCAGTTTCCCCAAAAATGGCTAGGATACCTGTAAATAAATTACACAATGTACCTGCTCATCTATTTGTGACTGGGTGAATTCTTTTAACAATTGCATGAGACGAGTGAAGACGTCAAGATATTAAAATCACTTTATTGATGCTCCAGAGGTAAAAAATAGAAAGAAAATCAAAGGGGAAATTAATAGCTATCATGACACAATAATTGTAAAATTAGAAAGCATAAGCTAATTGGGGCCGGTCAGCCAAAAAGCACCCAGACAGCATAAAATGTAAATATTGTTTGAATGTGCTTTTTGTTTTGTATGCATGTGGCTATAATTTATATAAGGATCTGCATCGCAAGCACCACATTTTGCTATTTAAACAGCCTGGTTACTTGTGTAATCGGGCCCTAATGCATCAAAATCATGTAAATTTCACCCTAGTTTTGTTGTCAATTTCTTGACATTTTTAGTATTGAAATGTAGCACTCCATGGTCAGAATACAATTTTTTTTAAATCAATCTGTTATTACGAGCACCATTGTACAAATGATTTAACTTGAAAGTTGTCCAGGCCCTTTTTGCCCGATGTGGCCCATTTATGTTATCCCTCTGTGTAACACATGAATGGAGAAATGTAAACAAAGGGACTATACTCAGGGGAGCATCAGTGGTCCTTACCTTCTAACCCATCGACAATGTGTGAAACCACCCAAATGAAATAGTGCATCAAATCTAGACGCACTGGATGGATGACATGAATGGAGAAATGTAAACAAAGGGACTACTCAGGGGAGCATCAGTGGTCCTTACCTTCTAACCCATCGACAATGTGTGAAACCACCCAAATGAAATAGTGCATCAAATCTAGACGCACTGGATGGATGACATGAATGGAGAAATGTAAACAAGGGGACTACACAGGGGAGCATCAGTGGTCCTTACCTTCTAACCCATCGACAATGTGTGAAACCACCCAAATGAAATAGTGCATCAAATCTAGACGCACTGGATGGATGGCTAACAAACCATGCTATGAAATTGATTAATTGACTCCAGATTTTGGAGAAAAATGCATTTGTTTTGTAGACAGTCATGTTTTCATTTCTTTGAATCTCAAGGAGATGAAAATCGATTCAAGGAACCCTTCTCGTTCGCACTAATCATTCAAAAGCAAACATACTTGTGCATTACACCAGGTTTCCCCTGCGAAATGAATTCCCAGCTTTTTTGGAATTCCTAGGAATTCCTAGGAATTCCTAGGAATTCCTAACTATTCCAAGTGATGCAAATGAGTGTGAGTCCACAAGGTTTGGAATTGCTGGGAATTCCTTGGAATTGTAGATAACAAATTAGATAAGGCTTGGAATAGCTAGGAATTCCTAGGAATTCCCAAGATTTCTAAGTCATGCTATTTAATTTAGGAAAGGTGTTAACTTTAAAGCATGGAATACCTGGGAATTTCTTGGATTTCAAATTTATGAATTTTGGACAGCTTGGAATAGCTTGGAATTCCTAGGAATTACAAACTTACTACCATAAAGGACAAATTACTCTATAATTTCGACACAAAATATCACTGCAGGCCATTATGCTAAAATTAATCTCGACCACAATGTTCCCTCTAAAATTTTTTTTATCTTTCAAAGTATCAATAGAACTAGAAGGCTCAAAAAAATTAATCACAAGAAATCACTTTAAAACAATTTATTTCTATACATCTTTTTCAAACGATCTAAATTACTTACAGAAGCGTAGATTTCTCCAGGACAAAAGGAACTCAGGCTCGCCGAATGACTGCTCCGAGCCCTAGTTTTTCTCGGTTCTCCGGTTTTCCTCATCCACAAAAACCATGCAACACACTAAACTTATTTCCAATTCGTTCTAATGTCGCATTTCGGCGTCGGGTATTAAAATGGCTTTACGTAGTTTCTCAGGCAGACTTGGCAAAACAGTTGAAGACGGACTTGGTTGACCATTTCATTAGCGTATTATATTCCTCGGATATAGCCACAACATTTGCCAAATTAATCCTCAGATGATTAGCGGGGATGAAGCACTCTCAATCTGCACTCAAAACATGGCGGCTTTGAACTAGATGCATTATCAGCTAGAGTATCATGCAGATTAGGGCTCCTTAGGAGAATCAGGAAATATGTTAGTGTAGACACCTGTAAACATCTTCATTGTACACTAGTCCAACCATTATTAGAATATTGTGACATCATCTGGTCTAATGCTGATCAGACAAGTCTTAATAGACTCCTTAGGCTGCAAAAGAGAGCAGCACGCATAATATTGATGAAGAAGACACGCGAGGAACGTACAGTGAATCTATTTAGAGAGCTAGGCTGGGTTCCATTAAACCAGCGTTGGGACTTCCATAAATGTCTCACCGTTTTTAAATGTTTAAATAATTTATGTCCACCGTATCTCCAAAATCTATTTCACCGTAATTCTGATGTACATAATTATAATACTAGAAACCGTAATAACATCCATTTAGTCAAAATTTCATCTAATTCTGGCTATAGATCATTTACTTTCTCTGCAGCTAAACTCTTTAATAGTCTAGACAGCAATATAAAGAATGCTCCAACTATCAAGAGTTTTGTAAATAACTACTGGAATAACCCTATCTGTAATTAGTTAATGCTGCTACTACATGTATAGTACATCAAGTATATTTTAAATTAGGGTAATTACTATCAAGTATATTTCAATCAGTGTAATTACCATCTATGTGAATACTTATATTAGCGTAATTATTATATATTATCAATTATTGTAAACTTATTTTAGCTTTTAAACACAGCTTCAATGGAAATCAGTGTAAACTGTTTGAATTCTGTGTATAATAAAGTTTATTATTATTATTATTATTAACTAACAGATCCCAAGATGCATTGCTTTAATCTGAAGACCGCTGACGAAAATTGTGCGGGCGCACTCAAACTGCGCGCCATTTCGCCGTTCAAAAGCTAACGGCTTTCTTGCACCTCCTTTCTTGACGGCGGCAGGACATGGAATCTCTTGTAATATCTGTATAATATGGCTTAAAGACTGAGCAAAGGAGTTTTCAAACCACCCAGGAGATTAGAAAACTATAAAGGTAAGATGCGATCATAAATTGTTGTGAATTGTAACTAGAAAAGGGAATTCAATGATGGCTTCACTCAGTTCAGTTTCAATCTTTCACATATTTTTATCTGACACAACTTATAAAGTTATAAGCTTATATGCTCTTCACAGGAAACCAAGCTCTGTCCCTGTTTGTGTTTACTAGAAAATAACAAGAGATTTATGAATATAATGACCATTTAACCTTGCTTCCATAGTGTATTTAACTACATGTAGGTTGAATTTATGAAGTGATCTCCTTAAAGACTAAAGTATTAAAATTTAAATATCTGTTATAATTTATAGGCACTGAGTTCAGCCGCCAGATGACCTTGCTCACTTGATGACTCGCATTTGTTTTAACTGATTGAACAAGAAGAGGTCTATCAGTTGCAGATCAGATCAAGTTCATGAGCTGGAAATTATTGGGGGATAAATTTCAGTGTTGGTGACTCAAGCTCCCACTCAATTGCAATGTAATGGACATTCATAACAGTACAGTTAATTTGTAATTGTTTTATTTTCTGTCGTGTTTTGTCATAGGGATTAGTAATTGGACTGTATGTTACCTCTTTATTTAATATAGCAAGTCATTTATGTTGTCTTAAATAAAGGCAGTATAAAACATATTTTGAGATAATTATTGTTTCATATGAACACCAGTTCATTTAATAAGTGACATATTTTCTCCCATTCCTTGAATACTAAGAAATGCCTAGGAATTCTTAGGAATTCCTAGGAATCCAAGTCACCCTGCAGGCAACAATAATATTCCTAGGAATTCCTAGGAATTCCTAGGAATTTTTCCATGCTCCTGACAGAAGATCAATTAATCCTTGGAATTCCTAGGAATTCCTAGGAATTCCATGTTCCAATTTACCGTGAAAATTAACACCTCCATTCCTAGGAATTCCTAGGAATTCCTAAGAATTCCTAGGAACAAATTCCTAGGAATTCCTAGGAAAATCCTAGGAATTCCTAGGAATTCTCAGCTTCATTTCGCAGGGGTTCTTTGCATGAAATGCATCAAACATTATTATCGTGGGTGAAGTACATGTACAGTGTATGCCATTTTTAAGGCACTACTGCCCCAAATATTTCACGACAATGGGTAATTGTTGAAACTGTTGTGCAGCCCTAGCCAGAACCTTGTTCTCAGTATACAGAAGTGATATTTATCTAGTTAAGTTCCTACAATAGCCCTATAGCCAGAACCTAATGCTCCCTGTAGAAGAGATATCTAGCCGTTAAGTTCCTTCCATAGACACTTTAAAGGGGTGACTCATCTCAACCAGGTGACACTTCACAATTAAGCTATCAGTATCCAATTCTGAATTAAAAAACTGCTATAATCTTTGCTTACTTCTGCTAAACACAGCAAAACTTACTGCACATACATGATTGTACCCCACCCCCCATGACCCCCCCCCCCAGATTTATACAATATACATGTATGCATGTTAAGCAATTAACACTCCTATCAGTATCCTTGGGATTCAGGGGGGTGCTGATTACCAGATGACACACTTCTTAGCAGGATTCATTGGGCTCTCCACAGGACACTTGAATGCTTGTGAAAATTCTTTCAGGTTCGATAATTGTCCCAATTAAGAACTCTGTGAACATGTGAAAACAAAACTGTTAAAATAGCACAGGACAGGAATATACGATTTCTACATGTACCGGTATCTTTGTCTATCGCCTTTTGCAGGAAACAGTCATGTGCTGTGGATATTGTGATCCCATTGGAAATAAAGCAGAAAAGAGACAAACATCATCCCCGGCTGAAGCGTCAGTTTCGCCAACTCCTAGTCGCATCCAGCTGGCAGATTCAGCCATATATTTTGAAGTTATGTTTGCGATTCTTTAACCAGAATGCAGTAAAATGCATTTTTGAGTGTCTAATTAAACACATGGAAAAATGACACTTTTATCTGCTAGGCTGTCACAACGTTTTACTGCTGTTGGTCCTATAATGAAAATGTACACATTTCTTTTGTTCTGTGCTTTCTTTATGTGGCTTCCAACAGCAGTAATTATTATTAAGTAAATTGACCGATGTAGCTTGACAAATGTATATTTGTTGTCCCAATTCAGATCATGCAACTCAGAGCTCTACTGAGGATTCAGTGCTTTATTTTCCAATTAGAGAAATTCATCCATTTCCTTGGGATACAAAAAAACAAAGAAACATTACTCAAGGGAAAGTCAGGTGATCTGAATTGGGACAACAAATGTACAAGCTGAATCGGTCAATTTTACAAAATGTTGAGGAGAAACTAAACAGTTGGAAATGATATAAGCCTGTGAATAAAACTAATAAATAAGACTAAGAAAACAAGTATTACACATACATGTACATTGTAATGTCTAGTATATAACGTTGGCATAACATCATGTGTGCATAATATCCAGTCTAGTCACATGCCAATTGAACTTTGAAAAACTGACTGACTATCAGTTGATCTAGCCTGTGAATACAGCCGTTTACATTCTCTTAGGGAGACTATTACCCCTCCCCCCCCTTTTTTCCCCTGGAGCTGATGGGAGATGGTTTTGCAGGCTATCATTGATCTATTAAACTCCTTATTAAAGATGGTGATGTGAGATGGCACCCTACGAAATAGTGGCCAAGTGTACTATTAAAGTACTGTTCTCACTGGAATACGGCTAGAGTTCACATGTAAAGATGCATTATTACTTGACGAAGAGCTCACAGGTAAACAGATGGGGGAAGGTCCCCGAGTGGGCAAAGGCAATTTCCAAGTTTGTTTATTCTGCAAAACCAAACCAAAACATAGGGCCCCAAAGTGCAACTCGCAGATGGTCAGTGAGCTACATTTATGTACATTTGTACATTGTATTTTGGCATAATATTTTATACTAAAAATCAAGTGATCAATGACATCATCATTACGTCATCACCACTAAGTGATTTGTGGGGAGCCAATACGATGCCTGCCCAAGTTTGAACTATTTGGCATTAGAAATAAGGGAGATACATGTATGGGCATAATACTTAAAATCATGTGACCTCAGTATTGTGTGGGATTTTGCGGATTTTAAGGAATAGTGTGCGGCCGGATTGTGCGGGTTTGACCTAATTGTGCGTTTACGCACCCATGCAACCTGTCAGAAGCCCTGGACTCAAACAAAAGCCTAACCCCACAACAATTTTAATTTTAGGTGACCTGAATTGCAATCTGTTGTCGAGCCAATTATAGACAATCATTCAGCAAAACTCAAATTTATTATGGATGCCTTTCAGTATACACAACTCATCAAAGAGGCAACTCGAGTCACAGAGCATTCTGCTACACTAATAGATCATTTCCTCACAAATAAACCAGAAAAGTATACCACCTAAGGGGTTATACACATCGGAATTTCTGACCATAGTCTTATTTATGGGATTAGAAAATTTCCTTCCTTGAAAAATCCCCCTAAAATAATTGAATCTGTCTGAGTGAAGGCAATTTAAAAACTTCAGAGAAGAGGCTAATTTTCTTGAAGATCTTTCAAAAATCCCATGGGAAATAATAGAGCCTTGTGAAAATCCCAATAATATGTGGGCTATATGGGAGAAAATGTTCCTTGATGTGGTCAACATACACTGTACATGCACCACTAAGAAAAAGAAGAGTGAGGAGTAGCTATTCTCCATGGCTAAATAACAGTATAGTGTGTATGATACACGAAAGAGATCGTCTTAAACGAATTGCATGTATAAAAAACTCAGGAAATGATTGGAATCTATATAAGAAAGCCAAGAATGCTGTTAATACAGCAATAAAACGTGCTAAAGCTGAAATATATTTTAAGACATTAAAAACTATGCTGGAAATATAAAGGAAACCTGGAAGACTATCTGAATCAAGTGCTTTCGCGTAAGTCTAAAACCACCACCATCAATCAACTAGACCTTAATGGAACAACATATACAGATAAAAATGATATTGCACACCACATGAATAGTCATTTTTGTACTCTGGGCACACGGCTTGCTGATAAAATACCAGACTCCACAACAAAGCCCGAAGACTATATGCATTATACCGATACAGAATTCAAATTTCCACACACTAGTGAGAAGCAAGTAAAAGAAATTATACTGAAGCTCTCTGCAGGAAAAGCTTGTGGGATTGATAAGATATCGAGTAAATTACTCAAAATAGCATGTCCTGTTATAACATCGTCACTGACTAAATTATTTAATCAATCCTTTAAAACTGGCATTTTCCCTGATGATTGGAAAAAAGCTAAAGTATCACCCATCCACAAATCAGACTCTAAATCCATCCCTGAAAACTATAGACCAATGTCAGTACTTCCGATCATAAGTAAGGTAATGGAGAGAATTGCATATGACCCCTTGTATAAATACCTGACTGACAACAATCTTCTGAATGAATGTCAATCAGGTTTTCGGTCATTGCATTCAACATGCACAGCTCTCTTGCATGCCACACATAATAAATGGTTACTAAATATGGATCATGGCCGGTTAAATGGAGTCCTTTTTGTAGATTTAAAAAAAGCATTTGATACGGTTGACCACACTATACTGTCGAAAAAGCTAATTGTTTATGGAATAAGAGGGGGTGAACTAAAATGGTTTCAGTCCTACCTGTCTAATCGTTTTCAGCAATGCCAAGTCAATGGTATTTTATCGGACATACAAACCATATAATATGGAATACCACAATTAGGGTCCATTCTTGGCCCCCTCCTCTTTCTTATATACATAAATGACTTCCCAAATTCTTTGAGTAATTGCACCACTGGTATGTTTGCTGATGACACATACATAACTAATACCAACACTAGTATCGTGCAAGTAGAGGAAAATATATTTGAAGATTTGAAGCGAACTGAAAAGTGGCTTATTGCCAATAAATTGAGCTTCAATGACATCAAAACTAAATACATGGTCATTGGATCAAGCCAAAGAATAAAACAAAATGCTCTAGCAGTGTCACCATATTTTTGTGGCCTCTCAATCAAACAAGTAGAAGATTTCAAACTTCTTGGTGTACATATAGATGAAAATTTAAATTTCAAACCCCATATTATTGAACATGTCATCAGCAAAATAAAGTTACAACAGGTCTAAAGATGCTATATCGCATAAGAGAACTTACAGATAATAGAAGCACTTTGATTAACATTTATAATTCCCTTATCCAACCTTATTTTGATTACTGCAGCACCGTCTGGAGAGGTTGTAATAAAGGTCTTAAAGAAAAGCTCCAAAAACTCCAAAATAGAGCAGGACGAATAATAACTAGATCAGACTATAGCGTTCGCTCTCACACCATCAGAGAACATTTGAAATGGCTAACTCTTGATGAGAGAAGAGCAAAATTAGAAGCTATTATGATGTATAAAGTTCTCAATGGTCAGGGGCCTGGATATTTAAAAGAAATGTTCTCATATTCTGGTGAACACCACAACTACAATTTAAGAGGGGTTAATATAAACCTCTGTCTACCAGCCCCCAAAACAAATTTTGGAAAGCAAGCATTTTCCTTTAGTGGTGCAGCACATTGGAACAAGCTGTCATCAGCTGTTCGCCTTAGTGAAACATTAAGTTCTTTTAAACATCAATTATAAGTAAATTAATTATAAATAAAGTATTTATAAATAGTTTGTATAGTATTTAGTAACAAGAACGTTTATATGAAGTAGCCACAGGGCTAGAAATTAAGAAAAAAAAGGAGGTGTAATTTTACGCCCAGCTTTAAAATTTTAGGCGTAATTCTCCAAAAGTTAGGCGTAAATAATTGTGCATTAGTAGCTGAAATTTGTATGTCATAGGAATGTTGCAAATCATTTGCTTTTTTTGTAATAAGCATTCGACTTTAAACTCATTGAGTTCAATATCGCTTTTTTAAACAAGACAGAGAAAGACAAAGGCGTGGCAGCCTTTTTTCCATGCGGTCACGCAAAGTTTCGCAGGAAGCCATGCAAGTGTTTAAGTGTAACGTACATGTCTAGGCTGAGCTAGGCTGTTAAAACAGATCTATCACGCCGGCTTTGAGACAAATAGAGTGGCAAGCAGAGACGATTTCTCTTATCTTTCTACAAAAAATTGTTTGCATTTTACTACCATTTGCAAAGCAAGTGTTTAGTCTAAACTTTTTTGTCTGTTGTTTCAAGTTTGAAACGCAAGTTTACTAATTATGCGGCGACGTTTGGCGTGTGAAGTCTGAAATTTTAACCGCAAAATGTCAAAGTTTGACAGCTCCTTTAATGTAAACTATTTTCCCGCGCGAAACAAGTGTTTTGCATGACAAAACCTATAGATAGGAGCACCAAGAAAAGCTAATAAAAAAACAATAATTAAGAGTCATTGTCTGAGAAAACTGGGCAGAGCATTTGAAAAATAATAATTAATATCATGAAGTACTCTGGTTCTCCTCTGTGCCTAATTTTCTCCATTTCTCAAAGAGCAGTTCTCTCGAAACACTAAAAAGAGCAACTGCACAAAATGTATGTGCCATGAGCCCAATTGACCAGTGAGCCTCATTGATTCCCGGGAAAAATTTTAAGTAGAGCCCTTATTAGTTTATAACACAGTGGTTTGTACTAAATTGGTTTTGGGATGGTTATAAATTCCTACTAGACTGATTCTGAGTGAAAATGTCATACACCATCTCGTTTTTGTATAATTATTAAGCTTTTCATTGAGCATTTCTTAAATCAAAAATAACACAAGCCATACAAGCTAATTTTATTGTTCAGGCTACCAGTAACTATAATTAATTGTAAAACTAAAGTCAAAATGGCTTATGATATACCATCTATGAATCAGAATTAATTGCACAGTTGAATTACTGCATTCCAAAAAAGCTGAAGTTTCAAGGAATACAGGTTTATTTCATATTAAAATAATGTCCCGCTAACGATAAAGATAAACCTAGATGTGTTGAAGTGTATTGGAGGTTCAGTTACTAGTGTCCAGGCTGTAAGTATAGGGTCAGTACTTGAGAGCTTGGTTGCCACGCAACCAACCAAGGGGAGGGAGGGGAACCATTTACCCACGAAGAATGCTAAGTCAATCCCAAAAGCAGCGACGCTCTGAAACCAACACTCGTAAGCAATGCAACAACTTAATGAACAACTCGCCAAAACAGACCTATGTGAGACGCTGACCCTGTGAGGCCCTGCGAATTATACCACACAAAGACCAACTTACATGGGCATATTTAACCATGCCTAAATTGCTTTTAGTCTAGAATGCCAGCTGGTTTCGAGTTCAACTCCAAAGTACAGAAATTATTGTGATGACTCTGAACAAAAAAGGATCCAGTAAATATTGAATGTCTGCTGTCAAAGTACTGACATGTGGCTGATGCGTCATTGGAAACCTTTCTGTTGGACAACTATCCATATTCCCTCTATGATCTGGAAGATCCCAATTTTGAAAGACTCAACATTGGTTCCTATTCCTGCTACTCAGATGGCCATTCCAGAAGTTGCACAATGTCTTCAAAGTCACTTGAGAAGAGTCAAGTTTGTAGTCAAAATGTTCTGAGGGATCTTGACTTGAGAGCTTTTTGTTGCCTTCTCCGTGAATATTATTTTGTGCTATATTTCTTCCACTGATACAGATATTAAACAGAGAACTTCTTTAACGACTGGTAGAAATATCCAATGCTATATCAGTCTGATTTCTATTGGTTTCCTAATGTTTTCCAAAGTACAAATGTACATGTAACTTAAAAACCAGCTAAACAGTGGGCCACAGCTGCCTGTTGTAAAACAAGAAACTAAGCATGCAAGGGTGTCTGGGATTGATTATTTTACTTGAACTTGATTGCATGGCTAATGAAATTCTTGACATTATACCAACACTAATTATGCCAACACGACATTATACAAAAGTGACATTATGCAAATAAACACTACATTATGTGTACATTGACATAATAGGACCAACATGACACAACATGTTCTTTTTGACACCAAAACCGCTCCATACAGTTTGTACACTTCTGCCAATTAGCTAATAATTATTATAGTGTAGTGCTGGTTGTTCTTTGATGAGAAAGATCAGTGTTACATTTTGTGATGATAATACAGTAATGTTTTGGGACTCACCTAAACATATTGGGTGAATGAGAATCGCATTCAATCATAGACTGAGACAGCTCTCCCGGTCTGATACTTGCACACCAGCTCTGCGGGAGGATATACGGTACAGTCAGTGAGTGACAAATCATAACAGCAAATGTACACAATGTAACCCTTATATAAGGAAGCTGCATGCTTCATTTCTGAAAGTTTCAATACCTGTACTTTTAGTACATGATTTATGTGGATAAAAGGAAGTTGATCAAAATTCCGAGCTCGACTTGTTCACATGTACAGACATCAGTATCATCATGACCTAAACATAAGTGAGATGTTTAAATGTATTTCAGGATTTAAAAATTTAAGGTGTTCTTTGTTGACCAGTTTAGGGCACATCTCACGAGGCTCAATCGTCATGTGCCTATCAGTCATGGTGTACAATTTACTAAGCTACATTGTAAATAAATTTACCACAAACATGACGGAAACTTTAAAGTAAAGTTACCTTTATTAACGTTAATCGGCGAACATGTAGTTCAGTTATCTAACGCGTGGCCCTCGATCTCTTTACTTTAGTCCTACGGTTTTACGTCCTTATCCGAGAAGATGAGAAGGTCTAACCATTTACTGTTCGATTAGGGCAGCACCTTCTACTCAGTTATTTTAGGACCCTGATGCATGCTGGTCCAGCCTGGGTTTGCACCCACGACCTCCCGCTCAACAGACCGGTACTTATATAACCACTGAGCTCAACAGACCGGTACTTATATAACCACTGAGCTCAACAGACCGGTACTTATATAACCACTGAGCTCAACAGACCAGTACTTATATAACCACTGAGCTCAACAGACCGGTACTTATATAACCACTGAGCTCAACAGACCGGTACTTATATAACCACTGAGCTCAACAGACCGGTACTTATATAACCACTGAGCTCAACAGACCAGTACTTATATAACCACTAAGCTCAACAGACCGGTACTTATATAACCACTGAGCTCAACAGACCGGTACTTATATAACCACTGAGCTCAACAGACCAATACTTATATAACCACTGAGCTCAACAGACCAGTACTTATATAACCACTGAGCTCAACAGACCAGTACTTATATAACCACTGAGCTCAACAGACCGGTACTTATATAACCACTGAGCTCAACAGACCAGTACTTATATAACCACTAAGCTCAACAGACCAGTACTTATATAACCACTGAGCTCAACAGACCAGTACTTATATAACCACTAAGCTCAACAGACCAGTACTTATATAACCACTGAGCTCAACAGACCGGTACTTATATAACCACTGAGCTCAACAGACCAGTACTTATATAACCACTAAGCTCAACAGACCGGTACTTATATAACCACTGAGCTCAACAGACCGGTACTTATATAACCACTGAGCTCAACAGACCAGTACTTATATAACCACTAAGCTCAACAGACCGGTACTTATATAACCACTGAGCTCAACAGACCGGTACTTATATAACCACTGAGCTCAACAGACCAGTACTTATATAACCACTAAGCTCAACAGACCAGTACTTATATAACCACTGAGCTCAACAGACCGGTACTTATATAACCACTGAGCTCAACAGACCGGTACTTATATAACCACTGAGCTCAACAGACCGGTACTTATATAACCACTGAGCTTAAACTGGGAAGCGGGACATAGGACCAGGACACGTTATTCAACGGACTTGAATAACAACTTCGGAATTAGGATTATTTTGGGTAAGTATATATATAAAAGCTTAATAAAGTTATGCGGTATTATATTGAAAACTAAAAAAAAACAGGTTGAAAATCTCAACATTAAGATCTTATAAGATCGTGTAAGATTCTTACTAAATAAATATCTTAATAAGGCACACATTCTAGTGAAATCTTAGTTACATGTATAATGATTGCTCAGTTGTTAGCACTTAATTAGGATGCGCTCATTTCTCTTGAATATTGTTGATGCAATGAGAGAATTACAGAGAATATAGCTGGTTGGAAAAACGTTTTCATGGAGCTCTTTCTCATGCATTTATTCGTGCTCTTTTTCGATTCTTCCCTCCAAAAGAATGATGGTGGCCATTTCTGCCGTGTGCACAAGTTTGTCTACAAAATGGAGAAAAGGGAAGCATTCTGTAAACCTGGAAAAAGGAAAGAAATACACCATGTTGTTTATTGTTTCTTCAGGCAGTTGGTATGGTTTTTTTTGTCAAAAAAGGTTTTTGTTGACTTGAATAACTATGAGTTTGCACTGCTTGATAATGTCCCAGGCCTGAGACAAGCCCTCATCAGGTCAGTCTTATTCTTGGAATCTAATCTTCAGCTTTTATGATTGAAAAGGAATACATTTAAAATGTTAGCTAGTGAAATTATCGTTAACCATTTGAAAACATAAAACAACTTTTATAGTTCAAAAGGCAGTGAACTTTACTTTGATCATTGATGTCATCAACATTTTATTAAGCTATAAAATTTTAAGCAATTAATAGGGCCAAGTAAAAAAAACATGTTCATCGTCCGGATTTCCCAAAAAAAACGAGCAAGCAGCCCTTTTTATTTGTTATTTTCCCACCATCGATTTCTCCACAGGCATTTAAGGTGCTAAATAGTTTCTGTAAGGTCAGCTGCATGTCTATTATGGACCGGGCATACAGTGTACCATGAGTTTATAATTATCTGCGCACTGTGTATGAAATTGCAGACAAAGACCATGTTTTCACTTAAGATTTGCCCAGTAATCTACTGAGCAATCCTCAATGTTTAGTTATTTGACTGGAATGAGTTATGTTACTCAAGAGATGTACTGGGTACGACTTGCCAGGAATGGCTGTGACTTTTCATTTCTAGAGGGAGATTCTATAGAGCACCCGATACATTATAACAAATAATCAAAAAGTAGGTGGCCTCAAAAGAGGAAGTGCACAGGGACGATAAACATGTTAATTTTTTAACTTGGCCTAATAAGTTAACATTAATAATTACAAGCTAATTAACTTAAGAGTTTATACACTGTCTTACATATAATTATGTTTGTTTTGTGTTTCCTGTCAGTCAATTGCTACCGAGAAACACATACATAAATTATATAGTCCTGTAAAAGGTTTCCACTGTCCAAAGCAAACAGTTCATTGCAGTCATTAAATAGGAACAACAGGGAGCCCATACAACGTGTTTGTATTTAATTTTATAGGAAATATACAATGTACAATGTATGAGGATCACTGAAAGGTAGAGTGAACAGCGCAAACAGCAAAGACAAAACCCTCCAAAATCACTAAGATTTGGCATTTGAAGCCACAGCAATGACAAAACGCACCTGGTATTAGGTAACTGCATGTTTATTTCGTATTCAAATACAGGTATGCTTGTTGTTCACAATATTTTGCCACACTTCAACCCCTTTCGGTAATCCTCATACATTCCCAAAATCATTAAATACAATTAATTATAAACATGTGATGATTCACCTCAGGCTCAGGAGGAGGCCAATGACCCAACAGACCTTATAAGCTACGAAATGTAGGACACCCTTTTTAATTAAACCATATGTACAAGGTTTTTAAAGTAATGCATATATATATACATGTAGTTCAAATTGTTATATGAAAACTGATCTTTCCAGAATTTTACCCCAAATCCCTGATATGTCCAGGCTAATTTATTGCAAGAGTTTTATATGTTATTGTATATCACCCTGGATGGAATCGTAGAGGAATACCGCCGGAATTCTGGATAACTCCAGGGTAGAATTCCACCAAAGTAATCCTGAATTCCTGGGGAATGCTGGCAATAATACCAGCAGAATTCCAGACTCCTCTGGAGAATAATAACGCTGGAATTCCAGATAACTCCAGCGTGGAATACCGCCAGTATAATTCCGGCTCTATTTTCATTAGGGATATAGCTGGCATAATTACATTTATATATTGCATGTTCCAGCACATTTCAGGTTGGTCCAGCATTATCAGGATAAAATCTACGGTGGCCCTGAAGTGCCATGTGGAAAGTGCAATACTTTTTTCCGATCTCTACTTTTGCAGCGACTTTTGCAGTGACTTTTGCCAACTATTATCGTGGGCTCAAATTAAGGAAACCAAAGTCGACCTTAACTGTTGGACTTTCTGTACTTTGCAAAATTGTATTTTGTATATTTAGCTAATTACTCGGGCCTGGCCATCGGCCGAGGCACGAGTCAGAAATTGCAAGTTTTTTTGTGTGTGTGTGTGTGTCGCTGTTTGCCGCCAGTAACCAATCAGATTACACAGGAGCCCATTGTTGGATTTCCAACACGTGACAGGATCAACCAATTAGATTTGACACCCGCCGGATCTTGGTTGTGGTCTGTCTTGGTTTATACTTACAGTGTGCCAAGCCAGCAATTCTTAACCATTATTTTGCTGAAACCAAAGGTTGCTTCGAATGAAATACAAAGATGTTCAATTGTTCTAGGGCTGACAGGACTTTTAGGGGCTTTCGATGGAAAATTCTTACATTTACGAAAGGGATGTGGCGATCCAATCGTACAGTCAGCTAGTCTGGCCGGCAGGAGGAGGAGTGATGGTTTGGTTTCGATCCAATAATCCACGGAAACGGAAAGAAAATGCCTGAACTGCTGCATCTAAATGCCATAGGATTGCAGTGTTGTTGAAATGCTCGTCCTTGTCATCATGCACTGTGAGGAGGTCAAATGAGGGATTTTGATTGTTTGCAATGTTGGCTGTTTACCGCCAAATATATACTGCCAAGTCCTCTCCTGACATACTTTTGAGATTATACAAGTGGGATGTCTTGACTAAACCAGTCAATCTAATGCGAGCTTTACTAAGACTTCAACTCAAGAGTCGCAAAAGCTGGCAGTGAACAGTGATTGACCCTTGTCTTTGAACGCGAATGGAAATCAGAACTGGTGAGGTTGAAATTGTGTTTATATACGCACACAAATCTTACTTGTCCCTTGATTGTAATTCGAACTGGAAATGAAATTGTCCGTAAATTGAACTGTATGTGACTTTATACAGACCAAGAAGAAAAAGTTAAAATCGTCAAAAGAATAACAGAACGGCAGAAGATAGAATTGACCACAAATTATACCCCTAAACAGAACTGGATATGACTACCGTATTAAAATCAAATTGGATCTGTCAAAAGAATAGCAGGATTTGTCGTGGAAAGCCGTAACTATAAACCAAACTGTCATGAAACTAGCCTGTACACAGACCTCTGTAATCCCTTCAAAGGAAGGAAAAGGAGGTCTGTACTACGGATGAGTTAATCGTGTTCTTGGTCACGTGGATAGTTACAGGAATGTTGTAACCAGTCGCTAGTTGGCTGGTGACTCATAGCGGGTGCTGATTGGCTTAGCGGTTATGCTGACCTTAGTTCTGGCTCCGTGAGATTCACTCTGGTTTGGAATTGTATTAAGACGAATTGCTGTCTCATTTTGTGTCCTGTGCTCGGTTAATATCGAGAAAAAATTTATAAGAATATCGTTCATGGAACTCAGTGCTGCATTTCAAGTCTGGGAAGAAATTATTTCTCTCGAATTTCAAGTGAAAAGTTGGCCTCAACATAAATGCAGAAAGTGCCTAGGAAGTTTGAAAGAATTTGAAGGGAACAAACGAAATTCTTCTTCAGATATCGTCTAGTTCTTCAATCGAAAAGAAAGTCCATGTTCAAGAGCTCTTTTTACAAAGCGAATGGCTGTGGGAGACGATCAACCAGAACAATATCAATAGCCTCGGTGGTCAGGCGAGCTGTTGCTACGAGCGTGCATGACTTCTCAAACCTTGAGTTCACGTGGTTCTCAAACTCTCGAATTCATCCAATCTTCCACTTCCTCAAGGAAAGAAAGATTTCCAAATCCCTTCCTTTAAAGAGATTACGGAGGTCTGTGTATAGGCTATCGAAGAAAGGAATTTATTTTATTTCCCCCGTTTCCCAGCACGTCCTCCCTCTTTGTCTCTTGCATTGCCATTAACAATAGGAAATGAACAATCTGAAATCTACAATGTGTACCGTCTAGTGTTTCTTGGCCATTGGAAATCGAGATGTAATTTATGCAAAATTATGCTGAAACACAATTAACGACAGTGTAACTGAGTGAGTGACAGACGTCCCTTCCCGAGTTTTGAGGGGAGATGGACGGCTGAACACAGGCTATCATGAAACTAGAACTGGAGAGTATAAATTATGGCTAGATCTGCCCACAGTATCCTTCGCAGCCATTTATATTTATGTCGCCACACAGTTTTTTTGTTTGCCGACGATTGATATGAATGGGCTTCAAACTCCGGCTTTGTCTACTTGTTTTGCTGAACTGCACAGAAGACCTTGAAATTACTGTTCAATAAATCTACCTTAATTTATCCTAAAGAAAGCTTTGATTTATACCCTCGAAGATGGAAATGTATTATAATTTCTCAACTTTGCCTTCTCTTGCCGTTAACAATAGGAAATGGACAATCTGAAATCTACATTGTACAATGAAGCTACAATGTTTACCGTCTCGTTTTTCTCGGCCAATGGAAATCGAGATACTGTCGCACATGTAATCGTTTCGTGGGCAGAGGTTTCTCTTGGCGGCAGGAAAGGGGTTGGGTGGAACTTCTCGAAACGAGCGATAGTATTGGCCTACGCAACAATAGAAAACACCCTGACCATTAGAAAGTGCAGTACAAAAACCATAGAAGTACTGTATAGTATTATGGGTGCAATCAGAATACAGGTCTCAAGAGGTTCCATGCTACTCGGAGTAGTGAATCAATTATCCTGCTCCCCTAGCACAAACCATGTACAGTGTATGACACAAAAATATGCTAGAATGCCATGTATTAATTAACCTATTTCTAGGTGGCCCGAGTTAAGGCCACTCAGGGCCTCTTGTTAGGGGATTTAGAACTGAGCGAACTGGAGAACAGATTATAATGAATCGAGAAAACTGAACCGAGGAAACCGAATCCAACAATCGCTGGACTTGAGAGTACTCTACCCCGAGTATTCAAATGAAAACGTTGGAAAAGGACACCGAATTGTGCCAAATTGAACTGAGATAAGTGAACCGAGTACATATAATTAATATTCATTTCCTTTTTTCCCCACCTTAATTATTTTCTTCTTGACCATTTAATCTCTTTCCCGTTGTTTCCAGTTCATTTTATAGATTTTCCAGCGAGAATCGCCTTTCCAATGAAGTCACCCTTTGTTGATGTTTCCACAGGGGGCCGGTCAATTTTACAATTTCCTCTCAGAGTTCAGTTTTGCTCGTTTTTCTTGTTCTGTCATTCTTTTTCCGGTTCAATATAATTCTTCTTTGTTCTCCTAGTCTGTTCATGTCATTCAGGGCTCGAAATTGCGCCCGATACGGGCGTAAATACGCCTAGATTTTTTCGTTTTACGCCTAACGTTTTCCACTTAGGCGTAAAATTACGCCTAGATCCTCTTACAAAGGTAAAAAGTCTTATTTCCAAATCTCTAAAACGATCTGATTTTTTTGAAAAAAAAAAATACTACCATTTGCAAGCAAGCGTTTAGTGTAAACTTTTTTGTCTGTTGTTTCAAGTTTGAAATGCATAGTTTACTAATTACGTGGCGACGTTTGGCCTGTGAAGTCTGAACTTTTAACTGCAAAATGTCAAAGTTTGACAGCTCCTGTAATGTAAACTATTTTCCCGCGCGAAACAAGTTGTTTTGCATGACAAAACCTATAGATAGGAGCTGTCAAACTTTGACATTTACGCCTAAATTTTGGAGAATTACGCCTAAAATTTTTAAGCTGGGCGTAAAATTACGACTCCTTTTTTTTCTTAATTTTGAGCCCTGTCATTTCCAGTTCGATAAAATAATTGTTTTTCCAATCTGAAAAGCAGTTTTAAGCCTCAGTTCTGTATTATTCGATTCATGTCCGTAAGCCATATTCTGTTCGGTTTTGGTTCTATTTACTCAGTTCAGTTTTCTCCATTTTCTTTGTATACGTAAGCTGCTCCATTAGGCGTTTTGGTTCGGTTTCCAGTTCTGTTTATTCTATCCATGCACTCAATTCAGTTTACTCGGTTCAGTTACTCAATTATGTGTACTTGGTTTACTTATCTCAATTCAATTTGACTCAATTTGGTGTCCTTTTCCAACGTTTTCATTCGAATACTCAGGGTAGAGTACTCTCAAGTCCAGCGATTGTTGGATTCGGTTTCCTCGGTTCAGTTTTCTCGATTCATTTATAATCTGTTCTCCAGTTTGCTCAGTTCTAAATCCCCTAATTAGCTAAATATACAAAATACAGTTTCGCAAAGTACAGTATTAGCCCCAACAGTCAAGGTCTTAGGTTTTTAGGACTTTGGTTTCCTTAATTTGAGCCTGCGATAATAGTGGGCAAAGGTCGCTGCAAAAGTTGCTGCGAAAGTTGCTGCGAAAGTCGCTGCGAAAGTCACTGCAATAGTATAGATCGGAAAAAAGTATTGTGCTTTCCACATGACACTTCAGGGCCACCGTAGGATTCTGACTGTGTATATGGCCTCATTTTCAACAGGATATACAGTAGTTAAATTAATTAATGAATGCCACAATTTTTTTTAATTGACTGTGCTGACAGTGAAATCTTTCAGACTATACAGTCATGTACATGTACTGTACAGAGATTTCATTAGACATCAATGTTATTTTTTTTGTACATCAGTACATCTTACCACATCTTAATTTATAAGATCTTAGGGTATCTTAATTAATACGATATTACCATATCTTAATAATAATAATTTAGATCTTAATAAGATCTTACCAAATCCTAATAAGATCTTAATGATATCTTATCATGTGTCTCTTGCATAATTTTTTTGTAGAGATCCAGTGAGCAGCACAAGACTGTGGCAGCTTGAATTGTTTTATTGATCCTACACGTTTCATCTGAGTCTTCAGACTTCATCAGAGATATACAACTGGCTATCTAGTTTACAAAGTTGGGTTTATTTAAACAATGTGATCTACATTGATGATCTAACAAAAAGTGCCGGAAGGGCATGGCAGACTGGGAGTAAAGACTACGTCAGTAATGAAATACTTTTCGGGGGTGGATCGATAAATGTCCCAGTTGTATATTATCGCTGACGAAGTTTGAAGACTCAGACGAAATGCGTAGGATCAATAAAACAATTCAAGCTGCCATATAGTCTTGTGCTGCTCAATGGATCTTCATTAAAAAAAATTGAATAGAAAAAATGATTGTCAACCTCAAAGATGCCATTTACCTCGGTTCATCGATACAGCATTTAATTAATTCATTGGTAAAAGGTTTTGAAATTAATATAATCTTTTTGAATTGGCTGAGCAGTCTCATTGGCTTCTTACCATAAACACCGGCAGATAAGCCGCACTCACAGATAAGCTGCACTCGCAGATAAGCCGCACTCGCAGATAAGCCGCACCCCGAGTTTAGAAGCCCAAATTTTGGAGAAAAAATTGAAAGGAAAATCAAGATCATCACCTTCCTTGCCTCATCAAACTTTCAACGAGATAACTCCATAGTTTTACCCATAATGTTGGGTAATGATCTGAAAGTGTTTAAACTTCATGTCCACTTACTTACACATATACAATAGAACTTTCCATAGCATTTGCTTGATGGTACTTTTTCGTACAAGGTCGATTGTTAGCTATATAAATATAGTCCTGAATTTCATGTCAACAAAAACATGCTCGCGCTCGTGTTCATCAAAGCTTAGTAACCAGGCATTTATTGGAAGAGTGAAAACTGGACACTATAAGCTCTATAGACCTCATGAGTACTCCAGAATAGTGTGGTATTTTCTCGAGAAAAGCGACTGTTAACTGCTTAAAAGATATTTTGATGAAGAAGATTTAACCGAACAAGCTAAGGGGTCTGGAACAAGTAACAAACAAGAAACAAACAACACAAACAGCTCTTTTAGGAGCCACCAAGCTTGCAAAAGTGATGATCAGTGCTTCCTTTCTTTTTGTTTTGTGTAGTTTTAAGCAGTCTGACTGTTTTTGAAAAACATTAATTTATGGAAATTTATTGGACCTTTGCTAGATGTTCTCACAGATAAGCCGCACCCCCGATTTGCAACGAAGAGTTTGGATAAAAAGGTGCAGATCATCTGCCACTGTTTATGGTAATTACTCTGACCCCCTGAAATGAGTGCAGACCTCTGAATTTCTAATGGGACCTGAAACAACCATAGGAGCTGATCAAAGCCAGGACCCAGCTAATCCACACGGATCGAATTGGAATCTATCGTATTGGGTTTTGAGGAGGGAGGAAAACTGGAGGACCGAGAGAAAAACCCTCAGAGCAAGGGTGAGATACCAACAAAGCACCTCACATATGGCGTAGCATCCAGGGATAGAACCTGGGCCACAGTGGAGAGGCGCGAAAGCGCTTAACCACTGTGCCATCGTGGCTCCCAATCTTAATGCTTCAATCAGATACAGCTAGCAAATTGTCTTATCACTCTTCCTGTCTGTCTATCAATTGCTTCAAAATGGGGGCATCCATCCAGCTTTATAATTGGGAAAGGCCAGGTTGAGATTCGTTTGAAAAGAGTTGATTTCTTTAACTCAATATCGGTTATTTTCTCTCTCACACACATGTACCTGTTGATAGGCGATGAAGAACAGCTGGTCATTAGTCTTCCCCAGGACTGGCAGTGTCTCCACTTGGCCGTTCTTCTTCACCCAGTCTTGATGTCTGGCTGGGGAGAGAATTTTGTGGAGGATACAGTATATCAATATATGCATTTGCAGTACAAAACAAATATAACCAAAGAAGCAATAAAATGTCAATGTATATTGACCTTATTTATAAAGACATCAAAATGAGGCCAGTTTTCCTGGGTTGTCACAGTAATTAAGAAAAATAATGATTAGTCAATGGCAGAAAATACCGTTATAGAGTTTCCTTGTTACACAAAGGAACACAACAGTGCTGTATGACAGAAAATAAGACATTTCTGACCAGCCCGAATTTTATGATCTCTGGGACAATTGAAGGGTTGTGTGCAAAAAGGAAGTGTCCACTGATTTCTTAGGGATAATTTTGAATGTGATTAAGAGTCACTTACGCTCTTTTTGCACACAGCTATTCAATATTATTGGCCTCGCTCAATGGAAACACACAGTAAAAGAGCTTTAGGGCTTTGCTCTGATGAAGGGCTAGCACTCGAAACATCAGCTGCTACTCACACCCCACGGTGGTTAGCATACCTTCATCAACTTTTAGTTGAACATACCAGTGTTTCTCTTCCCCACCGATGCAGAACAACAATATTTTTTACAGGAACTAGTCATCCATTATAATCCTTTATAATATTATGCAAGATTTCTCAAAAACCCTAACCTAGTCTTGAGGGTGTTTAGGGCTAATCCCAGGTTAAAGGTGTTTGCCAGTACTACCGATAGGATAATCCTTTATAATATTATGAAAGATTTCTCAAAAACACTAACCTGGCCAGGGGTTGAGGGTGTTAAATAGGGCTAATCCGAGGTTAAGGGTTTTCTACCAGGTTGGCGCAGGGATGCAGATTGGCGCAGTGGTGAAACACTCGCCTCTCATCACAATGATCCCAGGTTCAATTCCTGGCTCGGGCACCATATGTGAGGGTTTTCCTCCCTTCGTAAAAATCAACCGTGAGTCGAGTGTAGTGTGTCCAAAACAGTTAATGTAGTGGGGAGTGTGTGAGGAGTAAAAGCAGGCCCCCACCAGCTTTAAGCCATAATACTCAGCCTGTTATAACAAATAAAAGATTAATTTAATTTATGTTTTTATTTACTACTGATAGGATAATCCAAATTATAATTATTATGCAAGATTTCTCAAAAACCCTAACCCAGGGTTGAGGGTGTTTAGAGCTACATGTACGTGTAATCCCATGATAAGGGTTTTCTACATGTACGTCATATGTACATGTACCATACATGTAACTACCAATAGGATAATCCTTTATAACATTATGTAATATTTCTCAAAATACACTAGTTACATGTACAGTTGTAGTACTAAAAACCCAAAATTAGTGAACACCCAATGTTGATGGTTAGGGTGTTTTTAAATGTACATTTAGGTTTATGATTTGGATTAGCTAGCTTATAGGGAGAAGCATGTGTTGTTTAGTGATCTAGCCCTAAAATAACAAAATTAGTGACTACATGTAGCTCTGAACACCCTAAATTAATGAGCAATTGGGTTTGCTGAGATTAGGGTGCTTTTAAATGTTGGATTAGGATTAGTTTATAGGGAGAAGCATGTGTCGTTTAGTGATCTTAAGCCCTAAAAATGCTAAATAAAATAGTGGCCCTAAAATATTTACGTATTCTAAGTGATTGCCATCTTTTTGTTTAACTTTTCTGGTTTAATAGGGTTTTTGGAGGTTTCAGGGTTAGGGTTTTGTTTGGGTTTGGGCTGGAATCAAATTTCTATCATTCAGTTCTTGCCAAAACCATACTGTATTTCTTTCTCTCATAATCTAATTACCTGTAGGTTTCAGATCTAAAGCGATATATTATCTGAATGATACAACTCTCGTGGAATCAAATTTCTATCATTCAGTTCTTGCCAAAACCATACTGTATTTCTTTCTCTCATAATTTAATTACCTGTAGGTTTCAGATCTAAAGCGATATATTATCTGAATGATACAACTCTCGTGGAATCAAATTTCTATCATTCAGTACTTGCCAAAACCATACTGTATTTCTTTCTCTCATAATTTAATTACCTGTAGGTTTCAGATCTAAAGCGATATATTATCTGAATGATACAACTCTCGCTGAATGAGACTTTAGAAAACATAATATTTTTTGTAACTGTCTGAATTTATTGTAGTTGATAAAAAAGTAAATGTCTGGTACAGTTCACTCATGTTTTTGTTCATGTATAATCTTAATTTTAATACAGAGATGACAATTGCAAAAATCTGTAAGATCCACTTTCATCAATGTTAGGAATAATTACTATTATTACATGCTTGTGAACTCTGTATTGGTTTTACTCTGCTTGTAATATTTTTTTAGTTCTGTATGAGAATGACACAGTGCAACAAAACTCACAGTTGATAACTTTTGGAGTTATATGTAATATATACCTGAGACAGGCATAATGAGCCAGAAATTGAGCCAGAAATTTCCAATGGAAGCAGCCAAAGCGTGTCAATTTGACCATAATATTGTATTTTTTCAAGGGACAAATGTATTTTTAAAGCGGGAATGGCGCAATGGTGCAGCCTGGCTCATTCCTTGCTGAGAGTGGTACATGTATTTACCCAGTGCCAGTTGTTAAAGGTTTCATTCATGGCTCTCTTTTTCTTAACCTCTCTATGCTATAATATTTATAATTCTTTAGATCTTATGACAGGAGAACATTTTGAAATGCATTCCTTTTGCTGTCACTGTCAGGGTAAAAGCTAGTTTACTTCCATAACTTTCTTGTCAAAGTATTTTGCTCTGACATCTCGAAATTTTGCAGTCTATAGACCATAAACACAGTTTCAGAGACTCTTCTTTCATCACTTTTTAAAGAGATCGCTCCACACTGCACTGTTATCAAACTCATTAATAATTCATTCATGAAGCAAAAACAAAGGAAATCACCGACCGATAAGTGATCTTTAAATCTGATACAGATTTTGTCCTGATTTACATAAACTTGTTTCGATTTTCTCGGCTAAAATAAGTCGTATCACCAAAATAACTGAAAAGATTACTCTATACATCTAGACGTTTCATATTAAGTAAGATAAAGAATTTGTGTCCGATCTTTATCCAATTTACAAACTCTCGCTTTCAGCTCGAGTTTGTAAATCGGATAAAGATCGGCCACTCATTCTTTATCTATTACTAAAATTTCTTCTAAATATAAAGTGAGAGGTGAAATCCTATTCTCTGGCTTTCTTTTAGTTTTAGTCAGTGTGCTTCACAGTTTCCCACTGTTGTGTTCATGCAGCTCGTGTTTTCGAAGTCCGACTTTGTTTAAGTACTGCACATGCGAAAATGACAGAGAGAGGACTAGTAACTAATTTCCATAAGAAAAGCTATATTATTCCAAAAATGTGACTGGAACTCCAATGCAAGTCTCTGTGGTGTAGTTGGTAAAGCTATGGCCTTCCAAGGCATTCTTTCAAATGAAGGGTCGCAGGTTTGAGTTCCACTACCAGTGAATGAGAAAGTGAAAGAAAAGCAAGTAATAGTGATGTGTAATATTTAAGAAATGAAACAGATCTTCCGTGTTTGCACAGGCTCATGCAAACCGAGGTAAGTTTGGGAGAATTCTCACAAACTTCCCGAGGTTTGCATGAGCCTGTGCAAACACGGAAAATATGTTTCATTTCTTTTATAAAATAATTATTTTGATAAAAGAAGCACTTACGGTGCTTGTCTTACGGTGTGACGTCATTTCCATGTTTGCACAGGCTAATGAAAACATGGCTATCAGCCAATCAGAACGCGCGTACTATCTAAATTATTTTATAATAATGCATGAATTACAAGTTAGGTTTCTTGGGGACTGGAGAAGGGGAAAGGGAGTAAGGGGGGGGGGGGGGGTAGTGAGTACTGTACAGAGGGAAGGGAGAGTGGTCAAAAATGTTTTGCAGGGGAGGAGTGGATGGATTTTTTTCTTTTTAATATTCCTCCATAAAAAAACTAACCCCTTTTTTATGAATCCCCAAAAAATCCTTTTTTAGAATCTCGAATATTGTACTACAGTGTTGTTCAAAAAATTGAACTGGTTCAAAAAAAAACACCCAGTTTTGAACTGAGATCATATTTGAACTACAACATACAGTACACTCAGACTACAACAGCAGACTACACATTTGACTGCTCTCTAAAACACTGGTTTCCTGCGTTCTGGAGACTAAACATTAGCTTCCAGGGATTATGACAATAATTTCATTACATTTTCAGTTAAATTCTATTTTACATGACAGGTACATCAAAACTGGCCTAGAAGTACCCTCCAGGAGTATGTAAAATCTTTCATGACCACCCCCCCCCCCCCCCCCCCCCCACCCCCCCCAATACAAAAGCACTTAAAACTTTTTTTGCCTCCACTGTGATTTAACCGACCCCCACCCATGGAGCTATTACAGAATGCAGGGCCATTTGGTTCATTAATAATTCATTTTCTCAGAATTTCAAACAAACCTTCTAAAAACCTAACCCCAAAAATACCTAATGATACCTAAAAATACCTTATGCACCAGTCATTTGAAATCCCCCCCACCCCGGGCATAGTGGGGGCATTGCAGGGATGTTCACTTCAAATTCACCATTTTTCATTCCCCGGGAGGTGGGGTCAACACTCGTAGTCACTTCCCTCTCCTACCGGCTCGGGGTATATGTGGGGGATTCACTTTCCCATCTCATGCTAATTTGACATATACTTGCATAATTATCATGGAAGACTCGTTCAACCTTCAAGCCGTACAAATAGAGTTAGACTAGACTCTAGAGATGCTTTTCAAAGTTTGGAGGGTAGAACTGAAGAAAGCTGTGGCGGCAGACTTGCTTGAAAGCCTGTTGAGAAAGGGTAAGTGTATGATTTACAGTTTGTTGGGTGGCGCAGTGGTTAAGCGGCCTCTCACCTCTGTGGCCCGGGTTCAATTCCCGGACCCGGCGCCATATGTGAGTTAAGTTTGTTGGAATCTCGCCCTTGCTCCGAGAGTTTTTCTCCGGGTTCTCTGGTTTTCCTCCCTTCACAAAAACCAACACACTAAATTCCAATTCGATCTGTGATTTTAAGCTGGGTCCTGGCTTTGATCAGCCTCTGGCTGTTTTTCAGGTCCCGTTAGAAATTCCGGCAGTGTGTTTTGTTTGTTTGTTCGTTCGTGATAAACTGGTCTATTGACCCTTTGACTTCAATTTCATGCCTCATGGAAAGGGAACAAGGTGATTAAACAACATTTCAATATGGATCACCAGGGTCAGGGGTCTAATCACATGATTTTGATGCCCCAGGGTGTGGGAGCTTCACTAGTATTCATGGGCATGTTGGGTTAATGCCCCCGCTATGCCCGGGAGGGGGGGAGGGGATTTCAAATGACTGGTGCATTAACTCAAGAATCTAACTTTTAGAGTGCCCCTTCCATTTCACTCATAATTTGAAGGCACTGTCGTTTCCATGATCTCAAGTGGTACCAAGGTCATCCATAGATAGATAGAAACTTTATTTAGACACAGTAGTTTTAACAGTAACTATATAAGACTGGTTTACATAAAAGCCGTGTGTAAAAATCTATACATCTACATTAAATGATATTGTTACGTTCCATTAAAATCTGCTAAAAACGCCAAAGTCAGTTCTTTTAGCGTTCGTGTACGATATATTAAACTATAGTAATTGTAAGAGAGTAAATTATAAGGTGTCAAAGAAGCAGGGAGGTAGACCATTTAGCTTAGTTTTAAATGCATTCAACGATTTGCTAGACCTCAGGTCTTCTGGTAAATTATTCCAAGTATGTGCTCCTCTGTAGCCGAATCGCTTTTTACCATTAGATAATTCTTTTTGGGGAGGGACAATTTTGATGATGACTCTTGTGTTATATGGTGTATGAACCCTATTAAATTTGTGTTTTAAATACCCAGGCGCTTGGTTATTATCCCGGAGTATCCAATCGATAAAATCGATAACCAATACCAATCGATGAAAATCGATATCAATCGATATCAATTTATCGATTGATATTGGAAATCGATGAAAATCGATAAGAAGGGTTTGTGTGACTATCGATTTTATCGATTTCCAATATCAATCGATAATTTAACTTCATCGATTTTATCGATTTCCGATTTCTGCATTGGAGGTGACCAAGCTGCCCGCGATCGTTGGTTACTTTCAATGAATTACCACGCTCCCCCCTTTTCTTTGTTAGCTGTAAAGCGCTCCCCTATGGCCACTTCAAATGTGCACTCTTGGTAGCCTTTAACCGTACAATTTATAGATACTTCTGATAGTTTTGCTTGTGTAGCCATGACTTGACGAGTAACGTCCTTTCACTGCTCACTTTCGTCTCGTGGGAAAACAAAGCCGTCTAAATGGCTTGTCACGTATCAGGATATCGACAGGTTATAATTAAAAACGAAACTTGATTCTTATCAAACAGAATGAAAACAATCGATACTAATCGATCTTTATCGATTGGCACCTTTTTTGTGTGATTATCGATTTTCATCGATTGACCGATATCAATCGATATCAATTAGTTAATTATATCGATTGATATCGATTTATCGATTGGCTTTCCGATGATCCATTTTCATCAATTGGGTACTCCGGGTTATTATAGATCTTAAACATTTCTATTGCTAAACGTTTGCGCCTCCGTATTATTAATCTGTCCCAACCCAGTTCGTGAAGTATTGTTATTCCCCGTGCGATTGCCTCCACTTTGCCTTTTCGCCGGCCATTTCGGTTTTCAAATAATCACAAGTCAGTAGCATACTTACATCGCAATCGCATGTTTGTTAATGTTTGGAGTGAGTCGATCGACTCGCTGGTAAAGTGACATCTATAACATTTGAATCCAATCCAGTGGAGAATCATACCGTACAGACCTTTAGTAACGTATATATCATCTTTAGAACACTCCAATAAACTCTGTTTGTGGGTTTTCTTACCATTTTCTTGTCCATTTTAGCAACTGATACATTACCACGAACGTACGAACGTACGAACTGCGAACTGACAACGCTACGTTTCGCTGACCACAAACAATGTCATGCTCACTAGATTTTGCGGGGAATAATGACGTCACCACAGGGATCCCAAGCCGCTGGGCTAATATGGCGGCTTAGGCCGTGTGATTGTTTTACTAGTCTTTTTTCCAATGCAAGGTTGTCTTGAATATTCGTAGGAAGTATGGTGCACTGCTTTTCTAACCTTTTAAAAATGTTCGAGTTCAATCGGATCGAATATCACCTGCTTGGTCTACATGTCGACTGAAAACACGACAACTACTATTGTTCTGGTGTAATAGACCATTTGTAATTAAGACATTCGTCTCCACGGCCAAATTGTCTCTACTTAGAAAAGTTTGGCGGGGGGAGGAGGGGAGGGGAGGGGGGGGGGGGGGGGGGGGTGAAGAAATGCTACCATATAGAAGCTGGGGAATATCCCTCGAATGGTGCCTTGGGTGCTTTTGGATATTCCTCTCCGTTTTTTTTTTCCTTTCCTTTTTCCTGCCCATATTATAAGTAGTATAGTATTTGTAATAACGGAGTAAACTTAATAAATAAAATAAATAAGCTATGAACTGAGCTTCATCAAGAGTTACCATAATTCATCATACCACCAATAGAAGTAATGACCGGCATACAAACTTTGAATTTATCCGCGAGAAGGATTTCATCGTCAATATTCATAGGGAAAATGCCAAAACCCATCAGGCATTAATGGGAAGAGTTCAACTTTCCCGGGAAATGTTGAACTCTTCCCATTAATGTCAGATGTAGCCTGCGAAACAGGCCCTCGGTGTTATTTCAACGCAAAGGAAGTGATAACATGATTTAGCCGCGTGAAAATGGAAAAAGGAGACTGGCACGAGAGAGAAGAAGGAGGGCCTGCAGCCACCCTTATCCATTTTCATTTCCCGTTCAGATTCTGAACGGGAAATACTGATTGGTCAATTGGCTGTCATCGCTGTCATGTGTCACGAAATGTCGCATATTCCTCCTGCGAACTGACTGAAATGGCGGCGACAAGAGAGAAGTGATCGAGCGGTTGAGCGTTAATCCAGGAAAGTATTTAGAAGAACAAAGCAGGCAGTGAATAGTCTACCTTTGTACTTTCTACGCGAGATATTTTGGCGGTTTTACCAACAGGAAAAATCTTATTTTCCAATTGTTTGCCGTGGAAGTCGAGTCAGACAGGACTTAATAGCGCTTCGGCATTGTCCTATTTGCAAAGCATTGTGAATGATCAGTCTTTTTAAAATCTTTAAATATGATAATTGCCTGGTAGCGGTGGAGCTAATCTGGCAATGAAATTGTCAGCGGTCGTGCAAGTACTGAGGTTACGGTGCAATAAGTGGATAATATGTTAAAGTATTATAGTGCATGGTGAAGTGCAATGTTCAATGACTAATAATCAGAGTGCAAATGGCGGCAAAAGGATAAGAATAGCCATAATAATAATAATTCATAAACTGGTAAACAACAGCATGAGCTCACATATAAAGAGATAATGACTGCCGCCACACAGGCGTCTCCAGTGACGGTGCAGCTATCAATCGATAAGGGGCTCCGATGACAACAGCTACGCCGCCACCACAGCGCGAGCGCGACCGCAGCCAATATTAATTGGTTGAGATTACACATACATGGATACGCCAGTTTGGAAGCTATTCAAAGATGTAGCATTGACAATATTGTGTGGTAAGGAATTCCATGGTGGAATCGTCTGACAAAAAAACGAGTACTTGAATGCGTTTATAGTAGCGAGCGGGTGCTCGAACTTATATTCGTGCATAGCTCTTGTGCGAGTATAAGTGCTAAGTTGAATATCGTAGGGAAAGGTGATGTTCACTAGACCGTAATTAATCTTGTAGAACATAGTAAGGTCAGCAATATTTCTGCATGACTGAAGCGATTGCCAGCTAAGCTCGTTTAGCATTGATGATACACTGCTGGTGCGAGCATAGTCACAACATGTAAAACGTTCGGCCCGTCGCTGGATGGACTCGATGGCTCTGATGTCCTTTTGGTGGTGTGGCGACCAGGCCACCGTAGCGTACTCGGCGATAGGGCGCACAAGGCTGACGTATGCGCGCTCTTTTACGGCTCTGCTGCAGCACGAGAGGTTCCGCTGTAACACACTAAGTATTCTGCTAGCTTTCTTTCTCACCTCCGCAGATTGTTTAGACCAGTCAAGGGAATTAGTGATGTAGACACCCAGGTATTTTTTATAGGTAACACTTTCGAGGCGCGAGTTGCAGAGGGAATATCTGTGTGTGGAGGGATGTTTTTTCAGTGTGATAGACATTGCGTAGCATTTGTGTGGAGCGAAATTCATCTGCCAAGCGGAGGCCCACTGTTCGAGGTGGTGAAGGTCCTGCTGCTGGGTGTAATGATCGGCACCAGAGTGGATTTGGCGAAATATTACACTATCGGCCGCAAACATCTTCACGTTAGAAGAGATGCCTGAAACTAAATACACTGGGACTTAAAAGCCATCTCCCTCTACGATCTAGACGTAGAACTGAAGGAAATTACGGAGTTCCCTAAACTAATCTTCGCTTCTGCTGTCGAGTGAAAGAGCGTGGAAGAGTCAGTCAGGGTCGAGTAAATAAACTGATGAAGAAAAACTGAGCGGGGACTGAGCGACTTTATAGAGGCCGTGGTCGTGAATAAATCCCACACTGCAGAGACCTGGACAGGAGAAAAATGAACTGTGCAATGTTTTGACTACATATCTTAGATGTCAAAGTTACGAGCACACAAAGTTTGATTGACAGTTAATAATCATGTTAATCCATGCGGAAAAGGTAGGAATTCAAATTTCCGTAAGATGGCGGCAGGAGCTCATTTTTTCTCGCGGCTTCGTCGCTCACCGATCCGAGCACTCGCTCGGCTTGTATCGGCAGACTGCTCGCTCCGCTCCTATCGGAAAAGCGCCGGTTCTCGCAGGCTATGTCAGATGGGTTTTGGCGAATTCCCTTTAATGTTTTATTTTGTACGACAAGAAACTATTCTTCTGAGAGGAGAGTTTTGTCCAACTTACAAATTAACAATAAATAAAGTAATAAAGTATTCATTTATATAGCGCAAATTCTATATAAATATATCCAAATGCACTTCACAAGGTTATTTTTGTGATACGGACTGCTATTGCGGCGCAATGTGCTGCCGTGCAGTTTACAATCATGAGTGATTGTTAGTACCTCAGAATACCAGGCTGTTGTGTCGGGAGACAATCCCCTACTCTTTCTCGAAATAACACAAAAGGTTCTTTCACGTCCCCCTCGTATAGATTAGAAGAGGAAGGAGACAAGGCCAACGGTTTATACGTCCCTGCCCAACTGAGGACGCAGCCGGGATTCGAACCCCTGACCTCCCGCACTCTAGACCGTGCTCTACCAACTGAGCTAACCAGTGAGCTATAACCATGCGCGTTCCGCTCGAGTTTATAAATCTACTAAAACACTACTGCCACTTATACTGTATATATGTTAAATAAGGATTATCGGCCCGAAACTGGCGCAACATTTGTTTGTGGATACTCGATTTATTTCAATATTCATCAGTCTCCGTGATAGATAAAAGGAAAACGCGCTTTACCCATTGGAGGTCTCTAACAGTCCATTAAATATCGGATATTAAATATCATTAATACGCGGTATTGTCTCAATATCTTGTTTATTCTTTGAAGTCTTTTCAAAGAGACTTATACGAAACACACTTCAGCAAAAGAAAGCCATAGGTGGCATCGCTCTCCAAACACTGATGAGCAATTCCCTCTGACTTGGTATCTAGCATTGGTCGCACAAGTACTTGGTGAGGTGGATAACCTCGATCTGCAAGTAGATAGCAACCAACATGTAGAACTAACTGTCCGTGTGGTCCAATGTCGGGAATCATACCAAATGTGTTCGCTTCATTAAAGTGGCCGGGAAAACATGGCCAGGTAAGTTTATACGAGTTAACTTTACATGATATATACATTTATTTTAATTACGTGAAGTGCAACTTTACATGAAAATTCTTTCTCTTGTCTCCTCGTTAGAAAATGCTCGTTTTCTACCAGATGGCCGCCAACTATTCTCGTGAATATTTGCTTAACCCGGGTGGAATACCCACATAAGAAGGGCGGGGATGCTTACCTTTTAGGATAAGGGCACCCAACGAAGTTTGGGTTAAAAAGCTGTCCGGGAGAGTAAGTTAGCCTAAAACTTTCGGATTTGAAAAAATTGTCCCTAGAAAATTGTTTTCTGAAATACTGGCTAGAAAATTTGTTTTCAATCCTTAAAAAATTCTAGAAGAATCATTTAGTGAAGCGGCCACCTAAAGTTTTCGAGAACACATTTTCATTCTCTAAGAAATTCTGACATCTAAAATCCGAAAGAATAAACCTTTAGCAGATGGAGGTCACCTAAAAGAATTGCCTAACGGAAAAAAGAACCCCTAAAAAAATCGAACCTCAACAAAACTTTGCAACATGAAGTTACTTGGGCAAGAAAATTCTTGTTTGTGTTCTAGACTACTAACAAATTCGTAGGCCGGGAATATTTTGCCATAGTATTTTCGGTTGACGCGATTTCCACCTAGAAAATCCGAACAGCTAATAGCTTTCTAGAATACGTCAAAAGACATAGTAGGCGCCTTAAAATGGCTAGATGAGCTGCATACAACTGGTTTTAAAGGGGAACTCAACCCTAAAATCAACCCAATGTCTATACAAACATGTATTCGAAATAAATAGGTTCTGCTATTTCATTTTTCTGTGTTGCGCGTCTAGCAAGAGAAAATCCGAAAACCTTCCTCACAACGTCCGTTATGTACAGACGGCTCAAGTCTTGTAATTTGTGACGTCAGATATGGGGAATAAATTAGTTTTGCCATGCTGTCCCCGATATTGAATAGCGGGACTAACGGCTTCTAATTGCGGACCATTGTGTTTTCTTTGTGCTAGAGGTGTGATCGTTTTTCCTTGGTATGTGTGACGTACGTTATGGGGAAATTTGCACTAAATTGAGCCGCCACACAAAATAGATTTTTCAGCGGAAAATCGAACTTGGAGACTAATTTTCTCCTCATAGACGCGTAACACAGAAAAATAAAATAGCAGAACTTATTTCTTTCGAATACATCTTTGTAAAGACGTTGGGTTGATTTTAGGGTTGAGTTCCCCTTTAAACGAATTTCAAAAAGTACTCGTTGGGGGCCCTTGAGAATAAAACACAATACAATTCAATACAACAATAGAACGCAACACAATACAATAGAATATAATTTGGTAGCAGTTCGTGTCCGTCCTACATGAAGGGATGGCCAAATTCGCAAACAAAATCAGTTCATTGTCCGTAATTAAAGCGACGAACACGGGAATTTATGTCGGGAAATTAGCAAATCTAAGATGACAATGGATATTCGATCGCCGCTGCAATGACTCTGTTCGCCGCTCAAGCTAAGAACAAATATCAACATCTATATGAAATAAATAGAAGCAACAGAGAAACAGAAAGAGGGAAATATAGTGTAGTAGAATCTAGAGTATTGCAGATTAACTAGAAGATAATTGAAATTGCCGCGTTGAACAGAAGACCATCACTTAGGGCAAAGACCGCTTTTACAGTGTATAGATAGCGTACCATAAACTATCGCAAACAGGCACTATGATATTCGTTACTCAATCGCAAATGCCGCTTTAAATATATTATGATTGAGCCAGAAAATCTTCATGTCATTACAACAAAGTTCTCACCTTGCTTATTCATCTGCAATACAACAGCAACTTTCGGCGGTCGAGCCATGAATCAAAACCAAATGAACAAGAGAATAGTTGAACTAAGCGTTCCCAAATTCCCCTGGCTCTCCAAATACGCACAGCCATCCTTGTCGATGCGTTTTAGATGGCGAAGTGTAAGAGGCAGGCATGTACAGAATGCTCCGAGGGCATTGTCAACGCGAGTTTTTTCGCCAAAACTTGCAACCAGCGACACTCTATTGTGACGTCAATAACCGCGCGCGTTACAATGTACGTCACTTTCACGACTTGTAATCATATGTACACAGCTATGTCCTACAAGATTTCCTTTGATCAATGTAAATACCAAATTTGCTCGATTGTTTTCAATGGAACACTTTATTGGGTTTCTTTAGCTTAGCGTTAACATCAACCATATTAATTATTTACCGAAGCATCCGGGATTTGTGGCAATATTTATATGCCTTTGATTTTTGACAACTGGTGCATTTTTCAATTCATATCTTTGCAGTAATGAAGGAAAATGAAAAAGGAGAGATGCTGTATGTGAGCAAACTTGATAAGAATTCTCGAAACGTATTAACACTATGGCATTGCCACGTCGGAGATTTGTTTCTGTTTCCCATTCAGATGTTTTGCGGCCGGTTTCGCTTTCCGATGAAAATCGCAAACAAAATCAGTTCATTGTCCGTAAAGGGACGAACACGGGAATTTATGTTGGGAAATTAGCAAATCTAAGATGACAATGGATATTCGATCGCCGGTGCAATGACTCTGTTCGCCGCTCAAGCTAAGAGCAAATATCAACATCTATGTAAATGAAATAAATAGAAGCAACAGAGAAAGAGAAATAGGGAAATAAAGTGTAGTAGAATCTAGAGTATTGCAGATTAACTAGAAGATAATTTGAAATTGCCCAGACCATCACTTACGGCAAAGACCGCTTTTAGAGTGTATAGATAGCGTACCATAAACTATCGCAAACAGGCACTATGATATTCGTTACTCAATCGCAAATGCCGCTTTAAATATATTATGGTTGAGCCAGAAAATCTTCATGTCATTACAACAAAGTTCTCACCTTACTTATTCATCTGCAATACAACAGCGACTTTCGGCGTTCGAGCCACGAATCAAAACCAAAGTTGAACTAAGCGTTCCCAAATTCGCCTTGCTCTCCTAGTACGCACAGGCATCCTTGTTCATGCGTTTTAGATGGTGAAGTGTAAGAGGCAGGCGTGTACAGAATGCTCCGAGCGCATTGTCAACGCGAGTTTTTTCGCCAAAACTTGCAACCAGCCACACTCTATTGTGATGTCAATAACCGCGCGCGTTACGTCACTTTCACGACTTGTAATGAGATGTACACAGCTACGTCCTATACAAAATTTCCCTTGATCACTGTAAATACTAAATTTGCTAGATTGTTTTTAGTTGAACACTTTATTGGGTTTCTTTAGCTTAGCGTTAACATCAACCATATTAATTATTTACCAAAGCATCCGGGATTTGTGGCAATATTTATATACCTTTGATTTTTGACAACTGGTGCATTTTTCAATTCATATCTTTGCAGTATTGAAGGAAAATGAAAAAGGAGAGATGCTGTATGTGAGAAAACTTTTTAAGACTTCTCGAAACATATTAAGAGAATATCGAGAATCGTGCGACAGAAGTGAAAAATCAGATTCCATTTTATTTTACCAAAAGAACACAATTGGTAAACTATTTTCGAAAATCACATTTAAAAGTTCCACTGCTTTTTGATTTTTTAAAAAATTAGATCGGGCGTCATTGGAAATTTGGAAATATTGTGCATTCTGAGTAAGCTCATGCGCAATAACGGCAACTCTTTCAGTATTTTTTATTTCGGTACTGGATTTACCATCCTTTCACCTATCTTAGGGCATAATTTTAGAATTCCTATTTTGGGTCTGCCTACGGACTCGTTGAATACACTACCTTCGAGTAGTCGTGCTCAAGATGAAATTAGGACCAAATTCAGATGGCTCTATCTCCTCTGGTATATGTATTTATCAACAAAATAAGATGAGTCCATAAAGCTGAACCATTCTAATTTTCTGTCATCAAATATCTATTTTGGCCCGCAAAAAGCCTGCCGTCCAGAATCAAAACTGTCTAGCGTATTTTGACCAATTCCGCAGCTAGCCCACTACATGGGTTGTCACGCTAAACCGTCGTTATAATTTAAAAGGTTCAAAGAGATTAGAAATCGACCATTTCCTTTTCTGCACAGCTCTGTCGCAGTTTTCACGTTCAGTTATTTTCAAAACACTACATCAGCTCAAGATAAAATAAATTTGCATAAGACGATCCAAACTCACGAGGTCAACAGGTCAGCCGCCGTCGCGTCACACAACAAGAGAACAAGACAAGTTTAAATAAATCCACCGTCATGTAGTTACAATTTTTTTTTTCGTAAAACTGATTAATTATCATCGATTTACTACTTTTATTCTATTTTCTCGAATTTCGAGCTTAAACTTAGATCTCTTTATATGGATCAATTCAAACACACGGCTGTCAAGTTCGGCAAAATAATTGAAAACACCATGAATCCAAGTTAACAGTATAAACCTTTGTACATGTAGGATACTTAAAATGAACAGAAACAAGTAGATTTGCTCTTCAACTCCACCAAAGAAATCAAGTATCTTTGTAAAATTGGTCGGTTTGCATTGATCGATGAAGATTTTAGTGAGTTATATTTTCGAATCACTCAACCATAGTGGGATTGACGTAAAGTATACATGCAGTTTTATAGAATATCTCAAGTTGTCTCACCTGAATTACGCGCCCTGAGGAGAGGGCTTACTTGAAGACTGTATATAGGAATCTTCATTTCCAAGACTGCAGTGAAATCAAATGTATATGCTACCTGTCAATTCCCCTTTTTTGCCATCGCCTATATAACATGGAGTCCTGCGCACTATGACGTCATACGCTACGCTATAGGGTAAAATGCGGTGGTGGTAAAAGGAGGAATAACTTGCGGAATAACTTGCGGAATGGTATGTGGTGCGGAATGACCGTGGAATAAAATATATATTTTCACGCCATTTCCCCCACTTTTTAGTTTAGCCCTCCCACTCCGCAGTGAGAACTCGTCGCTCTATCCTGATCCTAAGGCCCTGTTATTTAACCGCACGACCGGCTAGCTCAGTTGGTAGAGCAGCTCATGTAATAGAGCACCGGTCATGAATGCGGGAGGTCGTGAGTTCGAATCCGGCTCCGACCGCGTCCTTGGGCAGGGACGTAAAAGCCGTTGGCCTTGTCCCGGCCCAACACTTCCTATTCATAAATGGGGGACATTAAAGAACCTGTTGTGCTACTCGTGAAGAGAAGGGATTGTTACCCGGTACAACAGCCTGCCCTCCTTTTCAAGTACCAACCTCGGTTATATACACCTCAAGCTTTACCGAGTATTAACAGAAAACACTGGTTGGATGCCAAACCGGGTTTGGTCACTGCCAAGGCCTGACCCTTCTTCAGTCAATCTAATCCGCCGGCAACCACCATGCCGGGTAACCCGGCCGCCTCGAAACCAGGGTTGCCCCGGCTCGAACGGTTGTAAATTTGCAAAATTCATTCATGTAAACACTCGCTCCACTGACCCTGGGCGAGATAGAAAAGTGGGTCAAAATCAATAGAGCATGCGCAAACATACTAATTATATCAACCGGATAAGGTGGCGCCCAGACAAAAGCTGACCCGGGTCAGCCCAGACCTCAAACGACAGGCAACCGGGGTTCATGTAAACAAAAACAATTTTCAGTTCTTGGCGGGTTGGATCGTCAACTCCAGTCAGGTCACCGGGATCATGTAGACAGGGCCTGTTTGGGGAGAACTTGTCGGTTACCTGGTAGCTTGCTTTTGCAATGGTTAGTGTAACTTGTATGGTTCGTGTTCGGTGTTGAGTTAGTTTATATTGATCGATTACTGTATTGTGTCAGTCGCAATGTTGACTTTATTGACAGAAACGAACATGTACTTAGTAGCCTCCTCCGCAGGCAGCCCTGTGGCAGGTGAAAAAAAGAGAGGGAGATTCACAGGTAACCCAATTCACGATTTTTTAAATCTGATTCGAAAATTAGAGATGCCTGCGGAGGAGGCTATGTACTTAGTAGGATCAATATAAATAAACTCAACCCCTAACCCTTAACCATTTCCAAAACGACGATAAACAACGCGTACGAGTTCTTACTGATAGAGGAATACAAAAAAATATGGGAATGTGGCAGCAGCAACCCGAAAAAAAGGTGGAAAAAATGACGCCAAAAATATAATTATTTTTTCTCAAAAGTTACGGTCATCTAGACTTCAAATTTCATTCGTCCAAGCTTTAACTACCCAATAAAATGTTTTGTTTATCATCGATCGACCAACCGTCCATTTTTTTGGGAAAAAGCCAAAAAAAAATGAAAGCTTGAAGACCGAGCCAATGTTTTGGTTCAAAGAGTAAAAAAAATTGTAACTACACCGCTTTTGCGATCTCTACGTTTTAGTTTCTTGCCGTTCTCTTGAATTTGTCAAGAAAAAGCAGTCGAGGAATAAAAAAAACATACGGTATGTAAAACGTACAGGAGGCTATTTGCATAATTGCTCGCCCCACTCCATCGCGGCCCCAGCTCTAGCCCCAGACCTACGCGGCCAGGGGCATACCATCCACATGATCCAAACTGACCCACAGACCGAACCACAATACCATGACATGCAAATAGCATAGCAAATAGCTTCAAAAATGAGGATTATCCTATCCGTGCAACAAATGTTGAACCCGTACGCATATATCAACCTCGGTTCAATGTCAGTTGATACGCATGGGCCGTCTATCTTAGTAGTTGATCAACCATTAAACCGTACCTCATGCATGTGACGAATGTGATTAACACTAAACCCCCTAAACCATCGGTTAGAGTTAGGTTTAGTTTGAGGTGTTAGTTAGGTGTTATGGTTGGTAGGAATATTATTTCATAAGTCCTACACAAGTAATAAAAATATTATGTATTTCTTAGTAGGTCCGAAAATATCGTTCCTTAAAATGTCAAAAATAGGTAGCATTTCTGAAGTTTCGAAAATTCAAAATGTTTCGGAGGAGCATGGTGTTTTCAATTATTTTGCCGAACTTTACAGCCGTGTGTTTGAATTGATGCATATAAACAGATCTAAGTTTAAGCTCGAAATTCGAGAAATTCGAATAAAAGTAGGAAATCGATGATAATTAATAGTTTTGCGAAAACAAATATTGTAACTACATGACGGTGGATTTATTGAAACTTTTCTTGTTCTCTTGTTGTGTGACGGCGGCTGACCTGTTGACCTCGGGAGTTTGGTCGTCTTATGCAAATTTATTTTATCTTGAGCTGATGTAGTGTTATTGAAAATAACTGAACGTGAAAACTGCGACAGAGCTGTCCATAAAAGGAAATGGTCGATTTCTAATCTCTTTGAACCTTTTAAATTATAACTTTAAGTGAAACTTGACGGTTTAGCGTGACAACCCATGTAGTGGGCTAGCTGCGGAATTGGGGGGGTTTCTCAGTGTAAGCATGTCCTGAAATTGTTAAAGCAAAAGTGCACTTGAAAACACTTGAAAACATCGCTAAATTCTCCATTAAGTTCAGGTGTATTTAGACTCGTTCTATTAATGATTTGGGATTTAAAATGGTTAGGGTTTTTTCAAATTTTGGGGTTAGGTTTTAGAAGGTTTGTATGAAAATTCGACAAAATGAATTATTAATATGCTTACACTGAGAAAGCGCCGGAATTGGACAAAATACGCTAGACAGTTTTGATTCTGGACGGCAGGCTTTTTGTGGGCCAAAATAGATATTTGAAGACAGAAAATTAGAATGGTTCAGCTTTAAGGATTCATCTTATTTTGTTGAGAAATACATATACCAGAAGATATGGAGCCATCTGAAATTGGCCCTAATTTCATCTTGAGCACGACTACCCGAAGGTAGTGTATTCAACGAGTCCGTACGCAGACCCAAAATAGGAATTCTAAAATTATTGTTATTCCCTAAGATAGGGGAAAGGATGGTAAATTCAGTACCGAAATAAAAAATACTGAAAGAATTGCCGTTATTGCGCACGAGCTTGCTCAAAATGCACAATATTTCCAAATTTCCAATGAGTCCCAGCGAGCGTCGGCGGTATTTTGAACTGATCTAATTTTTTCAAAAATTAAAAAGCAGTGGAACTTTTAAATGTGATTTTCGAAAATAGTTTACCAATTGTGTTCTTTTGGTAAGATAAAAAGGAATCTGATTTTTCACTTCTGTCGCACGATTCTCGATATTTACTGACATCCGCTCATAAAGGCCCAGTACGGACCTTGATGCTTTGCGCGCTTAGACGCTGGCCGCCATCTTTTGTCACAGTCGAAAATTGCTCTCTTTTCTATACCATGCAGGATTTGGGATATAGCGCAACGTAATACTTGTTTTGTGACGCCGTCACAAATCACAAATTTTTTTTTTCTGTAGACATCAAGAGGAACAAAGAAGGATGAATACTAGAAGACTACTAGACCACGATAATAATGCATCACACAGCTTGATCACAATTAATTAATGCATCACAGTGAATCACGATGCATCATACTGAAGCACGATGCATCACACAGCGTCACAATGCATCACACAGCGTCACAATGCATCACACAGCGTCACAATGCATCACACAGCGTCACAATGCATCACACAGCGTCACAATGCATCACACAGCGTCACAATGCATCACACAGCGTCACACAGCGTCACAATGCATCACACAGCGTCACAATGCATCACAATGCATCACACAGCGTCACAATGCATCACACAGCGTCACAATGCATCACACAGCGTCACAATGCATCACAAGGGGTCACACAGCGTCACAATGCATCACACAGCGTCACACAGGGCCACAAGGGGTCACACAGCGTCACAATGATCTGGATTGATAAATATTCAAGTTCACTGACTGATTCTAAATCTTCACGAACGATATAAACAATGTTCGTGCGTACTGGTAAAAGCAAACCCCACCTCCATTTTCCCATTAATTACTCCGGCTATCGCATGCAGCGAACGATATCATAACCCTCAATGTGTACTTCGTCAACGCTGATATGTTCATAAAGCCTAGTCTCATTAATAGCAAGCACATCGAGAAATTGATTTGATAAGATAACACGAAGCTCATCGATATGCTTTAGAAGGCTAGTGAAATTTAGACTAGCTATTTTAAAACCACTGATATATTACAAAATTGTATCGCTAGAAGACCATATAACGATTCAGTCCAGAGTGACTATAGAGATTCACTGGCTCCTCATGAAGGCAGTTGTTAATTAAGAAAAACAAAACATTTTTCCTGTGTTCCATAGAGTTATAGAAACACGAGTCGGGTAGAACGCGAAATGGCGAGTGTTTCCATTGCTATTTCAAGTTCTTCCACAGTTGTTTCTATGACTCTATGGGAACACGGGAAAAATGTTTTCTATTTCCTTTATAAAATAAACGTGTAAAAACATGGGCTACGAGTTAAATAGCCCGGCCATTCGGTTGCGCCTCATGGGCTATTTAACAATTAGACCTGCAGCCCGAATGGGCTACGAGTCAATAGCTCGTAGCCCATGAGGGCGAGAGGTCTAATTGTTTTAGTATAAACTAATTAGTCGGACAGTAGAAAATATTAGAAAGAAACAAATAGAAGTTAAAAAAATGTTATTATTTCGTGAAAATGCGTGTGGTTTTTCTCTACCATGGGCTATCACAAATAGACCTGTAGTAGGGTAGCCAATCAGAATGCAGGATTTGTAATAGTCCACTAGTTGTTTTATACTAATGACTCGTAGCCCACTCAGGCTGCGGGTCTAATTGTTAAATAGAACACGGCTTTCATCCTAGCTTTCCGAGCGCGCGTACTATCTAACCTATTTTATAATATTTAATATTTTGCTTTTTTGCTCTGACGAAGGGCTAGCGCTCGAAACGTCAGCTGCTACTTGCTTCCCACGACAGTTAGCATACCTTAAGCGACTTTAGTTGATTATATACCAGTGGTTATATTTTTTAATAATTCACTGTTTGCGCGCCCTGGATTCAATATCAGTTATATCTAATTTTAAAGCCCATTAATAGCTTTGAAAGAAGTGACCATTAACATACCGATTCCCTTGATGGTACCCAATGGAGCAGTACGTTTAGCTCTCTCTCTCTCTATTTACCAATAAGTCTACACCCAGTAATGAGTATTTTATTACCATTAACATACCGACTCCCTTGATGGTACCCAATGGAGCAGTACGTTTAGCTCTCTCTCTCTCTATTTACCAATAAGTCTACACCCAGTAATGAGTATTTTATTACCATTAACATACCGACTCCCTTGATGGTACCCAATGGAGCAGTACGTTTAGCTCTCTCTCTCTCTCTATTTACCAATAAGTCTACACCCAGTAATGAGTATTTTATTACCATTAACATACTGACTCCCTTGATGGTACCCAATGGAGCAGTACGTTTAGCTCTCTCTCTCTATTTACCAATAAGTCTACACCCAGTAATGAGTATTTTATTACCATTAACATACCGACTCCCTTGATGGTACCCAATGGAGCAGTACGTTTAGCTCTCTCTCTCTCTATTTACCAATAAGTCTACACCCAGTAATGAGTATTTTATTACCATTAACATACCGACTCCCTTGATGGTACCCAATGGAGCAGTACGTTTAGCTCTCTCTCTCTCTATTTACCAATAAGTCTACACCCAGTAATGAGTATTTTATTACCATTAACATACCGACTCCCTTGATGGTACCCAATGGAGCAGTACGTGTAGCTCTCTCTCTCTCTATTTACCAATAAGTCTACACCCAGTAATGAGTATTTTATTACCATTAACATACCGACTCCCTTGATGGTACCCAATGGAGCAGTACGTTTAGCTCTCTCTCTCTCTATTTACCAATAAGTCTACACCCAGTAATGAGTATTTTATTACCATTAACATACCGACTCCCTTGATGGTACCCAATGGAGCAGTACGTTTAGCTCTCTCTCTCTCTCTATTTACCAATAAGTCTACACCCAGTAATGAGTATTTTATTACCATTAACATACGGACTCCCTTGATGGTACCCAATGGAGCAGTACGTTTAGCTCTCTCTCTCTATTTACCAATAAGTCTACACCCAGTAATGAGTATTTTATTACCATTAACATACTGACTCCCTTGATGGTACCCAATGGAGCAGTACGTTTAGCTCTCTCTCTCTCTCTATTTACCAATAAGTCTACACCCAGTAATGAGTATTTTATTACCATTAACATACTGACTCCCTTGATGGTACCCAATGGAGCAGTACGTTTAGCTCTCTCTCTCTATTTACCAATAAGTCTACACCCAGTAATGAGTATTTTATTACCATTAACATACTGACTCCCTTGATGGTACCCAATGGAGCAGTACGTTTAGCTCTCTCTCTCTCTCTCTATTTACCAATAAGTCTACACCCAGTAATGAGTATTTTATTACCATTAACATACTGACTCCCTTGATGGTACCCAATGGAGCAGTACGTTTAGCTCTCTCTCTCTCTCTATTTACCAATAAGTCTACACCCAGTAATGAGTATTTTATTACCATTAACATACCGACTCCCTTGATGGTACCCAATGGAGCAGTACGTTTAGCTCTCTCTCTCTCTATTTACCAATAAGTCTACACCCAGTAATGAGTATTTTAGACTGCGTTAAATGAATAGTAATAATAAAATTAAATAATGATAATAATAGTATTGCTAGTTAGTCTAGTAAACTTTGGAAATAGTCTCTTTGAACTGAGCCAACGAGCTGCACATTGCGTGGAAGATGCACATTGCGACAGTAAATACCAAAGAAGTCAAGATTATGAGACAGCCTCAAATCATTCTCAAGTTCTCCATTCCAAAATGATGCTGCTGCTTGCTTTTCTGTGAATTCTTAAACAATAATAATAAATAATATAAATTTTAACTGGAGTATTAAATCAACATTTATACACTTCACCCATGGTACATTAATTTGGATATATATTATTTTTAAAGGAATACCAAAGTACAAAACACATTTGGGCTAAAAATGATATTGAGACTAAGCTGTATTACACAATATTTTGTTCAATGAGTTGTTGGAGAAATATAACACTTGAATGTCAAACAACTTTTTTTTATTAATTTCCACTAAAATTTTGGTTATCCAAATGTGAAATGATCATGTCCCCACCCACAAAAAATAATTGAAGGGCTGTGTGTAACAAGGCTGTAAGTGACTCCTGATCACATTATAAATTCTCCCTTAGAAAACAAAGAATTTGAAAGAGAATTTAGAATGTGATCAGGAGTTACTTACCCCCTTGTTGCACACAGCCCTTCGATTGTGAATTGCCCCTGTGATATATCAACACCTGTCACTTGCCAGAATTGAACTGGCTGTCTTACCAAAGCAATACATAACACAAGAGACTGTATAGTGTGATAAACACCCCTTCCCTGCAATTAATCATATCAGCTCCTTCTTCATGTACTAGAATGTATTGTTTTCTGGTGTTAGGGTTCTTTGTATTGAAGGTATTGTTTTGCTGTAGTTCATTGTTATCAGTTTTTGTCTTCTTTGTTTTACATCATCTGTGTTCCTGTACACAAAGTTAAGCCATCATATCATCATACAACAGCAAACCAGAAAATATTAAAACAAATTTTCACAGTCTAGAGATGATATTGAGCCATAAAGTTCCTACTTACATATAAGAGCTGTGTCCCACTAAGCAGTGAGTTTCATGTTGAGCAGGGACTAGTAGATTGGTTTGACAACTTGTTTTTTTAAATTTAGACAAGGAGCAAAAATAGGTTTCCTATGTTTATAATTGCTTTTTTATGTTGTAGGGGGACTCCTAGCTATATATAGCTTGGTCCCATTATTGGCTACTCACTAGTGAAATTAAATATCTGACCAATCTTTCGAGTTTATTTAATAGCCAGTGAAAACAGATACAATTTGAAGTAGAGTATCCCTTTATCAGACACTGACAGTCAGTATTGTGTAGCCAGTCTGCTGCTAAGAACTGGAAATAGTTTATACGCATCTGAATAGGTTCTACACTAATACTCCAATAATATTGTTGTTGTACACTGTACACCACACTGCCACAGCAAAAAAAATACAAATGTTGAATGGTAAGCATTATAAGCACAGGGTGTGTATATCTGTGTTACCATAAGAAGCCCAATCATTTCTCATACAAAAAGTATGTCGAACGCATTTTGATAATCTATGATTACTTGTAGTATAATATAAAATGCAAAATTACATACCATGTATTGATCCTATAAGATTGTACGCCTCATTGTAGGCAACACTCCATCCGCAAAAACTAACCCAGCAGTGGTTGCTAGAAATAAGAAATATAAGAGTGGTTGTTGTTGTATTCCGTTTTCGGCCTGAAAACGCACTCTTAAATAATTTTTCAGTTTGTCTAAAAAACTATGTGTCAGGATGCCAGAGGTTCTAAGACCCGGTCCTTTCTTACTTCTTCGGGCCTCTGGAACCCAGGGTACGTGTCAGTAGAAATATTTTTCACTTACGCAAGAGAACACTGTAGATTGACCATGTGCCTGTCGATATAGCACACATCGCTAACCTCGACATACTCCCTCTCTTCAGGGTACAGGCTCCAGCCTGTCGCTGCGTTGCCATACGTGCAGAAATTATATATTATTTTGCACGATTGGCACTTGAAGGTATGCTTATCACCTTCTTTATAACCTTCCATTCCGTAAACACGGACGGCACACTGATGATGACGACTAAGGCTGCACTGGCACCTCATACATTTATTTACAGGTGGCATAATAATTATACTATTATCCACACTGCAGCTGACCTCGGAAGCTGACACAGCTTCTAAAATATCGAAATGTAGACAAATTTTGGAATTTAACGATTCCACAAGACATTTTCTCTCATTGTGAGGCAAGCGTTATTGCTCGATATCATGAGATTTACAACTTCGTTGACCACACGAAGACCAAACTTCGAAACGAGCCAAGTCTCAAGCATTTTCGGATTGCAGTCCATGGCCCCAGCGAACTGGAAAGTACACATCTTTTCAAAAATATTTTCAAATTCTTTATCAGCCCTAACGCACTCTCTTTTTGGACACCATGACTGGCAAGTATGATGCTTTGCGAGGCGTTGTGATGTTGTGATGCGAGTGACGCGTCACAATGTTAAGAATACCCAACCCTCCTCATCCCATATCGTGCATCAGATCCCAACTGGGACGGACCACTTCTGTCACTAGAACTTTATTATTGCCTCAGGAAGAGCCTCAATATCTCTTAATATTGACATGCTTCGCTTTAAAGATGCTACCCTAAATTACTCGTAGGGACATTTTAAACGTATGAAAATTTGGTGGAATGAAATGACATTTTATGATTGGATAATTATGCTAAGGACCAGGAGATAGTACACTACCTGTTTCCATATTGTGATAAAAGTGGAGTTTACATTTATTATTATATTATGTCATGAAAAAACATGAGCTTTTAAAGTTTTGAATTCATGCACAATAGAGGTAATCAGCTAACTCTGTTGCCACCCAATTCAGATCATGTGATCTGGAGAATTGACTCTGAAAATTAATTTTATTCAGATAGGCATGACTGCATTTAATGACTAGAATGAAAATGGAATAATTCCCCAGAGTAGCATCTGTTTATATCACATGATCTGAATTGGGTGGCAACAGCGTTAGCCGATTACCACAGTCTATTCTTTTATGAAAAACATTTTCTTTTGCATTGATTAATGTATTCATTCCAACACACACTGATTACCTATGACAGTAATACACTATGTTATTAAGATTACCTTTAACAGGTGTAGGATTGGTAAGATACATGTAAATGCAGCAGTCTTTCCAGAGCCTGTTGGAGCACAGCATTAAAGACCTCCCTACCCTGAAAAAAAATACACAACTGATGTGCTTAAAGTATAGTAAAGTTGCTTTATTTTTAGAGGGTATTAAACATGTTTACCGGCTAACATGTAGTCCAGTAATCTAACACATGGCTCTAGCTCTCTTTACTTAGTCCTACGGTTTACGTCCCTATCCAAGAAGACAAGAAGTCTAACCATTTACTGTTGGATTCTACTCAGTTATTTTAAGACCCTGAGTGTTAGTTTCCGGCCGGGGTTTGAACCTGCGACCTCCCGCACAACAGACTGGCACTTAACCACTGAGCTAACCGGGAGGCAGCTAAAGCTTGAGAGTATTGTTATGATAGTCCCAGCCTATAGCTATAGTTACAATTTGCTGTATTTAAAGATTCACTTGGCTTCTGGAACTCTCATTATCAAGTTGCTCTCAGTCAATTATTTTTTGTTTATTAAAATATTATTTATTATAATAATTATTATATAATTATATGAAACATTTATTGTATCTAGTATAAAATTATATTTAATGGTTATTTCATCAGTAATTTCTTGTCGATTTTCCAATAAGAAAACCATGAAATAGCAATAATATCCTATAAATAAGAAATTGGTTATAAAGTAACTTAACACCTCGATTCTTATTATTATCAAATGAATATAGCAATACACATCAACTGAGTAAATGTCTTAAAGCACAAAATTTCCTGCATTTTGATTGGCTTCATTTTGTAATTTTTGTATTGATAGTTTTTAGCTTAATTAATTTAGAAATTATAAATATTACTGTTTTTGTAACTCTAGTGCGAAATAATTCACTGACGGGATATGTCAGTAATTATGTAAAGTGCCATGAGACTGTGGTAAATGGCGCTATATAAATATGTCCATTATTATTATTATTAAATCAGATGTAGTTTTTAAGTAAGGTGTAAAGCGCTTTCGGACTTATACATGTAGGAAAAAGCACTATATAAATGTGTAATTATTACTGTATTATTATTTTTCTATGAAAAATGCCATCCAGCTTCATAAACTCTGTTAAATGTTGAGATTTCAAAACTTTGTCTTGAATGGTCACTAACTTTCCGTCATTCTTTCCATTTCTGGCATCCATATTGTGCTATCACCATTAACAGAGTTTGACATCTTACATGTGTCATGAGGGGTGTGGCCTGCATCTGTATGGGAGTGGGGTTAGGGGTTAGGTTAGGTTAGGTATCCATATTGTGCTATTACCATTAACAGAGTTAACCATCTTACATGTGTCATGAGGGGTGTGGCCTGCATCTGTATGGGAGTGGGGTTAGGGGTTAGGTTAGGTATCCATATTGTGCTATCACCATTAACAGAGTTAACCATCTTACATGTGTCATGAGGGGTGTGGCCTGCATCTGTATGGGAGTGGGGTTAGGTTAGGTTAGGCATCCATATTGTGCTATCATCATTAACAGAGTTCTTACATGTGTCATGAGGGGTGTGGCCTGCATCTGTATGGGAGTGGGGTTAGGGGTTAGGTTAGGTATCCATATTGTGCTATCACCATTAACAGAGTTCTTACATGTGTCATGAGCGGTGTGGCCTGCATCTGTATGGGAGTGGGATTAGGGGTTAGGTTAGGTTAGGCATCCATATTGTGCTATCACCATTAACAGAGTTCTTACATGTGTCATGAGGGGTGTGGCCTGCATCTGTATGGGAGTAGGGCTGACATATCCTCTGTCCTGGACGTTTCTTATGATGTAATCTGGAAAGTTATACCTATATAGTGATAAGAAACATTAATATATTTATAGTAGTTAAATTATTTTATTATATTAAAAGTAAATATAAACCATGTTAATGTTCCTCAAAGAGCAGCTTCCTCTCGTCAGTGATCAGAGAAAGAGTCAGCACATACATGTAGCTGACACTGATATTGCAAGCTAAGGTTAATTGAAGGGCTGTGTCACTCAGTAAAATGGGCATAAGTGTCTCCTGATCACATTCTAAATTCTCCTTCAATTTCTTTGTTTTCTAAGGGAGAATTTAGAATGTGATCACTGACACTGACATGGCAAGGTTAATTGAAGGGCTGTGTGCAAAGTGTTGAGGAAATATCTTACGAGTGAGCACAGCGAACGAGTAAGATATTTCATCAACATGAGAAGATAAAATAGACGTATCTCAAAGTGGCCATGTAATATTCTGTTTAATATGATTGTCGATGAAATACCAATTTTCATTTCTTCCTTAAAAAAGACTAGAATTTTTAAAAGCCAGTCATATTTTCAAAAGTGATCTTCACACGTGAAAAATATGACTGGCTTTTAAAAAGATATCTCTTTTTAGAAGAAATATACACTGTCTGGTATTTCATCGAAAATGATATATTCCATGTAAAATAAAAGAACCTGATGGTCCATGTACTTTGAGGGCACATTGTGCAGCAAGAACAACCTATTATGCGGCAAATTATGCTATTTAGGCAGAGCTAATTTAATCTTGTTGACTTTTAAACCCTGCTCAGACTTTTTACATGATCAACAACGAAATGTTACAGGTTGCCATAATGCTTATAGTAGTAATAGGACAGCCATACCACGATGATCAGTTGAAAGGATACGAGTGAAACACATGAGAACAAACGTTAGGCCCTAGTCAACATGACGTAGTCACTGGAGAACCAGCAGTAGCCGTCTTCTATTGAAATCCCTGCTATAGAGCAAACAAATATTGTGTACTTTCACAGGTTTAATTAATTTTGGAAATGGGAGGGACATGCTATACTGGAGTAGGTTGGTATGCCAGGCTATAAAGGCCTGGGTCAGGTTGTTTGAAGCAAGGGTAAGCACTACCCCTGGGTTAAATCACTAACCCTAGGGTACACTGTACAGAATACAATTACAGATTTAGTGCTATCCTAGGGATAAATCACTAACCCGAGGGTACACTGTACAGAATACAATAATTACAGATTTAGTGCTATCCTAGGGTTAAATCACTAACCCGAGGGTACACTGTACAGAATACAATTACAGATTTAGCGCTATCCTAGGGTTAAATCACTAACCCAATAATACACTGTACAGAATAGTACAATTACAGATTTAGCGCTATCCTAGGGATAAATCACTAACCCGAGGGTAAACTGTACAGAATACAATAATTACAGATTTAGTGCTATCCTAGGGTTAAATCACTAACCCTAGGTTACACTGTACAGAATACAATTACAGATTTAGCACTATCCTAGGGTTAAATCACTAACCCGAGGGTACACTGTACAGAATACAATTACAGATTTAGCACTATCCTAGGGTTAAATCACTAACCTGAGGGTACACTGTACAGAATACAATTACAGATTTAGTGCTATCCTAGGGTTAAATCACTAACCGGAGGGTACACTGTACAGAATACAATTACAGATTTAATGCTATCCTAGGGATAAAGTTACCCTTTCTTCAAACAACTGTGTTCTGGTCAATGAAATTCAAAGCTTTTTGACGAAATATGACAAAATTTTGCATCTTTCGAAATTTCTTTGAAAGTTCGAAACTTCGTTTGTCTAGTACTACGCAAAATTTCTTTCTTCATTAGGAAAATTCGCAATTTCGATAAGTTTCGCTCTAAATGTACTGTAGTAAGACATGTCTGAAACCCAGAATTTTTGTTGTCTTAATGTTACTCATAAACCGCGGATATAGAGAACATTAATCAGTCAAATCAAATTTATGCTATTCTTAGTGTTGCACACTCAGTATAATAATTTTATTATAATTAAGCTTGTTTGTATTGTATTTAGCGGGCCTTTTCATATTTTAGTTTGAGTAATTATATAAGACCCAAACAAATGTGCCCCTATCCTTTTGCAGTCAAAACCAAACACATCTATTCCACTAATTTATGGGGGGAGGGGGGGGGGGGGGGAGTCTGAATCTTCTATTAAAATATGTCCACCAAGAGAATTGTATGGCCTGCATGAAAAACATGTCTATTGTTTATTGTGAAACCACTTAATCTGCATGCAACTGACCGTGGTACACAATCTCTAGACAATAGTGTGTCGATACCGATGAGAGATGCACGGGGTTAGTTCTTACTCAATTTTCTTTGCGTTTTTAATAGGTTAAAAACGCTATGTTTTCTTCACTAAAGCGACTTAAACACGGAAAAACCTAACAGTTTTAGGACAATAATTTTTTCCAGTCAACTCCGGGTAAGGTCAGGGTGGCTTTTGAAACAGTTCCTAGATTTGCTTGAACTATATGTAGCTTCTGCCATGAGCCTTTGTTTATATTTAGTGACATGAATTCATTTCCATCACTCTTCCCAACACATTTTAATTGTAATAATACAATCATGATCAAAGCAGTTCAACATTCTGGCAAAGCATTTGGAACATTCTATATAACATTGGTAAAGTGTTGACAATTAATGCAAATTCCGTAAGTCCCCTTTTCGCCTGGATGGTCACATATTTTACATGTAGGTAAATATATAGCCAAATATATATATTTCCTAATTCAGACAAAGCAACCTGAACTTCAGGATTACCACCTTTCTTGTAAAAAGAACTTATTTTACAAGTTGACAAACGATTAACTACATTAGTTTGATTTGATTTGAGTTTATTTTACACCATGATTTACAAATTTATACAATATAACATTAAATAACAGACAATAAAATACACACATACTACACTAGGAAAAACGATACCTCACACTCAACATTAATCATTGGTGTAAGGGCATCAAATAGTTACCTAAATACGATACCCTTAAATCTGTGATAATTATTACTAGAAAAATTAAAAGGAACATTTCTGCCAAAATAATGCATAATAAATATCAATATTGGGAAAGGTAGTGAGAAAAAATAGCTTTTTTTAGTTGTTTTCTGGAATGAATGCTTTTAATTCGAAGAGGTAAGTTATTCCAATAATAAAGACCTATTACTGTGGGGGAAAATTTTCTCAAATTTAACCGATATCGTTCAATGTAAAAATTTTGATTTGTAGAGCTTCTTGTTTGGTAAGAATGTTGTTCTGAGACATATTTCATATTAATTGAACAGCTTTTGCTTTCTGTCATACATTCATAAATGAAAAGACATGACATAGTTGTTTCCCCAAATTATACAGCCATAGCTTATAAATGGGTAAATTAGAGAATAATATAAATTTAGAAGGCTATTGAAGGGTAAATATTTTTTACACTTAATGAGAACATTAATATTTTTACTAAGTTTATCATTTAAATATTCAATATGTTCTGACCAAGTAAGGTGGGCGTCAATGTAAAAACCTAAATATTTGATACTGTGACAGTTTTTTATAGGTTTATTGGCTATTTTTAAAGGAGGATATATATTATATGTTTGTTTTTGTCGAGGTTGAAATATTAAATAATTAGTTTTTTCAAGGTTCAAAGTGAGTTTGTTGGCACATAACCAGTTATACAAACCACTTACGTTGCTATTTATATTGGGTATAATTAAATCTAAATCAGGTCCAGCAACAGTAACCGATGTATCATCAGCAAACATACGGACAGAAAAATAAGTTGTCGACGCTGGAAAGTCATTTACATATAACAGAAAAAGTAAAGGGCCTAGAACTGAACCTTGTGGTACACCATAGGATAAGGTTAATTGATCGGAAAATACTCCATTTACAAAAACTCTTTGTTGTCTAGATTGCAGATATGATCTAGCTAGTAAACCAGTTATGGGATGTACCTTTGATACCGTAATTATTTAGCTTAGATAGTAATGCGGCATGGTCTACCGTATCAAAAGCTTTTGCAAGGTCTAAAAATATTGTAATCACATATAGTCCTTGATCTAAATATCGAGTTATTTCGTCAATAAGATCTACCACACAATCTGTTGTATTTAATCCTGAGCGAAAACCATATTGCAGTGGAGATAACAAGTTATGAAGACATAAGTAAGTAGATAATTGATTATATAATACTCTTTCAAAATTTTTACTAAAAATAGGAAGAATTGAAATTGGCCTGTAGTTGTTACAGTTTGTACGCTCTCCTTTTTTAAAAATTGGAAGAACTTTAGCATGTCTATTGTTTATTGTGAAACCACTTAATCTGCATGCAACTGACCGTGGTACACAATCTCTAGACAATAGTGTGTCGATACCGAGTTGTAATACTAACATATGATTGTGGTAACACTTTAGAGCCTTGAATGCTTGAATATTTATTTTGTTTTCATGTTTTCGGCCCACCTATTCTCAGGGTCTTTAATCTTAATAATGTAGAAGTGCTTTTAAAATTTACATACATGTACATGTAACCACAACGATTTTCGAATTCATATTTTCGAAAATTCTCCAAAGTTCGAAAGGCTAATCGAAATTTCGTTGAAACTTTGGTTGACTTGGCTTGAAATTTCTTTGAACTTTCGCACAAACTTTCGAAAGTAAACAAAGAACGAAACTCATCGAATTTCACATGTAAACTTTCGAGCAGAACTGTACATATATTCATTTTTATGATGATACTCTTTTGCCATCACAAGCCCAAAGAAACAACAGAGATTCATGAATTGTATTTATCTTTTTTTTTTTTTTACCTCAAACTGCACTTGGTTTTTGTGAGTAGATATTCATATTGTTGGAATATCACTGGTAATAATAAGTAGTATATCATATGCCGGTTCTGGCCCACGTTGCATTTTTTTGTTGTATTTTATAACATCTCACCCTTCGGGTTCGTTATCATAAAATACAACAAAAAAAAGCAACGTGAGCCAAAACACGGCATATTATTTACTACTATAGTTTATTTATCATATTCATACGTTACATTAAGTAACCGGTTTCTGGCACATCATTCCGGATTAGAGCAGTTTTGTTGTACTATTTCCTGTATTTATTACATTTCGACACCCTATTAGAGTAATGTAGTTGTAAGGTATATTATACCATATATTACCATAATCATTATTTACTACTATAGTTCATCTATTGTATTTATAAGCCATATGAAAGGATTGTAATCATATGGTATCATATTACGGCTAAGCATATATTAACATTTGTTCGAACACTTGGTTTATAGTGAATTTATTACATTTTAACACCTATTAGAGGATTGTGGCTATAAGGTATTATACAATTCGTTATCACAACCAAAACAGTAATTATAGATACGCTACTATAAGGTATACGTCACATAATGACTGAGATAACAACTTGCGATTGGTTGATGCGTGGTAAGGATACGAAATGCGTAAGAAAGATTTCGAAGACATCAGAGTACTGTGCTCAACACAACTTTCAGATACTAAGCAGTAGCAAACCATACGTTCCATGTTCGAAGTGCGGTAGAGGATGTCGTACTAGTTACGGGCTTTGCTCAAAGTGTGGAGCACCAGAGCGTCGTATCATTCGCAATAAGAAAGTCCGCGATATGAAAGATACGAAAGATACTAAGGATTGCCTTCCAGATGTATTGGTAGAATCGGAGAACTTCGAATTGGAGAACCTTAAGAACCTTAAGATAGTCTAGTAGATTATAATAAAAAAAAAAGAAAAAAGAATGAAGAGAAACTGTGTATACCACCTCTCTTCATTCTTTTTTTTGTTTTTTTGTTTTTTGTTTCTTTTTTTGTTCAAGTACTAGTATATATAACGTATGATGGTCTGCCCATCTCGGGGATCTAGTATAGTATAACTATCATATTAACATTACTACTCCATATTCAAACGGTTATCGGAAGGCGGTATAGAATGCTCACGTCTCGAGCGATTCGAACGGTTATCGGAAGGCAATCTAAAATGCTCAGCGAGCCAATTGGCGATATCGAAATGACCATTTCTGCTGGCAACTAATAGTGCATAATCGCCGTCCATGTTCTCTATGGTAAGCTGGAAGTGATTAATAAACCACTTAACGACATTAAGATGACCATTTGAGATGGCGCTTAATAGTACCTCGTCGGCGTTTATATTCTCTATGGTAAGCTGGAAGTGATTAATGAACCACTCAATGACATCAAGATGACCGTTGTAGCTGGCCTCGAATAGTACGTCATCGACGTCTATGTTCTCTATGGTAAGCTGGAAGTGATTAATAAACCACTTAATGACATCAAGATGACCATTTTTGCTGGCCTCGAATAGTGCATCATCGCCGTTTACGTTCTCTATGGTAAGCTGGAAGTGATTAATAACCCACTTAACGACATCAAGGTGACCATTTATGATGGTGTCGAATAGTACATCGTATGCGCCATCTATGGAAATACTGAATTTCCTAACCAAATTATCTCTCTCATCATCGTTATGAGAAGACATAAGCCCGAATATGACTACTCGTCTACAAAACTTTCGGTCTACGTTTTCGTAGCGTGCTATAGATGCGGCATCATTTAGCTGTTTTGAAGTCAAAGAAATAGCGGCAAATGATATAGGACCAGCATACTCTACGATCTTAGTCAAGATTTCTATAGGAAGGTACGATATATTAGCCATAATACTTTCGATGTTTTTTATGTAGTACCTATTGTAACCTCATAATATAACGGTACTCTTTCTCTAATTGAGCGTTCTTTTTAAAAAATGATTAAGATGTGTCATAAAATTGGAAAAATTATGAATCAAACTCTATCACTAGTTAGGCCATGTCTCATATAGATAGACTCAAAGTGTGAATTGTAAGCAAGCAACTCATCGATAAAACGCGTAATCGAACCCTTATGTGTACCACATCCGTTAATAACGTCGGTAAGAGATACATATGATCCTGAACGTCTTAACACTTCATAGCTTGCCCCAATGACTTTAGTTCGAAGTATGGAATTGGTACCTATATTATTTTCTATTGCCTTATGAACGATCTCATAGACTATTTGTTGGATATTTTTAAGTACTCCCTGTGGGTCGAGTTTAGCGAATGTTGTTGTGATATGTGGAACTATACGATCAATATTCAAATCTATATCGATTTTATTATCGGCACGTAACGATTGTAGAAAGTCATTTCCACGATAGATACGTTTGTTGTTTAGTTGCATGAAATTGGCAACCTCGCTCTTAGAACGAATGAAATTACATTGTATACACGCATGGTAAAGAATAGCAGCTAAAATAGTTCTCTTAGTATAACTACGTTTGGCACAAACTTTTTTTACTTGAATGAATGTGTCGGCTACGATTCCTAATACGTTTGTGGGAAACGAGATGGCATAATTTTGTTTATAAACAGTGTTATATATCAGTAATTCTCGCATAATCGTTTGTCGTTGCGATTCTTGGTTATCATTTTTCTTTGGACTCGTACGGTCTAGATCATGTTGATACTGAAAGCTATCTGGACCTACTATACGCAACCGAGTAGTAATGTTAGTAGTTTCTTTACATGATTCAACATCAGAAACGAGACCACATGTGGGACATACAAATTCGATTCCTACCACTTCCATTTGGCATAGACATTCATGACACGTTCCCTCGGGATTTAACTGTGGAATGATAGGTTTGATACATAGGTTAGCATAAATTTCAGAATCAAGAAATCTAAGAAGATCATCCATACTAGTGGTATATATCATAGACCCATCAATTGTCTAATTGTTTTAAAAAACTCATTTCATATAAACCCCAAGCACAAATACATACCCATTTAAGAATTTAGTTTAAGGTCACAAGAAGAAAAAAATCTGATAACGAAAAAAACGATATAAAACCAAAAAGCAAAACTGGACTTCGCCAGAACCTCTCTAGGAACCTTTCACCTTTTCCTTCCTTTACCATTTTTTCGTTCCTAGAGAGGTTGTTGTTTATTTACCGGGGCCCCGGTATTTGACTGTATTCGTTCTACTGTATTCATTCTACTGTACTCGTTCTACTGTTATTTGGATCCTGTTCTAACTGGTTGAGGCACAACCGGCACCCGTGGGTCCCTTTTAAGATCCCTTGAGCTTCACCCAAGCACCCGACCCAGTATTGACATTATACCACATTGACAGACGCGCTACGATTTGTGGGGGGCTGGAGGCTCTTTACCCCCCACAAACCGGTCTAACACATATGGCCCCAGCACGGTTTGAACCCGAACTAAGAGGCCTCCATCTCTTTTAGCCCAGAACCAAACCGTGAGGCCATATGTGCTAGACAATGACGTAGGGAGTAAAATAACCTACTTATGTCTTAAACACCTGCCACCACACACCGAGACGGAAATTTGCATACGAACTCGACATACAAATTAATTTATACGAATTGCTTAGAAAAGCGTAAATATCGCCCACGCTCACTTTTCTCATATGAGATATAGATTCTTACCCCAGTTTTGCTCTCAGTTCTTCTCGCACTTCGTGTAGTACTTCGGAGCGAATTTGTTCCACGCTTTTTTCACCCGCTAGTCCAGGACTAGCTTGTCGAATTTCGATCTTCATAGTTTCATATTTGTCTGCCTCAGCAAGGATGAGATCGTATTCGACGACAGATACATTTTCATCACGTAAGGCTTTTGACACAAGATCGCGAATTGTATTAATTTTCGCTTTCGCCAAAATAGCGGTCTTTTCGTGTTTAGAGACTTTTATTCCTAACTTTTTAGCCTCAATGGTCGTAGCGGCTGAAATCATTCCACAGACCCCACAGACCCCACCAATAACACCTAATGGTAAGCCGATTATTACACCAAAACCAGTTAGAGCTACTGCTAATCCTGAACTCGATAAAAGTACAGATAGGCCTCCTGTTACCACAGAGATGCTATGAACGATTCCTCGTACGCGAGCATATTTCTTACGAACCACTTCGTAGTGTTGTTCTTGGGTTTTGATAGACTCAAGTACATCACGGACATCTCGCCGACGAAAATTATCTCCATCCAGCAACGGATAAATATTTGGTGCCGTTGGAAGTCGTTGAATCGAATCGCTTGCCATTATGTTATATCATAACTCACTCAATCTTCAATACGTAATGTATAGGTTGACCACGGAAGTCCATAATCTTTCCATCCACATTGCGAATTGTTAGGCGAACGCTGTTTTGTCTTGTCCCTAGATCTCGCATGGCTTGAGGATTCGTTATAGAGTATGTGTTTTTTGCAAGCCAAGCGCCTCTGGTCTCTATGCTAGCTAAGACGTTTGATCGATTTCCATTTAGAAGTGAGAAGTCAGAATCCACCACGTCGCAATAGACATATAGTGCGTAGTTATTGTCGATCCGAAGCGTGTAGCTACCAGGGGCTAGTAGAAACTCGTTATCTTTTTCTTCTTCTTCTTCCCCACCACTTATACCCAACAGTACGTATAAATTTTTACTAACCGTGATTGGTTTCTTAACGTGTATGGTGTTATAATTTAAGTTGGGGTTGATCACAAAGTCCATACGACCAGCGGAGACTGCAGCGTTAAGGGCGGCTTTGATGTAGACATAAGTGTAGATCCCTGCAGCGACATTCTGTGGGAACATTATCCCATCGTCGATGTCCCACTTGAATGAGCCATCCTCTACTAGGTTATACCAACTGTTCTCAAACGTGATTTTGAGTAGCGAAATATTATTGATAAGAATAGGTTCTTGAAAATAGACCACATGGTCAGCCGTAGGACAGGTGACATTTAAGATTACCATATTAAAGCCTGAAGTTTACTTCAATGTTATGACATTAACGTGTATTAATTATTTACTTTACGATATTAACATATGTCGTAACTTTAATACGTATCAATATCAAACAGGAGTCGAACGGAATCGAATCTTTAAATGCGTATGAGCCGTGAACTTAGAACTTTGACAAGAGTTTTTAAATATTATTCCGTGGGAACTAACCAATTTGCGTAGTATTAGAGCCAAGAGTTTTTAAATATTATTCCGTGGGAACTAACCAATTTGCGTAGTATTAGAGCCTGAAGTTTACTTTGTGATACTAACATATATTATTTACTTTACGACACTAACGTATATTCTTTACTTCTCGGTACTAACGTACGTTGTTACTCTAATACGTATTAATACCACACAGATGAGTCAAGTGCATGAGTCGAATGGATTGGTTGAAGAAGTTCCCACTTGCAGATCCTTCTCAGACAATAGCCTGGCCCGATGCCAAGGATAAGAAACTAGCCGATACTAGGTCCGATGCCAAGGATAAGAAACTAACCGATACTATGTCTCATAAAGTTCATTTCGATGGTGATTGGGGTGACTATATCGCACCTCGCAATGCAAAGGCTTTCGCGTCCTTTAAGAAAAATTATCCTCACGCGGACTTCGATAAGTTCTCAGCTAGGACAACGGCATCCGACATACATGATGAGTCTACATACGAGACTAGAATCGTGTTTTATGATGGTGGGCAGCATTGGAATATAAGTGGTCTCATACCAGTAGATGTCCGAAATCATCTACACGAAGCGTTACGTGGGATAGTAAAAAAACATGTGCCAGTTGTGGTTGGTTTTCCACTTCCATTCAGAAGGACTGAAGAGAAATATCCAATTCCAGCAACTCCCTGGGATATCAACGCCAACGACATAGACCCTTTTATGCAATCTCTAAAGATCTATGTAGCAACAGATCAGTTCTTCATATTGAAACCGAAAAATATCTTCCAAGATCTGGGGTTTGATTTTCCTACCGACACAATTAACGATAACGACGATGATAAAGATGATAAATCCAAACAAGCAAAAGAATGGTTGGATGCTAAACCAATGAGACATTGGCAACAACAGTTATGCTTTGCCCTTTGGTGCGCAACTGCAGGCTGCGGAGTATCGTTTGATGATCATCTTTCGGATGATGCGCCAATCGTTGACAACATTCGAAGCTTTTATAGATTTCATGTGTACTTCACTACCAGTAGATTACTGTACGAATTGGGAATCCCCCTTCCCAGATAATCTTTATTTAATAAGAACAATAACGAGCCGTGGGATTCCGTTGCGTACGATAGGATCAGGACAGAGTTCGGAGTCACTAACTTTAACTTCGCTTTACGTCGAGCAAGATTTATTGATAAGTCGTGGGGTTTTGATACTAACGACCCACTAGATATTCCAGTGCGGTTCTATCATAATGATATGGCTAAAAAGCAACACAATTGGTTCGTTCCTCAGAAGGATAAGGGATTGACAAGAGCGGGGTTAGCCCGAATCAATATATCTATAATAGCTTATGTGTATTGTGTCTTAGCGCCTCAAGCTACCTATCGCTTACCAATCGTAGGATCAGCAGTCACAGCCATCAATATTCAAAATGACTGTCTTAATAAGTTGTATGCTACCATCCGGGAATCGAATCTTAATAGTATATTGAGATATCAAGATGCCATACAGAAAACGAAGGTTCGTCTCGATCTAGCGGTCGCAAAGGGGTGTCTGTTAATACCTAGCCACATGATTATCAACACGGAGATCATAAATGGTTATAACAATAAACTGCAAATGGCAAGCGCGTCAGGCATCAACTTTGGTATAAACGACCATATCAACCGCGATAGAAAAAAAGATTCTAATACACATATGGAAGGGCTTCCATCGAAGAAACGATTACCACATAGCGTAAAGCAACAAGTTACACCTTCCACCCATAGTACAACTACAGCAGATCACACACCAAAGCCGACTACAGTATATCACACGCCAAAGCCCATTACACGACACGAGACCAATCTAGCATTGATAACCATTGCCGCAGCTGGAACTGCATGGGCGTTGTTTCGTTAACGTCGTTTGTATTGCTCTATTACGAATACCACCACCGCTACGATTAACAACCAAACATTATTCGCTAGGAATCCTACGACATCACCAGCCATACTAAATATGAAGCTAACAATTGGTCCAATCATCGCAGGTAGAATCTCACCAAGCTTTTTTCCTGCTATTTTTAACGATTTGGCGGCGGCTTTAACGGCATCTTTAATAGTATTAGGTAAACTTGGTAGTACGGGAACGGCCTTAGTCAACGCGGTAACTATCGCACCAACTATAGCACCTGTACGGCCAGTACGCTAACTATACCAACCCCATACTTCTTGAAAATAGCCTTTATACGGTCTCGTAGTGGCATACGTTCTATTATGGCTTCTTCTATTTGTTCTAGTACTTCTGAGCCTCAGTTGTCGTAGGGTCTTGGAGTATAGCTTCGTCTTGTTTGATCCGTCCATCTAGTTGGTCAATAGCTTTGACGACTTCTTGTGTCGCCTCTTCATTCGTAGGCCCTAGAATACCTTTAAGACCTTTTCCCATCTTTTTATATAACGCACCCTTCTTGGTAAGCAAAGGGATAGGCTTCTCTTGACCTCCGTACTCGTGGATGGCGACTCTACCATCAGACATGGTTGCTATCTCAAGTACACCTCGAATTCCCACATCATGATATTCATTCCAGATAGATTCGAACAGCATCTGTTTCATATCGTTTGATAAGCCTTGTTCGAAAATTATATTTCTACTGGTAAAGCTAGGGACTTCCTCATTTTTAATATCTTTCATAATCTCCTGAAGTTTCGAAAGTTTAGGATCGGAGTAGAGGGAATTTATGTAATCATCCATAGAAAACGAGGTTTCCTTATTCTTCGGTCTAGCGCCTTCTTTGCTGTAGTCACGTCTGTCTTCCATGGGTATCATTTCTCTTGGTCCCGTAGTTGTATCGTCTGGAAATGTTGCATTCCATTCCTCTGCATCGATAGTATCCTCATCCTCATAGTCTTCACCTGCTTTGTCTCCACCAGCATTTTCCTCGTCAATAACATCCCTATCTTCCATATTGAAGTTAACTATATATCTTGCTATATTCAATATGATATCATCGAAGTTAATTCCTACACGAGCACTAAGAGAACCTCGAGCACTCAAAGCTCCACGAACCTTATATAGGAAAACTTTTAATCCATCATCTGCTAACCCAGGAGAGACGCTCTATGTGGAAGTACCAACATTAGGAGAAAACATAGTATTAGTTCCTGGTAGTTTAGCATTATTGGGTGATATCGTATTGTCTGGTGGACATGCTAATAATCGTGTAGTAGCCAATGTTGGGCGTTGCTTGGTTATACGTCGAGTTTGTAAAATAGGATCTGAAATAGTGGAAGACATTTCTCGATCAGATCTCCTACAAACATATTCCGACATATACATGTACCTATCTACGCAGGAGAGAGAAGATAGAGTACAACAAGGTATCCAATCAGATAATGCAAACAAGCTACGTTCAAATGCTGGAGACAAAGGTACTTCGAACGTTGGAGAAAACGCTCTATTAGCTGCATATGGTTCGAAGTATAGAATTCCATTAGACGTTGATATTCTAACGCAACAGGGAGTACTATACCCTCACGCTCTAGAAGACACTATTTCATTTGAATTGACTCTATCACCCGCCATCGGAATAGTGGTTGGATCGGATAGTACGAAGATAGGTACATATAAGCTTAACAACATCCAGTTAGAATATGAAGCAATCGAAAATGAGACTCTAGCTAAGCAATCACTTAACTCATATGAAGCGGGCATTGCTTTTCTATACGCCCACGCTGTTCACTTCAAGATAGTACATATCAAAAAGGCATCAGATACTTTAATATCTCAGAACATCAATGTCCCACGACGATCCTTTGCTGGGCTACTTCTACTATTCATAGATCCATTTACCTCTGGTACGCGAGATAGCGAAGCATTCTCAAATCCTGGTATTTCAAAGATAGAGGTAGATGTTAATGGAGTTCCAAACAGATTCTTTCCAGGAGGTATGCTACCACCAGATTTCTGGGAGGCCGCTAAAGGATGGTTTGCCACATCCGCTACTTCTATGACTCCTACCAAATTCCACAACAACAAATTCGCCGTCCTAGTTGATTGTCGCACAGCAAAAGATTCCTCTGTTCATGGTGATGGTATGGCGCAAACAGGTGGTGGAAAAGACATCGACATTCGTATACATAGACCCGCAGAAGGTAGTGGAACCGTAAACATGCATATATATGTTCTTGCAGATGCTCAACTCACGATATTGAACAGATCACTACAGAGTATAACATACTAATGGATTCTATGGTAGAACACATACCATTCAATGCACTCATAGTAGGTCCAACGAACTGCGGGAAAACAGCATTCCTAATAGAGCAGCTTCGTGGAGCGTTTCGTGGTAAGTTTGACTATATAGTATTAGTGTGCCCCACATATGCCCACAACAAAACCTATCGTGGATTCGCCAATAAAGATCCACACTTCTATGTCATATCACCACCACAGGATGCTATCAATGCCGCATTAAATATTTGTGAAACCATTTGGGTTGGAACTAAATACTCTATTGATTCTAGATGATTGTGCCGCCTCAAAAGATGTCAAGAAACGAACTAGCAAACTAGTGGATTTAGCCTTTTCTGCTAGACATAAAGGTATTTCAGTTTGGGTACTCTCCCAACAATTAACGAGCATATGCAAACCATTCCGAGAAAACGTAGCCATCGTAGTTGCTTTTCATACTTCATCGGCCATAGATGGTAAAATGCTATTCGAGGACTACGGAGGCGAACGAGATAATAAAGAGTTACGTGCATTGCTTCGATCTCATAAGTTTGCTCGCATATGTTTTTGTTTACGATATCCCTTTATCGTAGTATTAGAGCTACCCGCACCTATAACATATTATGGCTGATAAAGAATTACTCGAGATACTAGGTGAGGACGTAGCAGGCACACCAAAAAAAGAGGATGCGACAGAAAATCGGGAAGCACTTTCCATCTTAGCCGTAACGGGTAGGACGAAAAAATTCCTAGGAAAAAGTCTATCTCTAGGAGACGTCGCTAGACTAACTGAAAAAGAAGTAGATAAATTACATAAAAGATACAAGGCCGTTATAGATAAACAAACAGAATACTTGACCGGTAGTGTGATACGTAAAGCTACCCTATTAGCTACTTACGTAATCCCTGTAGATTCTCAAGAAGCACTAATCAAAAGACTACAAGAAAACCCTATACTCCATAATGAGATCAGTTCTGCTATTGGTTCGTTAACACTTAAAGCAGGTCGCTTTGTAGCATTAGCTAGCGTCTTGTTAGATATATCTGATCATATAGTTATTCCTGGTACATCTGCTACTACACCTATTGAACATTCCAATACACTTACTATATCGAAGCAAGATGGAGGAAACGGATCGGATAACTGCGGATCCACCGAAGACCGTACCTGAGAAAAAAAAAACGAATCCAGCGTGTGTTGCTAGAGGAAAAGCATTAGCAGAAAGCAACAAGCGAGCGAGAGAAGCTCAAAAGAGGGAAATAGAACGTGAAAACGAATTAGCGGAAGGAACTTCTATAGGGAAAAATTACCTATCCACCAATACTACTCTCACAGCTATTGGTGTAGGTGCTGCATTGGTAGGAGTGTACTATCAATACAAAAGATACGTAGGTGATACCCCTAAGAACGTTAGCACGATACGACCCGCGAGTCCCGTAAAGACTACAAAGGCGACGTTGCCGGATATGGAGTAACATTTGAAAACTAGGATCATAGGTTGTATACGTATGCGATATAGCAATGGTGGAGAAGAAATTGATGAAAACAGTGACCGACGCCGCTATAATTACTGGACTCGCTACATGCATTGGGTGGATTGCGAAAAAAGTGGCTAAAGAACCTATGCTTAATGATCCTTCCGTTTCTATCTTGAATAACATAAAGTGGATAGCTGTATTAGCTGGTAGTCTGGCCGCTAAGCAATATCTCGAGGACGAAAAGTACATACCCACCATTTTTTTATGGCTAGCGCATTAATTGCGATTATCGTTGGGGCGGTCCTAAACGCATCGGCCTTCATAGGGGGAAACTACCTAGCCAAATTCCTTAGTGGGTCAGATTCCAATGAACTTTCTATAGAACGAGAAAGACACGACAGGAAAATAGAGAAGCTACAAAAAGACGCTATTACCTTCCGTGAAAACCGTGAAAAAATAGCTGACTTTAATAGAAAACGAGCGAATGCGAAGTACAAGGATTCTGAAGGTTTCCACACCGACGATAAGGCCTTTACGTTATTTGAAGCGGTACATGAGAATGATCGTGAACCTGTATTATCAGACTACTATCAACCCTCTAGTGAACAAAAGACGGGTGAGTTGGTCTATGTCGGAGGTGGAATGCTAGTTGCTGGTTATGCTGCTAGTCGGTGGTTATAGCTATGCTTTTTTTAAAAATGAGCTTTTTTACGCTTTTTTTACTAGAAGATCGTTAGAAGATTACTAGATCACTTACTAGATTACTTACTAGATTACTAGGAAATTACTAGAAGATTACTAGATCACTTACTAGATTACTTACTAGATTACTAGGAAATTACTAGAAGATTACTATGAAATCACTAGGAAATCACTAGGAAATCACTAGATTACTTACTAGAAGATTATTAGACCGTCATAAAGTTGGTTCTACTTCCATTTAAAGATATGCACATATATACGTATCAGAGAAGAAATCATGGAAGTCGTCAGTGTAAGGATTAAAGGAAGTAAAAACTCTATCACCACTAACGCTATATTAGCCCCAAAATCTACTTTTTCATATTGTACCGATTCGCTTATGCTTGAGTTAAATCCAGAAGGAAAGTTAGTAGACACCGAGCTCGATACCGAACAGAGAGTCCACATTACGAATCTAGAATTGCAAATGAGTAGTACAGAAGGATTCTTAAGTTTTCACAATGTTGTGCTTTGCTCAGATGAGCCAGTAGCCACACACGTTGCTCGCTTTCCCAAAGAGTATGGTGGGGCCATATTTGGTTTGATACTAGGACGTGACATCAAAACTTCGTTAGGATAATACAGTGAATCTACGCAAAAAAGAAGGTAAGTCTTTATCTTCTTTTTCGTCTTAGTATTAGAGTCTAGTTGTTATGTATAGATATTAAATGGATTCTCGCCTTGCTAATATCTTCTATAGTCCTGAGGGATACTGGAAAGGTTACGCTGCAGTTGGTAAGCTATCAGTAGCAGCAAAGGTATCGGAAGATACGGCTAAGATTTGGTTAGAGAAACAAGCACTATGGCAAATATACCTACCACCACCGCGTTATATACCACGACCACATTGGACTGTATCGAAACCAAATGAGGTCCATCAAGCTGATTTGATATTTCTACCTCATGATAGACCTAGTCGTGGAAGGAAACTATATAAGTACGCTTTAGTCGTAATCGATGTTGCTTCTCGATATAAAGAATCTGAGCCATTAGCATCGAAAGATAGTGGTGAAGTGTCTGCAGCTTTCGAACGAATATACAAGCGTAGTCCATTAGAATGGCCAAAATCTCTACAAGTTGATCCTGGTAGGGAATTCATGGGACGTATGTCTGAAACATTAGAACTACATGGTACGAAAGTCCAACGTGGTGAGGCTGGTAACCATAGATCACAAAGCTTCGTTGAAAGAGCAAATAGAACACTGGCTGAAAGATTATTTGGATATCAATATGCACAGGAAATGGTACTCACATCTGAAGGATCAGATACACGTAGTAGAGAATGGGTATTACGACTTCCAAAGGTTATCGAGGCCATGAACAACGAAGTTACTCGACTAACAGGTAAGGAGCCTTCAAATTCTATAGAGACACAACAAGTAAACATAAAGACTCCTACATATTCTCGAATTATTGGGGTGAAAGAAAAGCGACTACCATTTGACGTTTTAGTTCGATATCTCTATGCATCTGGAGAATTAGAAGGTGGAACTAAACGAGCAACTGAACCTGTATGGAGTCTACAGACATACTATATTTCTCGAAATATGGTATCATCAAATCAACCAGTTCTATACTATTTAGGAAAAGATGCGCCAAAGCGAGGATTTGTGCGAGAAGAACTACAAGTGGTACCATCAAATACTGAACTACCACCAAAAGGTATTCTAAGATAGAAGCAAATCGTAAACGAAGTCGTCTAAGTCGTTTTTACGTTCGTACGATAGTGTATCTACTACGCTTGATAGTACATTGCTAATGAAATCGTTTAAGTCTTCATCCTCTGGAAAGACATCTACATGACCATAGGCCATTGTATCTATTCCGTTTGCTGGAATCCATCGTTTACTATCGAATGGTGATAGAGATACTTTGTTCATATGCATACCATACATCCTGTGACCTTCACTTCGAAGCATATATGCATTCCATGTCGGAATATTTTCTTATCTTGTAAGCACTCTTTGTATTGAACATGACGAATATTATGTTTTACAACTGCCTTCTTGGTACCTTTGGCTTTACGAATCTCACCACCACCTACTTTTAATATAGAATAGAGCTTCGATCGTAGTCCAACATATTCTACAATTGGAATACCTCCACATTCGTCTTTCATTTTACCAAGTACTTTCTTGTTGTCGATACTATACAGCGGATGGTCTTCGTTATAATTACTAGTATCATATAGATGTTTATGAGTTGCCATGTCTGAATAGATGTCTTCAGTTTTAATGTGTAGTAGTAGGCTGTCGGTATCGGTATAAAGTAGATTACAACGTTGTCCATATTGCTTCTTGAGCTCGTTGTAGTAGAAGTCATACATCAAATGTTTTGAGAGATCTAGAATTGACATTCCAACATATACTGGACGGTTAAGAAGTAGTTTGCTTTTGTAGTTATGTACCGCGGCAAGATCGTCGTCAAAGATCGTCGAATGAGCATAAGTAGGTTTATTCAATAGACGTTGTAGTTTGATTCCTTCTGAGGCACGCACTAATTGGATATCTACACGCTTACGTAGATTCTCCATTGTTTTTCCAAATACGCTATTGTTCATCAGTTTGTATAGATCCTGCTCGAAAGTGCTCTTCGCTTGTTTTCGTAACTCTGTATTCATTCGTATGTATGGTTCCATCCATGGGGATTGATCAAATCGTAATGCCCTGTGGATCTTTTTCAAACGCATACCAAGAGATAGATACAGTTGTAGGTTGCGGTAGTGTAGCACATATCGTTCTTTGTTATATAGGTTAGGTACGAGTTTTTCCACTTTCAAAGATCCATTACCTTTATATAGTTCCTCGAATAGATCGGTTTGATACTCTGAGAACCAAGTTTTATCGACTTGCATTCTCTCTGGAGCTAGTGGATAGCTGTTATGTGCATCGTGAAGTTCTCGAGGATAATCTAGATCGACTTCAAGGATATAACCTTTATCTGAATCAATTGCATGTTCGATGATTTGTTCTTCTGTTGGTGTACACCACTCAAATCCTCCCGTTGGTAGATATTGACTCATAGCATAACCATATAGATTATTAGCGTCAAGATAGAGTATGTGACTATTTGGTTTATTAGGATCAAAATCAGGTATACTTTGGTTATTTGCTTTAGCATAACGCTGAGACACCATAGATATACCACCACGTAGACCTTTCTCGATGAATAAATGCATGTCATAGTCAGTTAATAGTTCAAGCTCCACTCCAGTCGTCTTTAACAATGCATCCCACGATAGACCAGGACTAGTATAGTAGTGAGCAGGATCTAAACCATAGTTTTGCATACATGTTGTGCGAAAGGTCTCGAACACATCTGCTATGAGAAGTACGTCAGTTTGTAGGTAAAGGTCATGGTAATCACCCAATGTCTTACAATCAAATACATTCCAAACTTTTATTGCGCGTTCGTAATCTTCATCGGATATGTCCTCTAGAGTTAGTTTACTATAGAATGCATCTTTTGGTGGTAGAGAAGTCTCTGCAAATCTATCCCATGAATCCATGTACTCATATGGATATACTCCTTTACGAGTTAATAGATTGGTTTTCTCTTGATCACGTGTGTGTTTTGCAATTTGTTGGAATGTGTCTTCAGCTGCACTTGATACCAACTTACTAAGAGACGATGGTAAGAATTGAATACTATCAATGAACCGTAAGTTACCAAGCGAGAATGAAATGTATTTCTCCATATTGTTTGGAATACAAGAGATCTTACCTGATGTCCTGGATATGGATTGCATTAGTAGGTGAGAATCATAACCACGAAGATTATGGAATACGACTGGGATGGTAGGAAAAATACGTAATTTTAGATTACAGGTATTGTGTGCGGCACCTCGAAACTCACCTGTGATGTGGCAATGATCACGTACTTTATCACCAATTAAGGGCTTCTGACAGATATGACAAATCGTTGCGCTATTATAAACCTTATAGTTTTTCCATGACATACATAGTGGTTTAGCCTTTTGGGCTTTGATCTTCACCTCTTCCTCTTGTATGCATCGTAGAAAACGTTCGATAGTATCCATGCCTCTATATAGTACTGGTGGTTCGCTATGACCATCGGAACGTATAACTATATAGCAAAATCCACAGGGAATATGTTCTTCTGTTTTAATAGTATTGCTATTCTTTGGATCTTGAGCAGGTCCTTCGATCTTAGTGGTTAATGCCTCAAGGTCTGCATAGATAATATAGGGTACTTTAAGCTGTTTGTGGATATTCCGAAATGAGACTTTGTTGTTATTATTGGTAGGCATTTCAATGCGTATGGCTCTGTCATTAACGCCGTTACACTCTGGAATGTGTTTTGTAAGAAGAGCTTCATTGGAATATCCATGTAGACATCGCTCGCAGAAGTGCTGCCTATGATCGTGTTTTGTTTGATCGAATAATAGTTTGTTTAAGTCCTTTATCCAACAATAGTGTTGTTTACCACTCTTTGGGTCTTCTATAAGTAGGAGATGGACGTACTTCGAAAAAGTCTTCTTTGAGATGTGATATATGATCAAGCACTTTTCCTTTGGGTCCCAACCATATACGTTAATATAAATGTTGTTTTGCTTCTCCAAAAGTGGTATTTGTGATATTGGTGTTGGTGAGTCCACACCATTGGATTTCACCATATCTATTCGATACTTCGATGTCCTTTGAGGATGTTTCTTAACTGGAAACACTGCTGCACATATCGACCAAAGTGCGCAATGGTCGTCTTCGTTATTCACATTGATCACGGCTTTCTTATTCTCTATTTCGGGGGGTAGTGGTAAATATGAACCTCCACGTAGTGGTTGGTATCTAGCGATGTTTAACCATAGAATATTGACTGTATCTATAACCCAATTTGATCCACGACTGATCCACTTCTCAATGATGTTAATGATCATAGAATGTGCTTCTACTAATACCCCACGGATCTCAGTATTGTTGGTCACAACGTATTGGGAACTCCGAAATGCATGTCTCATATATCGAACCATCAGGTTTGTCAAGTCGTAGCGTTATATTCAAAACTAGCTGAACCTTAATACTATTTAGGTCTCGTAGTTCTTCCTCGATCTTTTCAGTAGTCTGCCTCATCACACTGACAAGGAAAGCAGCTGGATCTGATCCTAGAGGATCACCATCTGGAACATCCATCTTCCATCCGTGCAAGTAGTTCCTTAAAGCACGTACTTGAATGAATGTTAGTATACGATCGGGATCGTTAATTGTTTTGAATTTGAGATCCTTGATTGTCTCAACGTTGTTGGTTGTTTTTACTTTCTTGGAAGATGTGTATGTGGGGTCGAATTCTGCAAGTATAGCTTTACGTTTTATATGTGGTATGGGTATTGGTTGCGGTACATATTTTTCTGGATGTATTGGTCGTCGTAAGCGTCTTTTTTCCGTTTTAGGGATTGGTTCATCAAGGATGATGTGCTTATCCATGATAATACCTTATAGCTACACTCCTCTAATGGGGTGTTAGAATACGATAAATTCGCTATAAACCAAAACGTTCGAGTCTTGATGTATAAATACGATGGATGGACTATATATGTTATAATACCTAATAGCAACACTCCTCTAATAGGGTGTTAAAATGTAATAAATTCACTATAAACCAAGTGTTCGAACAAATGTTAATACATGCTTAGCCGTAATATGATACCTTATGATTACAATCCTTTCATATGGCTTATAAATACAATAGATGAACTATAGTAGTAAATAATGATTATGGTAATATATGGTATAATATACCTTACAACTACATTACTCTAATAGGGTGTCGAAATGTAATAAATACAGGAAATAGTACAACAAAACTGCTCTAATCCGGAATGATGTGCCAGAAACCGGTTACTTAATGTAACGTATGAATATGATAAATAAACTATAGTAGTAAATAATATGCCGTGTTTTGGCTCACGTTGCTTTTTTTGGTTGTATTTTATGATAACGAACCCGAAGGGTGAGATGTTATAAAATACAACAAAAAAATGCAACGTGGGCCAGAACCGGCATATGATATACTACTTAATAGTACTGCTAATACTTTCTCAAATAAAGAAAATTAAATATATAATATATTATTAAAGTTGCGGAGCTCCCACATGGGCCAAAGGCGGTTTAGGCCTGTACGAGCAGAGCATCATACATTAATGCATGAAGGATGACAGCAAAAATAGGCTGACTTCTGGTTTCCCTCATGCCCAAACCCTGCCACGCAGCGTGCAGAGAGTGACGTGTCTGAAAATGTGCTGCACATGTACTATTGAAACCACATACTCCCCCCACCCATTAGATAACAGACAGGAGAAACTACACATACTCCCCCTTCCCATTAGATAATAGACAGGAGAAACTACACATACTCCCCCCCTTCCCATTAGATAATAGACAGGAGAAACTACACATACTCCCCCTTCCCATTACATTTAATAGACAGGAGAAACTACACATACTCCCCCTTCCCATTAGATAATAGACAGGAGAAACTACACATACTCCCCCTTCCCATTAGATAATAGACAGGAGAAACTACACATACTCCCCCTTCCCATTAGATAATAGACAGGAGAAACTACACATACTCCCCCTTCCCATTAGATAATAGACAGGAGAAACTACACATACTCCCCCTTCCCATTAGATAATAGACAGGAGAGATAATAGACAGGAGAAACTACACATACTCCCCCTTTGCCATTAGATAATAGACAGGAGAAACTACACATACTCCCCCTTCCCATTAGATAATAGATAGGAGAAACTACACATACTCCCCTTTCCCATTAGATAATAGACAGGAGAAACTACACATACTCCCCCTACCCATTAGATAATAGACAGGAGAAACTACACATACTCCCCCTTCCCATTAGATAATAGACAGGAGAAACTATACACATACTCGGACCCCCTTCCCATTAGATAATAGACAGGAGAAACATACTCCCCCTTCCCATTAGATAATAGACAGGAGAAACTACACATACTCCCCCTTCCCATTAGATAATAGACAGGAGAAACTACACATACTCCCCCTTCCCATTAGATAATAGACAGGAGAAACTACACATACTCCCCCTTCCCATTAGATAATAGACAGGAGGAACTACACATACTCCCCCTACCCATTAGATAATAGACAGGAGAAACTACACATACTCCCCCTTCCCATTAGATAATAGACAAGAGAAACTACACATACATGTACTCCTCCTTCCCATTAGATAATAGACCAATCCAAGGTAATTTCCACCATCTTGTAGGGGGTGCAAACATGGCCCTAGATACAGTGTTTGTATGGAAATCCGATGCCAAATGATATCCGTAAAATCAAATTTCTGATATATTACCTGTCACGGCTGCAAACAAGATACCAGGTAAAAAAATAATTGATCAAAATTTGAGGGTTGTAGATGTGTTAGGAAGCGTGCAATCGTGTTTTCAGTTTCCCATACATTTGTCTGTAACAACACGGGAAATATGAATTTACAGACAAATGTATGGGAAACTGAAAACACGATTGCACGCTTCCTAACACATCTACAACCCTGAAATTTTGATCAGTTAATCTTTTACCTGGTATCTTAAGTTTGCAGACAGTGAATATTTCAGAAATTCGGTCTGATGGAATTTATTTGGCATATTGGATTCCCATACGAACACTGTATTTTGTGTGGGGAAATACTTGTGTGGGGAAATACTTACTCAACTACACTAAAGCCCCTCATTATTTTACAAAAAAAAGCAGTTAGAATTATAACTTTTTCTGATTATCAAGCTCACTCAAGTCCGCTCTTCCACAGGCTAGGGCTACTTAAATTTACTGATTTGATCCATGTAAACAACTCTTTATTTATGTATGACTTCCATGCAAACAGACTTCCACCAACCTTTAATGACTTCTTTAAATGCATAAACAGAGTACATCAATATAACACCAGACTAGCCTGCAAAAAATCATATTATCTTCCAAAAATAAGGACTAATTATGGCAAATTTAATATTCGTTTTTTAGGTGTTAAAGTGTGGAATTCAATACAAGAAGACTTCAAATCTAAAAGTCGCGGCTGTTTTAAGAGGCTCGTAACAGATTCTATTTTAAATAATTACTTAATAGACTGATATACTGATGTACTTAAACTTATGCCCACTTCCATTTTTGTGTATGTATAATGCTTTTTTTGGTATGTTTATTATTGATAAGCTTTGTGTGTATTAGTATTGTTCTTTTTCGTTTTTTATCTCCGTCCAATTTATGAGCAACTACTGTAGCAATTATTCCTGTATGGCCCAGCTACTTAGCTCGATTAGCTCTTGCTATATCTAAGTAGCTGTGCTCTATTCTTCGTTCAAACCACATACAGTGTACTAGTAATTTTGTTATATTAAGAGAGTAGAGAGTACAAATAAAGTTGTTGTTGTTGTTGTTGTCATGTTTGCACCCCCTACAAGATGGTGGAAATTACCTTGGATTGGTCTATTGCTTACATACAATGTATACATGGCTCTAATTATAATTAATTAATTGGTTCAAAATATAACATGTATGTTCTTAGGTAAAAAGATTCTGAGTTGATTCTGCTACAAATGATGTGCTCATCTCTATATTGTACAAAATAATGTATAATAAAATCAACAAAAGGAAAATAGACACCAAAAGGGACACTTAATAATACAAATTAATTATACATGTATATAATTTTTCATGATTTCATTGTCATGATATTTTGTTACCAAAATGAAGCACTTCCTATATTAATATGCTGATGTCTTATAATATGCTGACGTCTTATGGGACGCATGCACTGGTGGCGAGAGCGATCTTGTTGAGTCTGTTCAGTATGATTAGCTGGAAAAATCATTACGGGCGCTATGAAGGGAACAAGTAGAGCTGGGGTGGGAGCTAATGAAAACTATGCACCGTGCTATAAAATTCACAAACTCACACTTTATTTTAAGATTGTAAATAATTTAAGCCCGCTTTATCTCAACGAATTGCTCCCTTCCAGAGTTTGTGATAGAACACATTTTCCCTTGCGCTCCACACAAAATTTCATGCTATATCCTGTCCGTACAGAAACTAAGTTGTGGAATGAGATTGATATTGAAATCTGTTTGCTTGATGCATTATATCCCTTTAAGAGAGCGTTAGTTGGTCTCTTTAATGTCCCGGATTATTTTAAGCCTTTTGATTATGCACTTGATATGTATTCTTCTATAATTCATACCAGACTTCAACTAGATGCATGTGTTCTAAATTATTAACTCTTTAAGATTGGGATCAAGATTTCTCCTGCATGTACATTGTACATGTAGCTGTGGTTTTAGTAAGGAAAGTATATTGCATTTTTTTTACACTGTCTCACCTACAATGTATATTGCCCTCAGACCAAATTTGCTCTTCGCTGCTGGTTGGATTGTTTCAAACAGATGATTGAGCTTTTCAGACTCTCAAAAAATCATACTTTTTCTGTTTGGATCTTCCTTGTTAACCAACGATGAAAATGTTGATATTTTTTACCGCGTTCAGTACTATATTAGAGATAGAGTCTAATCGTTTTCATCTGTCATACATGTACCTTTATCGTATAGTCTGTAGTTTGTAACTTCCGCCTCTCAAATGTATAATACTGTATTATAAGTGTAACGTGTGAGCCCCCTAGATGAGCTAATAGAGCTCTTGGGTTGAACTCGTAATAAAAAAAATATGTTTAAATTAAAAAAAAAAGCACTTCCTAAAAGTATGAAAAGCTACAAAGATGTTGACATTATTTCTGTGAAGACATGACTTGTTTGATAAGGACTCTATCTACATGTAGATTCAATCCATGAATTCTAAACTACAATATTATATACATCGTATATTTAACAATAATTTACATTTATATACATGTAGTGCTGCTTCCAGACTGTCCAAAACTGCTTAAATACAACTTAAAAAAAAACTAGTATTAGTGTTTCACAACTGTCTAGTACATACATGTAGTAACACTTTACAATAATAAAAATATCATAAGAATAAAGTCGCGATCACCAAATGAATATTAAAACTATAGCTGAGTAAGGGGGGCAAATAATGGTGACTTGACATATACATGTGATATAAACTACTGTTAGTAGTAAAATAAATATAAATATATTGACAGAAGAATAAGTTAAAGTATTTGAAACTTACATGTACAGTATATTTATGCAACAGCCCACCACTAGGTCTTCTTGTACCAAAATGTTGCACTAAAGTCTTTCAAAACTAGTTATTTCAACCATATTACCAAGCTATGGAACTTATATCTGCCTAATAGACCCTTTTAATAAGTGGTTGGAATTCAATTATAGTGACGTCAATCACGGAAAAGCAACAAATCATGAATGTTTAACTCATGATTTGTTGAATAAAAGATGGCAATATAATTCAGACTTTGCAAGATACATGTATGACAGAAGCACTGGTAACTACATTTAAAAACAGACATGCAAGTCCTGATACACGAGAAGTACATGTACGTGGATGACATCATTGATGATACTTACAGTCAGACTAATTCTAGCTCTGCCAATCAGTTTAAGTTGCTTCTATAAATGAAGGGCGGTGTGCAACAAGGGTTAAGTGACTTCTGATCACGTTGTAAATTCTCCCTTAGAAAGCAAAGAACTTGAAGGAGTATTTAGAATCTGATCAGGAGTCACTTATGCCCTTGTTGCACACAGCCCTTCAAATGTACTTCTATTGATGTCAATGCACCAATTACCTGGAAGTCAATATGCCTGAAATGCTGCGCACAGCATGATATGTTTCTAATAAAGTATGTTGCTATTAGACCTTGTAAGACCAACAACTCAATAATCATATTTTTTTCTTAGTTATTTTGATTGTATTTCTTCATGTTAAGTTAGATTTGAATTGAGCTTAAAATATTAATGAACATATATTAAGTTTATTTTCTGTGTGTATGTAATTTATATAACTCAAGCTTTGTTTGTATTTTCATTAAAGTATAAAGGACACACTTAATTTGGAGCCACACTCTGTTGTGCTGTCTCTCATCATGTAAATTGTGACTTTTTTTTCTTTGATTCATGATGAAAGCATGATGAAAGCTAATTAATTAAATTATTGATTAATTAATTTAATTAATTACAAACCTTTTCCTGGTGCATTTGAGCAAGTTGTTCTGTTGTTAGCTCCTTCTTTCTCTTTTTTGTTTTCACAGCACTTGTGTCCTTAGCAAATATCTTTGGCCCATTTTTGTCTTCTACAGAATTCTCACAATCTGAATCTTCACCTCAAAAATAAAAATAATGCACACATGAACAAGTACATCATAATTCATTGTATGTTTTAAAAGGTGCTTCATTAATGATGTTTACTCACTTATTAATCAAGTTAATACATGTTCTGATGTTACATGTACTATTTCTCACATGAGTTATTGTGTTTCCCCATCAGGGGTTCCAAACACCGATAAAGCAATGGATCCTGAGGGGGGAAGCCTGAGGGATCCATTGCTTTCGAGGTGTTTGGAACCCTGATGAAACACAAAGAACGAGTTTGAGAAATGGCTTCTCAAACAATACATGTTTTCATAGATCATTAGGAAGTATTGTTTGACTGGTATTTTATTGCATGCAATTATAGACTACAAGGGTTGTGATTGTTATTTTCTCATGGTCCTTTCAACAAACGGATTGATAGTGTAGTGGACAAGACAGAGCCGGTTGCAAGTGAGGTTTGAGTCACACTCCAGACATGGATTTTAATTTCCTTCTTTTCCTTTACTTCTCGCCATTCCTGTGATGTAACGATTATTAAAATGCAAGTCATGACTTGATCAGTTTTTGGACTCATCGGAGGAAACTTGATCTGGTGTTTCATTGGAGATCAAGATTCATCTGTCATTTGATTGGAGATCAAGATGCATTCTCAGTTCTTCATGTGGAGTTTCATTGTGTATCAAGGTATGTACAATGTATTACACAATCATTACTAGATATAATTGTAATGTCACTGACAGCTGTCAATAACTAAATTAGCCACAAGGCCACAATAATAATGTCTTATATACATACATGTACAAATGTACAATTTTTAGAAGAATCATATGTTGTACAATGTAATTAGACCTATAAATTACATCTATTACTATAATTGTTAGTTAGTTTAATTCATATGCCTAAGTATCTTTTCTTCTAATTGTCAGTAAAAAGACCCTATGGGGAGTGAACAATAAAGTAGATGTATCGTATTGTATAAAGTGAACAATCTGCACTGTAAAAAAGTGGTCAGCCAAACACGTACTAACCACCTTACGTGTATGTGTACCAACCACTTACAGACCACTTACCAACACAATTTTACTGACCACTTGTCAACACAATTTTACCATCATTATTTTACCAACCACTTACAGACCACTCACATGTACCAACCACTTACCAACACTTGGCACAGTTTTACCTCAAAGTCAATTCCCCTTGAGCACACTGCTCCCTTTAATAAACCTTACCAAAACACACTCTGTAAAGCCAGGTTCCTGCTAGACTTGCTACAAGTCAACCTCTTTTCCTAACATAGAACGAGTGCAAAGCACGAGTGGAATTGAGTGACAATGTCGCGAGATGACGTGTCACGAGAGGTCGACTTGTTTCACTTGTTGAGTTTCAAATCTAATTAAATATTCTGGTGCGAATATTAATTGACGTGTGGTTCAGAGAAAGGTGACAATTTTCATTTCATGTGCCAATCTCACTGCCATGGCCAAAGTAAAATTTGGTTTTAATCTAATTAATGGCCTAACTCTAAAGATTATATTTGCAGTCTGTGTGGAGAAGAGGTCAGGAACACTGATAGGCGATGGTTGGTACACATACACGTAAGGTGGTTAGTACAGTCTAGCAGGAACCTGGCTTTACAGAGTGTGTTTTGGTAAGGTTTATTAAAGGGAGCAGTGTGCTCAAGGGGAATTGACTTTGAGGTAAAACTGTGTAAAACTGAAGATTATATTTGCAGTCTGTGTGGAGAAGAGGTCAGGAACACTGATAGGCGATGGAAATTATTGAACGGTACGAGACAGTAGCAAAGTCTCAATGTTTTATATAAAACACAAGTCTGCCATTTTAAATTAATTCTGGCCCAATACCTATTGCTGCGTTCAATGTTTTCTGTAGCAAAGCAACTTGATCTTTCATTGAAGATTCTAAAGCCGCCACAATAATACATATTGACTTTGAACATCCTTGATTACGAACAGTATCTGAACTCAGAACAGTCGAAAGCTTATTAAGAGGCGATTTCAAAGCAAATTTAAACTCTTCCCTGATCCAGTCGGCGAACAGAAGAACTAATCCTTGCTGCTGAGGTACGCTCCCACAACTTTTCTTTGGCCTTCTGAAGTGTAGTTTACAACTCCAATCGAAAATTTCCTATTGAGAATCACTTGAAAATCAAACATTTTAGAACGACAAAATCCCCGAGTTTTGTTGTTCTAAAATTTTTGATTTTATAGTGAAAATCAATAAGAAATTTTCGATTGGAGTCGTAAACTACACTTACAATGATCCTCTTAAAGTCTTAAAGTCCTAACTCCTGGCCAAAACTGATCACTTTTTCGACTACACTCATATCAATTACAACGTTTCATAAATAGTGTCTCAAAAGATTGAAACACTTCTGTATTTAATTCCGAGCACAACATTTAATTCCGGCATGTCGCTTTACGGCCCTTCTGATAAGGGTTGACCTTTGAAAAGCCCTTATCATTAGGGATTATATTCAAAATGCCCTAATGATTAGGTGTTTGGCAAGCCAGATGTGGTCATATCCCCTAATGATTAGGGGATAGCCTGTAAAATCCCTTAGCATCAGGAGTTTTACTGCAAAAGCCCTAATGGTAAGGTCCTTTCAACGCATGTACCTGAACTGAAAGCGTTGACAGATTTCTAAACATGAGATCTTTGAGCCTAAATTAGAACTCGATATGTGACAAGGAAATCGCTATTCCATCAGTCATACCGACACCTGAAACAATAAACAAATATCACTTGCGCATGGAACAGAATCGTATTAATAAAACGCATACGAAAGCATGTACACGTTGTCAGTAATGGTCACTTACCTTCTACGTACTTCAGGAAGTCTATCAGGCATTTCGTGTACGTTCCAAGCGAGTTCAAGATAAGTTGGCGGGAAGTGTCATCTTCCTTTATTGGGCCGTTAAGCTCTCAGCTACCGAGAGCGATTGCAGTTGGATTCATATTTTATGAAGTTTTCCGTTTTACACGAGACAACCGAACGAGAGGCTAATCTATGCAATGTTTTGCAAGACTTGGACCGCAATGTAACATGAGCTTTAACTCGTTGCAGTCGACCTGATCGGACCTACGACACGTACGTTGGGATCAAATTCCCTCATGCGTAAATACCATTCACTGAATAGGAGACTCGATACTACAGCAATCCTTCTAAACGAGATTTCCGTTTTTGCGTTTCTTTACTTTCGAATATTTGTTAGTTTGACATAAAATATATGAATTTGCGATCTTCAGAGTAGAAACAAACACGGTGACAGTCTACATTTTAGTCTCCATTTCCCCATGTACTTTTCTTGAATTGATACACCAGCTACATTATCAAGAGAAATACGACACTGATATGCTTTATAGTGTTGAATGAGATATGTTTACTGAATGATGTTCATGACCTAGGCATTCTATTTTAATAGGCCCGGAGTAGCCAATCGATGAAATCGATGATCGGAAATCCAATCGATATCAATCGATAAAATTAGTTAATTGATATCGATTGGTATCGGTCAATCGATGACCAATCGATAGTCACAGAAAAAATTATCAATCGATGAATATCGATTGGCATTTTCGATTGATATCGATTGAGCCTGACACGTTAATTTCGCGATTTTGGGGTGTGCTTAATTTTCGCGAATCTTCTAAAAGGAAACGCAATGGAATATCATGTCACTAGCGGCAAACTTCACCGGAAAACGTACATACACTGGCAAAATGGCACGAGCATCAGAAGGTAGTACAGATAGCTTTCCATTTACTGTATAGTGAAAGGATACCATAATTGTTTATTTGATGTAGCCGTTGGAGATACGTTTACGATACGTTACTTTACCTACCTGCCGTTGTTTATATTAATCCTTTCAAAAATCGATGTCAATCGATGTCAATCGATTGCAATCGATATCAATCGATAGGGTCACAAAGATTTGGTCCATCGATTGTTCAGCGATTAGGGCGTTTTGCGATATATTCCGCCGAGTAACGTAGATTTCAAAACCTAATAAATATACATACAATGTAGCCCTAGCGATAAGGGCTTTTCGCGATATGATCCGCCGAGTAACGTAGATTTCAAAACCTAATCAATATACATAGCCCTAGCGATTAGGGCTTTTCGCGATATGATCCGCCGAGTAACGTAGATTTCAAAACCTAACCAATATACATACAATGTAGCCCTGGCGATTAGGGCTTTTCGTGTTCCATTCTAAATATGTCACACAGCACTAACGATTAGGGCTTTTCGCGCTATATTCCGGCGAGTAATGTAGATTTCAAAACCTAATCAATATACATACAATGTAGCCCTAGCGATTAGGGCTTTTCGCGATATGATCCGCCAGAGTAATGTAGATTTCAAAACCTAACCAATATACATACAATGTAGCCCTGGCGATTAGGGCTTTTCGTGTTCCATTCTAAATATGTCACACAGCCCTAGCGATTAGGGCTTTTCGCGCTATATTCCGGCGAGTAACGTAGATTTCAAAACCTAATCAATATACATAGCCCTAGCGATTAGGGCTTTTCGCGATATAATCCGCCGTGTAACGTAGTTTTCAAAACCTAATCAATATACATACAATGTAACCCTAGCGATTAGGGCTTTTCGCGATATGATCCGCCGAGTAACGTAGATTTCGAAACCTAACCAATATACATACAATGTAGCCCTGGCGATTAGGGCTTTTCGTGTTCTATTCTAAATATGTCACACAGCCCTAGCGATTAGGGCTTTTCGCGCTATATTCCGGCGAGTAACGTAGATTTCAAAACCTAATCAATATACATAGCCCTAGCGATTAGGGCTTTTCGCGATATAATCCGCCGTGTAACGTAGATTTCAAAACCTAATCAATATACATACAATGTAGCCCTAGCGATTAGGGCTTTTCGCGATATGATCCGCCGAGTAACGTAGATTTCGAAACCTAACCAATATACATACAATGCAGCCCTGGCGATTAGGGCTTTTCGTGTTCTATTCTAAATATGTCACACAGCCCTAGCGATTAGGGCGTTTCGCGATATATTCCGCCGAGTAACGTAGATTTCAAAACATAATCAATATATATACAATGTAGCCTTGGTGATTAGGGCTTTTCCTGTTCTATTTTAAATATGTCACACAGCCCTAGCGATTAGGGCGTTTTGCGATATATTCCACCGAGTAACGTAGATTTCAAAACCTAATCAATATATATAGCCCTAGCGATTAGGGCTTTTCGCGCTATATTCCGGCGAGTAACGTAGATTTCAAAACCTGATCAATATACATAGCCCTAGCGATTAGGGCTTTTCGCGATATAATCCGCCGTGTAACGTAGATTTCAAAACCTAATCAATATACGTACAATGTAGCCCTGGCGATTAGGGCTTTTCGTGTTCTATTCTAAATACAGCAATCCTGCTAAACGAGATTTCCGTTTTTGCGTTTCTTTACTTCAAAATATTTGCCAGTTTTACATAAAATATGAATTTGCGATCTTCAGAGAACAAGTTACACGGTGGCAATCTGCATTTTAGTCTCCATTTCCCCATGGTCTTCAAGAGAAGTACGACACTAATATGCTATATAGTGTTGATATGTTTACTGAATGATATAATTGATATAATGTTTGTTTTTAATCTTCTTGTTTACATTTTATTACCTGGGCATTTATAGGACAGGAATTCGATTAACATATCCGGACAACTCATCCAAATCAGTTTCTCATAAGATCCCACGTGTGATGACCTAGCAGAGAACAGGAATGTACAGAGCCCTAACGATTAGCTAGTAGGGCTATTTATCGTCTACCCCACCGACATTAGTTGTGAAATCTAAGTTAATAGTGTATTTGGCATTGTTACAGAGAGCCCTAGAAATTAGGGCTTTTCGCGTTCTATTTTGCAGTGTAACTTAGGCTTCAAAACCTAATCAGTATACATAGCCCTAACGATTAGAGCTTTTCGCGATATATTCCGCCGAGAAACGTAGATTTCAAAACCTAATCAATATACATAGCCCTAACGATTAGAGCTTTTCGCGATATATTCCGCCGAGAAACGTAGATTTCAAAACCTAATCAATATACATAGCCCTAGCGATTAGCCGGCTTTCCGTCTTCTATTCCGAGATCTAATTTATTCGGTGCTGTTACTGAATAGTGCCCTAACGATTAGGGGTTTTCGCAATGTATCCCGTGATTAGGTTTTGACATCTAACTTACTCGGTCCTGTTAATATACAGATCCCTGACGATTTAATAGGGCTTTTCGCGTGCTATTAATTAACCCATTATTTAAAGGCACCGGTACGAGATCGGTGTTATCAGCAAAACCTGTTTATAAATTCGATTGTCGATCTTTTTAAAACAGCGTTTTAAAGTGTGTTTGCTATAAAGCTTTTCCCTTGGGCTCAAGAGCGCAGTTCATTCGTTATTGGAGTGATATATCAGTACGTGACTGTTTCCTACAAAAGGCCTGTCGGGGCAAATACAATAGCCTGCGAAACAGTATTCTCTATTCGAGGGCCAAGAGGGGGCTCACTTTTGGCCTTCGAATAGGGACGGCTGTTTTGGCAGGCTACAAATGAAATTACAAATCTAGCGATAACTGCAGTAGCACCTGGGCCGGTGTCAGTCATGGAAGATGGTGACGCGCAAGTGCATTCCGAACTTGAAAGGAGACTGATGCAAAGGAGAGGCGGATTACCAAGGTAACACATTACTCACTGCTCTTCGCCATGCAAAACAAATTATACAGCTAGATGGTATTAAATTCCTATGAAGACCCTGTTCCAGACCCACTCTCACTCGTGTTTCAAGACCTGGCGCATAAAACACAGGAATTGGCGCGTGATCTGTTGATAAAAACTTGTTGAAAAAGTACGAAACGTCATCCTATGTTTTGAGCCTATATAATTAGTATGGCTTAATTGAGCCACATTTTATTTAGACAAAAAAGGCTGTCACATATACTTTATTCCAAAACAGGTCCAGTTAAAAGGTGTTCGTTCCTCACTTACGGCTTCAAAGTCTGGCGTTACGAGGAAAACAAAGCCAAAGAAATCAGAGGTGCAGACAAATCCAGAAGCTAAGAGGAGAGCCACAGTAGGAGAGAAGAGAAGGAACCCTGATACAGTTGATAAGCAGCTAGGTCCTCGGAAGAAAAAACAGAGAAAGCGTGTTGGTGATTGAAAGACGTGCTAACGACAGATAGACAAATGTTTAATTTGTACCCTTTTTACATAGAAATAAGCGGCAATGTCCGCGGTTGCTTATTCATATCTTAACACCGAGTCATTTAAATCGAAGCTCATCTACGGATTACAATGAGATAACACTTTAGTTTATTTTGATGTATAACTCTCGTATTTTACAATCATATCTTTACGCATTTCTTTAACATAGTTGGGTACCCTGGATACTAGAGGTTCTAAGAGTAAAGCGCGAATCTTCGTAGAACACAAAAAGCCCTAATAGTTAGGGCTCTGTATATTGAGGCAGAATAGAAAACGTAGAGCCCTAACAGTTGGGGCTCTGTATATTGAGGCAGAATAGAAAGCGAAAAGCCCCAATAGTCAGGGCTCTGTATATGGAGGCAGAATCGGAAAGCGAAAAGCCCCAATAGTTAGGGCTCTGACAGTAACTGACGAACTTAGATGATTTCAAAGCCTAATCTCGAAATATATCACGAAAAGCGCTAATCGCCAAGGAAAATGCTTAATAGTCAGGGCTCTGTATATGGAAGCAGATTAGAAAGCGAAAAGCCCCAATAGTTAGGGCTCTGTATATTAACAGTAACTGACGAACTCAGATTTCAAAGTTAAGCCTAATCTCGAAATATATCACGAAAAGCCCTAATCGCCAGGGCTATGTATATTCCATGATTAGGTTTTGAAATCTACGGTACTCGGCGGAATATATCGCGAAAAGCCCTAATCGCTATAACCCGAGTATCAGGCCCTTTTTTTTGGGGGGGGGGGGGGGGGGGGGGGAGAAAGAAAAGAGGGCCTGACACAAATCCATTCACTGGCGCGTGTTCAGCATCCAGAATCTGGATGTTGAACAAGACTAAAAACTGAATGTGAACGCGAGCTTCACGGCCGTGAACACTGCACCAGCGAACTGAAATCTCTCTTATACTCGATTTAAATGGATCTCATAAAAGCATTGGAAGCCGCTTAACAGTTCTTACCAAATAGTATTCTTAAGCCTGCACAAAAACTGTCTCGAAGGCATGTTTCTCGAAAGAAACTGGACGTCCTGCGGAGTGTTGCCTGCTGGAATTTTATTCCGATCTTCTCACAGGTCTGGAAACCGGGAAAAACAACGGGGAAAACAAAGATCGTCACCATACGTCATTGTAGCCCTCAGTCAGGTCAGTCCACTGAAGCTGATAAAAACACAGCAAGTTGAAGAAGGTTCGGCTTGCAGCGATGGAACTTTTTCACATTCAAAACAAAACACAAAAAAAACATTTCCCACGGCAACATAAACTTAACTCAAAACCTTCGAGAGAATTGGCCTATATCATTATGACGTCAAATCAAAACAATCTATTGTTTAAACGCTAAGGATCACTGTCGTGGGAGGGGGACAAAACAGCGACACACAAAGGAAATCGCTATCAAATGCATTTTGTAGAACGTAGAATATCGGTAACAGCCACCAAATACGGTAAATATTGTGGGAAAACATTGATACAGCTGATATCTGGAAACCAGACAATTCGAAGTAAAATTTTCCTCAGCAGAGCATATTTAGTTCAAAATTCTATTGTTCATGTCGATTCTGTCCCCCTCATAAAAAAGCAGTGACGTCATAATGACATAGGGCAATTATAGGCTTATTATCCTTGAAGGAACAACAGAACTGTGTTAGTCGTAGCACAAAACGCCCTAATCGCTAGGGCTGTGTGACATATTTAGAATGGAACACGAAAAGCCCTAATCGCCAGGGCTACTTTGTATGTATATTGGTTAGGTTTTGAAATCTACGTTACTCGGCGGATTATATCGCGAAAAGCCCTAATCGCTAGGGCTATGTATATTGATTATGTTTTGAAATCTACGTTACTCGGCGGAATTTATCGCGCAACACCCTAAGGCCATCCCTATTTTTTTTTCCGTTTCTCATCGGTGGGGTTTTCAAAAATTGGGTCGGTCGGTCGGGTGAGAAAAAAAAAATTGTGATAAAAAATACGCGGAGAGACTGGAACTAATAAGGCGCGGTTGCACAGGCGAGGTTACAAACCAACATGGACGACGAAACCATCGATGTCGTCGTCCGTATACGCTACAAACATGGAATTACAAATGCACCGCCGAAACTATTGTGTAACCTACCCTCGAGCATGAGCTTCCAGGAGCTGCTCTAGAGTTTTTTCACCCCCACCCCTCCCCCCAATTTTTTTTTTATTTCTACAAAAAGCCACAAAAATGGGTCGGTCGGACGATGAGAAACGGAAAATAAAAAAGGGATGGCCTAATCGCTAGAGCTGTGTGACATATTTAGAATGGAACACGAAAAGCCCTAATCGCCAGGGCTACATTGTATGTATATTGGTTAGGTTTCGAAATCTACGTTACTCGGCGGAAGATATCGCGAAACCCCCTAATCGCTAGGGCTGTGTGATTAGGTTTTGAAATCTACGTTACACGGCGGAATATACCACGTAAAGCCCTAATCGCTAGGGCTCTCTGTTAACAATGCCGAATACACTGTTAACTTACATTTTACAACTAACGTCGGTGGAGAAGAGGATAAAAAGCCCTGCTAGCTAATCGTTAGGGCCCTGTCGTACATTCAAGCACTCTACTAGCCAAATGAACCGTCATGAGAGACGGCTGTTTTCTCAGGCTATTACTCTGCTAAACATTAACTACCTCATCTCACATGGATCTTATGGGGAACTGTTTTGCTAATAGAATGCCTAGGTCATGAACATCATTCAGTAAACATATCTCATTCAACACTATAAAGCATATCAGTGTCGTATTTCTCTTGATAATGTAGCTGGTGTTCAATTCAAGAAATGTACATGGTGAAATGGAGACTAAAATGCAGACTACCACCGTGTTTGTTTCTACTCTGAAGATCACAAATTCATATATTTTATGTCAAACTGGCAAACATTTTAAAGTAAAGAAACGCAAAAACGGAACCGTCGCTGCTTTAGTATCGAGTCTCATAGAGCGGTTTTCAATTGAGTGTAGTGAAACCAAACGCAAATTACCCTCAGCCAGCCAATCATAGCAGCGAGTAATCACAAGTAACTCATAAATGGCTTCCCTGTGAGCCAATGACAAACCAAAGCAAAGCCAAAACCAATTTACGTTTGGTTTTACTGTGGATTCTGATTGTTTGGTTTACTTTCTCAGCCAATAGGACAGCTTAGTAAACGCAAAACCAAAACACTTCCGACACTCAATTGAAATCCGCTCTATTCAGTTAATGGTATTTAGGCGTGAGGGAATTTGATCCCAACGTACGTGTAATGTCGTAGGTCAGATATTTCCGATCAGGTAGTCTGCATCGAGTTAAATCTAATGTTACATCGCGGTCCACGTCTTGCAAAACATCGCAGTGATAGATCAGCTTCTCGTTCGGTTGTCTCGCTGTTCTTTCTATCCTAACAAAGGCGAGATGTGAGTGTAGAACGGAAAACTTCATAAAATATTAATCCAATGGCAATCGCCTTCGGTAGCTGAGAGCTTAACGGCCCAACAAAGGAAGATGACACTTCCCGCCAATAATTTATAGTGATCTCCCTTGGAACGTACACGAAATGCCTGATAGACTTCGCGAAGTACGTGCAAGGTAAGTGACCACCACTGACAACGTGTGGATACTTTTTATGCTTTTTATTAATACGATTCTGTTCCATGCGCAAGTGATATTTCTTTATTTAGGTGCGAGTGATGGAATAGCGATTACCTTGTCATATATTTCTGGCTAAAAGCTCTCATGTTTAGAAATCTGTCAACGCTTTCAGTTCAGGTATGTGTTAAAAGGACCTTACCATTAGGGCTTTTGCAGTAAAACCCCTGATGCTAAGGGATTTTACAGGCTATCCCCTAATCATTAGGGGATATGAACACATGTGGCTTGCCAAACACCTAATCATTAGGGCATTTTGAATATAATCCCTAATGATAAGGGCTTTTCAAAGGTCAACCCTTATCAGAAGGGCCGTAAAGCGACATGCCGGAATTAAATGTTGTGCTCGGAATTAAATACAGAAGTGTTTTGATAGAATATAGGATTTCACGCTTCACAACATTACATCCTAATCCATTCTTTCTATTGGCTAGGCTGCTTCTAAGTCACAGGTCAAAAAATTGACCAGTCATTTTGGCGCGAAAGCAAGACTGTGGGAAAAGTCCTTTAAAACAACTAACCAAAGCAGGAAAGTCTAGGTTCCTGCTAGCAATTCATTACATATACAAGCATAAATAAAGCACAAGAAACATAATATGCAGACAGACTGTGCTGTAATTGTGAGAATACGCACTCCTAATGATCAATACATGTACATTACTGTGTTTGTGCATTCATGACATTGCTTGCACTTCTGCTTGCACTGCTAGTGTAAACCAGGCTTAATATCAAAACCTAACCTGAGATCAACATCGACAAAACATAATGCTGAAAATCAGCAGTACAAATTCAACAACACATTATAACAAGTGATGTACATGTACAATGTACACTCATGTCAATTCTTACTTTCTGAATGTGTTCATTTCTTCTTTTTCTTCTTCTTTTTAGAATTCTTCCCATTCACATCAGCTAGTCACACCTGTTTTTAGCTTGGAAGGTTCTTTACTTCTTGACTGGTGTTCACTTGTAGTTGATTCTTGTGCTGTTTCTTTCTCATTATTTCCAAAGAAATCCAGAGCCTCAGAAATACTGTTAGATCCGCTTGAGATATTGTGTTGTACTGGTGGCTGAAAGAAGCCATAAAAATATCCATGTGATTAAAAACCATGCACATATTCAGTGTTCAGGTTAAATTTTAAAAATATGAGTTTGAAAACCCCTACTCTTTCGAAAGTGAGGTATTTTGATGTACAGCTCTCGGTTTTTCATGGAAAGGAGAGCAGTTTTAAGATTTCTTGAGCCTGTACAGAGGTTTGTTTTTTCTCTCAACATGCAATATTCATGCCACACTTGCATTTTCCTGTGATCTTTGTAAAAAATAGTAAAATCAATCATCAGCACTTAAATGCATGAGCAATAACCTTAGTGCGGCAAGGAAATTATGCACACCATATTTCCTTGATTTATTGTAGTGCACCACCCACCCTCAATTAAGCCCCCCACCCACCCCCTTTTGAATGACAAATTTGAAATAAGTGCCCTCACCCACACATACAAAATTCAGAATCCTAATTAACTGCTTTAGAAGGCCCCAAATCGGCGAAAAAACACACACAACTTCATTAAGTATCAATCTTTTATTATTGAAGATTCATTTTGTAGGAATCGGAAAAGAGAATTCACACGAAGCAATTATATAAACTCTTCGAGATCGTTATGAAACTAATCGATAAACCACAGGTAACCCAACAGACTAATAAGCGGGAAATATACGTCGAGTCTGGCTAGCCTGTAATTGCACGTGGAGAAATTCAGACACCAAGAACTTGAGATTTCAATTTCAAAAATAAGCCTTAGGACTGCGACCATTTGCAATGATTTGAGCCGAAACTTTGAGCATTACCGGGATGTGTCATAAATGTGAAACAACAGGCGCTAAAGTTTATTTGGTGTTATGCTTTGTACAGCAAACTTTAAAGCTGGCCTCGCAACTGCGGTATTTATAATGGGAACTGAAGCGATCGAGCAGCCGTTGTTTGTTATTATTTTGTGCCGAAAGCTCAGGCTTCCATATTACATTTTTAAGTAAATATTTTCAGTAAGGTTATCAGAAGAAATGGGAGGATGCATTATAAGCGAGCTGTGAAGCAGCAAGGAGGTAAGTGCCTTTGCCGATACACAATTACAGCGCTGAAAGAAGTGTGAAAGCAGGGTTCAAAATTCATTTTCAAAGGAACAAGCAAAAAGTTGCTTGCGGGTTTGAAACCTACAAGCAAAACCACTCATCAACAAGTTAAAAACTGAAACATGTTTTAATGGGCCTGGTGCCTAATACAAGCATAACAATGCCAGTTCATTTATTTTCTACCAGCAAATCGGTAAATCGACTCGCATTTTGCCAGTTTGCTTGTGCGCATTTCGAACCCTGTGAAAGGCAAATACACATTTTCCACGTTTTGGGCTGCTGTCTCATAGTTTTTACTTTTAATATTTCTGAAGTGTTTGTCTTATTTAATAGTCAGCTGAACACATGGATGGCGGTGGGATTCAATAAAGAACACAACTCTTAAAGTGTATATGAAACGAAAATTAAGTTCATCTTATTTGAAAGTCCTTTCAAAATGATGAAGGATGGTGTTTTCCATTTGTGAATATCTCATCTCGTTCCAGAGATATTCAGGTGCTTGTAATATGTAAATTAGATTACCTGTGACGTCATGACCTTGACACAACCTGGAGACAAATCACAAAATAAAGAATATCTCTGAAAATAGTGGCTAAATCGATGTGCAAATCATGATGTTCCCATGGAAACACTCTTGGCCCCAGGTTCATTTGACCTTGAACATAAAATAATATTGGATTGTAATTTAGGACTCCGTTCTACAAAACAACTATATTTAAACCTGGCATATACAATGCCTACATTGTTTGTAATTGTCTGATGCACCAACAGCAGTAAATTGTACATTACGAAGGAGAAATCAAGGAATTTATTTGTATCAACAGCAGTGTTAGCGAAAAGTTGCACTTGAATTCCAATGTAAGACGTGAAATTGCACTTCCAAAATGCGATAAATTATTTTGCTGCATAGTTTTGTGTTCGTTCTTCTAATATATTTCTTTAGTACTTTAATTTGATGTTTCCCGCAGAACGTGAAACTCAGTCTGCAAAATGTAACATATTTGTTTCTTTCCAGTTGAAGGTACGACTTTACGTTAATTAGTAAGACAGTTTCAACCCGTTTCAATTAAGTTGAACTTCTTGCGGTTGAAGTTCTTGTGGCTCAAACTTCTTGCATTTAAGAACGTTCTTGCGGGTCAAACTTCTTGCGGTTTTCAATTAATTATAACCACAAAAAGAAGTGCAATAAGTCAACTTCTTGCGTCAGCAAAAAGGGAACGACTGCAGAAGAATACCCCACCACAGCAAGCTGTATTGTAGAAATGTCAACGCGTCAACGCGTCAACTTGTGTGGAATACACAATGAACGTAGAGAGTTAAGAGAGTAATGTCGAGTCAATGTGTCAACGCGTCATCGCGTCAACGAGTAGACTGCGGTTGCTTGTAGAACGAAGGTAGTAATATATAGAGTACACTTTATTCATGTCAATGCGTCATCGCGTCAACGAGTAGACTGCGGTTGATCGTAGAACGAAGGTAGTAATATATAGAGTACACTTTATTCATGTCAACGCATCATCGCGTCAAATGGAATCCAGTCGTTTCGCCACCAAGTCGTTTCGCCACCAGTCGATTCGCCACCACTTTCTAGTCGATTCGCCACCACTTTCTAGTCGATTCGCCACCACTCAAAGTCGATTCACCACCACTCAAAGTACGTGTATGAGTCGATAAGTTACCGATCGAGGTTAAAGTAATAGTGTTAGTAGTAAGCGTAGTTTATTTGAAAGGGAATAAAAGGTATGAAGTAAGCGTGCTGTGTAGATTATTTGAAAGGGGATAAACGGTAATTCTAGTAAGCGTGCTGTGGTTTATTTGAATTCGTTTATTTAGCCGATACGTCGATTCGCCACCACTCAAATATGACTGAGTCGATAAGTTACCGATCGACTCATACACGGGAAAACGGTTGAAGTAAGCGTGCTGTGTGGATTCTGCTGTGTAGTTGGAATTCGTGTAGTTTATTTGAAAGGGAATAAACGGTAAGGGAATAAACGGTAATTCTGGCGTAGTTTATTTAGCCGATTCGCCACCACTCAAAGTTACCGATCGACTCATACACGGGAAAACGGTTGAAGTAGCATGTAGTTTATTTGAAAGGGAATAAACGGTAAATGTTTTCATGAGAGCATCTAAAACCAGAGAAAATGGCGTTGTTATGATGCCGTTGCTATGATGCCGTTGCTATGACGCCGAAGTAAATTGAATTCACTCCCTCTGCCAGTAAATGGCAGAGGGAGTGAATTTCAATAGAAATACCTTGAATGGGTTCTGATATAACAAAGCATCACCAATTCAATAGATGGATGTAACAATGCCTCACATTTCAAAAGATGCTCGCTACAATGCCCACGTATTCAAAAGAGGCTCGAGCAATTGTACTACATCAATTAACGATTCTGCAGTTTATAAACCATAGCGAATTGAACTTGTTTCGTCGGATTCGTTTCGTCTCTACGGTTTCGTCTGTTCGTTTCGTCTCTTCAACTTGAACTCAAGTTGAAACGAATCCGTTCAATTATACTTCACATGGAAACCGTAACAAACGAAACCAAGCGGCGCAGCGAAGTTTGAACAAACGGTTTTAGTAACAGCAGTTTTAGTAGGATAGGATCGATCAAGTAAATTTAATGGATATATCTGGGAAATATCTAAGAATAAAAAGTTATCAACTGAAAGTTTTCACACAAGTTTCATGTTCGAAGTTTCATGTTCGAAGTTTCATGTTCGAAGTTTCATGTTCGAAGTTTCATGTTCGAAGTTTCATGTTCGAAGTTTCATGTTCGAAATCCTTCATTTCTGTTAAAACACTACGGTAAATTTAAATACATGTTTGGGGAGAATCGACTTTGAGTGGTGGCGAATCGACTTTGAGTGGTGGCGAATCGACTAGAAAGTGGTGGCGAATCGACTAGAAAGTGGTGGCGAATCGACTGGTGGCGAAACGACTTGGTGGCGAAACGACCGCAATTCCGTCAAATAGTAGACTGCGGTTGATTGTATTTATACAAAGATATTCAGCGAGACAGAGTATATTATTCGTCATTTATCGAACATGTAATAAGAACGTGAAAATAAATCGGAATTCCGTCATATTTATTTTGCTATGCACAACCCAGATAAACGTCTATTTATTTTCACTTACGATCGATGCACGCGTTGACGCGTTGGTACAGTAATTATGGTATTTCCTCAATTATTAAACTTAAAGCTTATTTCCCGATTTCATGTTTAAAATAACACACAAAAATGATTTAGACTCAGCCGATTTCGGACACAAGAACAACTTAATTCATGGAACTCAATGGCAAAATTATATGGAAGGCAAAGTTGAGTTTACGATGAAGTTTGAAGTCACAATCATAGCACGCCAAACTACTCTCAAAACTCCAAACTAACTATGACACATCAATGGAACAATCAACACTCACCTTGAACTTTTCTAGACCTTCTTTGTAAGTTTTTCTATCAAATTTTGCCCCGGCACTCAAACGCCGAAATAACTCGTACGCGTCCGCCATTTTGAAATCTGAGTCTGCAAGCAGAGTTGACCAGCAGTCTGTTGTTTTTCATTCCTCGCGCGGATATCAATTCCACAGCGACCCCAGTTAAAGTGAGAGACAAATAAAGAAGCTTTTACTGATATTACATACATACATAATGATTTTATTTGGATCATGTACAAACGTAGTACATTGATTGCTTGTTCCAAATAACGTTAGTGTTGTCATAATTTAAAAATATTACAATAATTTACAATCGACTTTATAACAGTAACTGGAAGCAAAGACACAACGTAGAATTTTGAAATGAAGAAAATTTACATTGGCGTGTATTTTTGAACGTGATACTGTTGCGAAATAAGATAAATAATACAGATTACAAAATGATTGACAGTGAAACAATACTGCCAGTAAAAAGGTGAAAACAGATATCTAGAATGACTTTTCCCGGATGTTGAGGTTTGAGTGTTCTCGTCGCGTTATCGACGGAATATCGAATATTTATCCGATATTTTTCCCTTGTCTGGTATCCGATAATATCAAAACATATTCCCATGCTACAAATATTTTAATTTTGTTTCATCTCAGATCTCATTAATCTAGTATCAGATATTTATACGATATTTAATTTCTCATTAATCTAGTATCAGATATTTATCCGATTTTTTTATTTTTTTGTCTCATTGGCACATTCCAGGAATCTGGTATCGGATATTTTCTTTTTCGTTATTTATTTTTCCATATATTACATCCTAGTAATCTATTTTTCTTACATTTCACATCTCAATAATCTAATGTCCGATATTTATCCGATATTCTATTTTTATATAACACCTCAGTAATGTAATATCGCACATGTATCCGATATTTTATTTTTCGCTCATATCATGTATATCAAACTACAGAAACTCAACATTCTATTTTTGTTGTTGTATCGGACACTACAGAAAACTACTATATATATATACTATTTATCCAATATTCCTTTTTTTCGTTACGTCAATTTAAAGCAAAGTAACTACTTTCCAATATTTATCTTTTGGCAATGTGTAATCACAGAAAATGGCCCTCTAATATGTGTTAAATATTATATTTTGTCACCTGTCAAATGCATTTCTGATTTTCAATATGACACTAGTATTGTTATTCTTCCGTTCAGTTGCATTAGGCGACAAACTGTTTGGGAAATTAAAGTCTTCTAACTTCAAGTATTAGCTAGGAAAACTTGCATTCTGGCGAACTGTCGCATTTTCAAAAGACGTGATATTAACAGCAAAGCAAAACAACTGTGGCTAAACTAATAAATGTAAACTTCTCAATACAGTTTGTCGCGTGATGCCGCAAACGGAAGATCGCAAATAAAAGTGGCAATCATATATTGTACGAAAAATTCCACTTTTTGTTTTTATAATTACCGATTATCCAGTGAATGCGAAAGTTTAATTATCAACTAAACATGTCATTCATACATGAAATTGATTATATTATCACACTATCGCTTTCTCGTAATTAACTTTTACGCTTTTTGTACGGCGGGTATAAAGTACAGGTCAGGTCACAGTACATGCAAAGGATTACGAGTTCGAGCCCGAGTTGGAGCGCTGGAAAAATGTTTTTCTCTCGTTTATCTTCTCTTCTTGTTTACCTATGAACCCTATAGCTCTAGGTGAGTGAGAACCCGTCGTTTACCCGTGAACTCGTCCGATGGTTAGGGTTAGGTTTGTTGTTGGGTTAGGATTTGTCTTAGAATTATTGTTATTGTTAATTCTAAGACAAATCCTAATTCTAACCACAAACCTAACCCTAACCCTAACCATCGGACGAGTTCACGGGTAAACGACGGGTTCACTCACCTAGAGCGGGTTCACAGGTAAACAAGAAGAGAAGGTAAACGAGAGATAACATTTTTTGAGCGCTCCAACTCGAACTCGTAGTCCTTTATGTGACCTGACCTGTGACCTGTACTTTACACCCGCCGGTTCAAGTTTTAGTTTCGATATAAATTGTCCAAATACAACGACATTTTTTGGGTTTTAAGCAATAAATCTACCCTTTGGAAATCTCATACGCAGTGAAGGGTAGCACTCGCCCGATGCCGTTTAGCACTTATCCTGATGAGCGGATGAGTGGTTTCTTCGAAGTTTCTTCGAGGTATTACCTCTCTGGCGATTCCTGGGCAGTTTGGCCTCGATTCAGGGTGGTTTTTGATTTCTTGATTTTCTTCCTCTAAGAAGAAATTTAAGATAGGAGACGTTGAGCTCGGGTGACTCGATTTAAACGGCCATAAATCGAATAATTTCTACAGTACAGCAAATTGTCCACTGGCATGGATACCACTGTTTCCCAATAAATTCCACACATGTTCAACTCCTAAACAACCCCATTACCTCAAAGAGATCAGCCACAAATCGCCAATTCGCTTGTCCAAAGTCGAAAACTATGTCCGCGTCTTTAACGTTGGTCCAACGGTAAAAATCCTGGAGACGAGGTAGCTGACAACACCCCCACCCGCCTGGCTACGCAGCTGAGCGCGTTACTAGTTTTTTCACCTTTAATAATTTTCGTATGAAACATTTCTCGAATCAGATCATTGTAGATATCAAATAATATATACACGTGTGCTTTTATCGATAGTTGAATAATTGACGTTTATACGGAGTGAATTACAAAGTCTGTAGGAGTTAAGCCTGAATATAGTTTATTGTAAATATTTTGAATAAAAACCTGTTTTGAACATGATTTTTTTACATTGCCTACTGGAATGTCCTCTGCATGTTTCTCATTATAGTACGCTTTTCTTGATAGAGCTAGAAGACAATAAAGTCAGCAGCATCTGAAATGGTGCTAGTAAACTTCTATTTCCTAATGCGGTGTGTCTGACATATAGAACATTTAAGCCTCGAATAACTGAGAATTAATGAAGCCCTACGAACTATTGAAATAAACTGAGAGAATCTGGCTGAAAGTCGATGATGATAATAAAACTTTATTAACGTGCAGTAAGATGCAAGCTTTTATGATAGGTCAGTAGAACTTTTTAACAAGCTGCACTGTATTCCTATTGACGATCTCGTGCGCGTGAAGAAGCTGTGTATGATGTTTAAGATTGTTACTGAGTGGAAAGTGCCTGGAGTACTTTAATAACTATGTATATTATTTAAAAGACACTCACAATCACTGCACTAGAGCCTCGTCTAACCTTGGGTTAGTCGTACCTAAATGCCGAACGAATTCAGGGCTTCGCACATTTCAGGCGAGCGGCACTCGATTATGGAAGCGATGCGAAAAACATTTCCCAACTAAGTAATTTTAAGAAACATTTATTCAACAACATTTTATCCAATAACTTCAAACATAAACGTTTTAATATTACAAGAACATTTTAATTCAGTATTTAGTCTACTTTTAGGACAAATCAGTTGCAAATTACAAATTATCTTTAACAATTAATATTACTTAGATAAGAATTACAACATAGAAACTAGATAGTTTTAGTTTTTATAATGGGCCGCAATGTAAACCGTACTGGGTCACCAGTAATTATGTTTCTTACCCAATAAAGTCTATTATTGTTATCGTTATTAAGTGTTCTAGCCGACCCAGAGGGTCTACTAGTCGGCTTGGAAGTCAAACCAGAGCAAGTGCTGACCTTTCAAATATAATTATTGTTTGATGGAAGCTGAAGCACTTTGTAATGATCCTAAATAGAACTGAATTATTGCTTTACAAAACGTTTTCCATTTATATAGCGAACATTCTATTGGTATATATATATATCATAAAATGCGCTTCACAAGGGTGTCTTGTTTGAGATACGGAGTGCAATTGTGGTGCATTGTGCTGCCATGTAGTTTATATATTTATAGCTCTACTCTTTCTAGAAATAGCCAGCACAACGTACAGGTTCTTTTATATCCTAATCATATACATTAGAAGAGGAACAAGCCATGTTTGCACTTTTCAAAAATATTTTTCAACGGACGGTTATGCTGGTCAGTCTATATTTAGGGAAGTGCTCTAATAAGTATTATGTTTTTTGAATCATTTTTACTCGGGCTGCCTGTGCCAGAGCTGAGTCAAAATATGCAGTCTGTACGTTTTCCTTTTTCCCTCTGTGCGACAAATGAACATTATTGCGCGATTCTTGCTGTCCACCAGTCAGATTTCACTTAACTTCTACGTCATGGACAACATAATTACTAAACTTTTAAGTCGAGATATTGGAAGCCATGGGTAGTAATAAGTATTCGACGAATTCCTGCCGCGAATTGAAAGTTAGGTTGGTTTTGAGAACGGGGAAAACCAGAGAACCAACAATATCACTTTACCGTGAACTTACCGTGAACTTACCGTGAACTTACCGTGAACTTACCGTGATGGCGCCGCTATCGGGAGTCGAACCCGGGCCACAGGCGAAACACTTGTTTACCACTGAGCCAAAACCCGAAATTTAAAGAAATATATCCATCTCCTATAGCAGAACACAGCTCTGCCCACCTAGGGCTAGAGGCCCACCGTCACTTTCAATCTACATTATTCTATTGTGGGAAGTGTTTGCCAAGGTTAAGAATCGATCGTTGTGAATCTATACTCAATCATTTACTTCTTATCGGCTGCGAACAGTCCACTCGACTTGACTTTATGTACTGACATCACTTTAAAAGTCATGAGTGCAGTTATGAGTGCATTTCACTTGCGTGGGAAAGTCAAGATTCTTACACAAACGATCCATTGACAACATATCTTAGTTATGGGATCGGGAAAGCATGACATGTAAGTTTAGCCTCCTCTGCAGGCAACTCTTATTATGTTTTAGAGTTTAAGTGTCATGTCAAGCGACAAATACATTAGTGCAATAATGTTTAGACTTCACCAGGAGCCCATTACCAGGAGCGTGCATCTCCCAGATTAGGTCTGTCCAACAGCAGAATAGATGATGTAGCTATTTTTAGTTTTGTGTTTCCCGCGAAAGTAGACAAAGGATACCTGCACTAAACCAATCACACGACGAAATGTCACTTCTCATTATGCATTCACGCAGCTATTTTCCTATGCAGGGGAGCACGCATTGTCCGCAGCGCAAGCAACCATGGCAACCATTTTATTTCGCGGGAATCGGATATCTATAAATAGCCACATCGTCTACTGTGCTGTGGGCGCTACCCATCACATAGGTATGCTCCTGGTAATGGCTCCTGACTTCACTGAGTTTTGCCTCAAGTGTGTATTGTTTTGTATTAGCCAGTCTTTGACATTTCGGTCTGAAGTGTACTATAGCGACCTACTATGTGATTGGGCCTCCTGTGGACAAACATTTAATTACTCGGGCTGCCTGTGGCATGCAATAAAATATCTCAGCATGCGTTAAATTATGCATTAATTGTTGGCGCTAATAGATTTCTCCGGTCCAGTCGCCAGATTCTGCGGACGCTATTCTGAACTCCTGAACTTTGAGGTACGTTTCGTGGGTTTTATGCCACATTTCATCACATGCATTTCATCATAATACATACCAACGCAAACACCGTGATCGGTAGGCCAACACTAAAATATTTTCGACCGTGTTTTTGGCTGGTTTACCGATCTCGTATCGAGACCTGTGTACCTTACACAGATATACTGAATAGCTGATATTTTAATATATCGAAGTATACTGAGCGATTTACTAGCAAATAGGGAGCGATTGCAGAATACCCCGGCACTTGGTTCATTAATAATTCATTTTCTCAAATTCTCATACAAACCTTCTAAAACCCTAACCCTGAAATTAAAAAAAAACCTAACCATTTTCAACCCCAAATCATTCATAGAACGAGTCTAAATAAACATGAGCTAAATGGATAATTTTGCACAATTTGCAAGGGGTTTTCAAGTGATCTTTCGAAATGTCGGGGTATTCTGCAGTCTAGCCTGTATGGAGCAAATACATATACTGTGGTTGAGCAGTTATGGGTTACTATCCTCTATCGAAGTCTGAAGACATCTGAACTCCTGAACTGTGAGAGCAACACTGTCACTCACCAGCACGAAGCCAGAAACACACACTCAGCACAGAATTAATTTATGATGAGCCAAGCAATATTCAATTGTCGAGGTAAACTTAAACAAGAAACCTCTCACGGCCGAGGTTTTGGTTCGAGAAATTAAAGGCTTCCAACAATTCCCTTTATAGTTCTGTAATATAATGAGCAGACTGAAGTTTTGGGAATAAGGGTAAAGCTTTTAATTATAGATAACTAACAGGAATTTCAGTTAATAATCTTTAATCCAACACAATACCAACATGGACGGCGAAATGGACTCGTCAGCAGCTAAAGTTACAAAGAGGTTTTAAAGAGAGAACAGACGCCTCGGAGAAAGAGCCGCGAGGCGGCGATCAGCGAACTTGATAAAGAGCCGCAGGGTAGAAAGAACAGTAGAGAAATATAGTGATAGCTCCATCACAGGATGGACAGGATACAACTTATAATTTGGGACAAATATAAACATACATTTGAGACAATCATCTATTAGTACTCGGAACCTGCAGTATAACAGAACAGCAGACTAAATTGCGAACGTGTGTTACATGAATAAGTAGTGTTTACAGTAAAAGATCAACTACTTTAATTTACATACGAGAAAAACAAAAATATTAAATTACATTTATATACTGGGGGAGCAGAGAATGAAAGTCACCGCGCTACCGGCCACTTCTAAAGACTGCTAATATTCAGCTAATAATTCTTCCCTTTGGTTATTACTAAGAGGATTTCAAATGAAAGTGTAGTTCATCTTCAATCTCATTGGGAACACAGGGCACCATCAGAAATGCGAAGAAAGGTAATCCAAAATAAAAATCCTGGAACGCAAAATATCAAAGAAAATAACCTGCCCTGCACAACCAAGGGGCCAAAAAAATGTGCATCTTGAGGAAGTCCTACCTCCCCCATTCACATTTCTAATAGTGCTTCCCTTGGACACTGAAAACAATTTATTTATGGGAGTACCCCTTCCTCCATAAAGGTGGGACATACTAGGGGATATGCAAAACGTCTCCTTGTGCGTGCTCACCTTAAAGAGTGTCTGGCTGCATTGATGTATATATAGTGGCCCGAGCGAAAGCCCAGATGAGCTGTTGTTACTCGGGCTGCCTGTTGGCAGGCCCGAGTCTAAATCTGCAGGCCGTTTTTTTTTTTGTTCGGTGCAACAAAATTTCTGCGCGTGCGTTAAATTATGCATTAATCGTATGCGCGCTCCTCGTGGCGCTTTCTTGAACTATATTCTGTGCGGACGCTATATATTCTTGTTTGAGGTACGTTTCGTAGGTATTATGCCACATTTCATCGCATTTCATTTTACTGTCGGTCATAATACATACCAGTGCAAACACCGTGATCGGTAGGCCGACACTAAAATAATTTTTGACCGTATTTTTGGGCTGGTTTACCGATCTCTTATCAAGAGCTGTGTACTTGTACTACCAGGTAGAGTGATTCATTGCGAACTATGCGATTTACTAGCAAATATCTATACTGTAGAGGAGAGTAACTCATAACTGCTCAACAATCGTAATCTGAAGACATCTGAACTGCTGAACTGTATGAGCAACACTCATGTTACTCACCAACGCGAAGCCAGAATAACAGATAATACACCCTCAGGCCTCAACACAGATTAATTTCTGATGAGCCAAGCAAATATATGTTCAACTCTCGACTCACTCAAGCCGTAAATGTAAGCTTAAATTAAAGATCTACTTTGGTCTTATTTTGGATTATTGTGTATGATTATAATGTGAGTAATCTGCACAGGCTGTACATGCTCCAAGATAATCTAGTATTCTGTACGTTGTGTCTTTTAACAGCGATTATCTGTTTGAATTTGACGAACCTTTGGCTTTGCCTATAGAAAATGCAACTTGTATATATCTTAAATACCAACAAAACATCCAGTTTAGAGGCTGAAGGAATGGTAAACGTGCATTAATAAAAACAAAGTGGATAATCAGCTTAAAGAAGACTGTAGATCTCTCTACGCGAAATTCATCGATGAGTCATTGATGAGTCATTGTTAGAAATCTATTCCCGGCCGCAACATTAGGCAATCTGTCAATGGTAAAACTGTTGACAGTTTGGGTCAGCTAAGGCATGTAACCTAGCTAGAGAGTCTTTACAGGATAAATATACTGTTACATGTCTGTTAATATGGGGAAAACTGAAGAATCCCTCATTGAGCTTGATAACCATGTACAAGAACAATTCTGCCGGTATAAGATGTTTTTAGTGTATGCCCAAATGCTGTGCTCGTTTTCTGGCTGAAGAAATAAACTAAAGGGGACCCCTTTAAAGAAGTTTATCGATTCGTAATAATTAATTTACATTGTATTGAACGGAACTGCGTTGAACAAACAGGAACTCTAGCTTTATATTGTACTGCATCAGCTGAGTTTTCCCTTATCCGAGTCTGAGATGTAGTTTGAGTCTTGTCATCTGACTATATCGTATATTTAGTTTAGTTTAGGTATTCAAGTGGAAATTGTGAGCGAATTAAGTTGGAAGACAAATTGCAAAACATACGATATTTAAATAGTATTCGGCGTTAACAGAGCGGACATGGAGAAGTTTGTGCCGTGTACTGTCTAGTGTGCGAAAACTGCACACAGTTCCGTCGAGCTAAACTTGCCAGTAAAACTACTTCGGTCCGATATGTAGTTTGAGACTTGTCATCTAACTATATCGTATATTTAGTATAGTTTAGTTTAGTTTAGGTGTTCTAGTGGAAATTGTGAGCGAATTAAGTTGGAAGACAAATTGCAAAACATACGATAGTAGTACTCAGCGCAGAGCGTACATGGAGAATATTGTGTTTTAATTGTAAAGATCATTTTAATTTTTTAGAGGTTTTACATTGCAGACGGCAGCCAGAATGATTTTTAATCTCCCAAGACATATGCATTCTCAAGATGTTCTTAGAGTTGCTAAATTATTTTTCATGTATAAATTAAGCCTAGTTAAATTAATATATAAGATATACAACGAATTAATAGATCGTTTTCACTGACGTCACATAAAAAAATTGCCTCAAGAAAAGACTGATATTAGTAAAATATTTTTAATGGTGTGTATAGAGCAGGTAAAAATATGTAAATGACCGAAATTTTGGAGCATTAGAGTACTTCCTAACTGAGCTGTCGGACAAATAATATTCAAACGATTTAGTGTAATTTGTATGCGGCGGCCATGTTGGTGTACCACTTTGGTACACCAAGATGGCGGCCGAAAACGTACTCTACAAATAAAGCTGATTTTCCCAGCAATATGATTAGCATTCACTTAAAAACACTTTAGATATCACTTTTAACGTTAAATCAAGTCTAACATTTTAAATTGGCAGAAATATATGGATTTCCATGACATTTAGGAAACACGCTGAGCTGGGCTGTCACAAAATTCAAAATACTCTAACTCAATAACGACTCACCGTATCGACGTAAAATTTTACAAGAATACTGAGTATACCGATACCTAAATTATATTAAAAGAACAGGGTTATAGATCATTTAGTTTAGATTTTAGAATTTTGATGACGTCACGTGAAAACGATCTATAAGCCCAAGGGTTTTTGGGTGGGTTATAACCAAGGGGGCCAAGCCTCCAAATTAAGGATTGCTCCGGAATTTATCCTCTGCATTTATTTGCTCGCAGAAAACTATCAATGTGCTCGCATGATCGAATTGTCAGTTCACTGAAAATTAAATTGCTCCGCCATTTATCATGTTGCAAGGACAACATTTTGTCCCCGCAACACTTATTTTTTCGTGAAATCGGTGCAGCGCACACTATGGGAGTCGTGCAACATGTCCCTGCGACAAGACTCGCATGTAATGCACACTGCAGTATTTTGCAGCGACATGTCCCTGCAAAATGTCTCCTAGTGTGTGCTCACCTTAAAGATTGTCTGGCTGCATGGATATATAGACTGGCCCGAGTGAAAGCCCAGTGGACTCTTGTTATTTATAGAATAGGTATTGCGTAGCATTACCCTGGGTGCCAGAGGTTTTGAGAAGTTTCACGATTAAGAGTAATTTTTCGTTCTAAATGTATATCGTTGAGAAAGTTCAGGGTAGCGTAGCATAGATGTCAAAACAGAATTGAGAGAACGGCTCGTAAGAAAACCAATGGCCCATTACCGACACAAGTGATAAATATGTTAACAACGTATTAACATAAACAGCATTTGGGTATTTCGAATTCAGTTGTTACTAATGTTATAGCAATAAAATTGATTAATAAACCACAAATGTCACAATTGAAAGTGAAGGAAGGATCGAGATGTTTCGTTAGATTAACTTTGTTTATCAACACTGTAGAATACAGCAGCGTTGTTTTGACTCGTTTCGACTCATGACAATGGTAGTTCATTCTTTGAGCAAACTGATTTCTTTAGCCTTCATAGTTGTATTAAATATAACTGACTTTGTTTTTCAGTTGTTGAATTCTCAGGGAATTTGTTCTCACTACAAAGCCTCATCTTGTGAAAACTGCTGCAAAATACTCAGGACAAACTTTGCTGAACAACAGAACGAAACCAATTTAAAATTAAAATTATGCTTAAAAGTTATTATAAATCATAGAAGAAAAAGTAGAAAACAGTTTCGAATCTTATTACAGCCATACAGTCCATTAGAATTAATAGGGTAGATGAACTGTTTGACTTCAGTGTGTTATTTATGTCTAATTCTAACAAATATTCACCAACCCTTCAAAGGAATTCCACGTGCCACTTCCTGCTGTCAAGTTACTTTTCCTTTGTCTGTATTCTGAGAAATCCAGGAAGTTGATTGACCTCTTGCTCTTGTAACGTCGTGTCCGAGTTTACAAAGAGCACAAATTTCTTTTGCTGTACGGGCTCGCGCAATAGACCCGTCCACGGTTTCTTTGAACTTTTGATATAAGTATAACAGCAAAACCTCGATACTGCTGAAAAGAGCCGCCATCTCGAAGTTAGTCAAAATCCCAAATTTGTTTAGACTTCACTGATTTTTGCCTCAAGTGTGTATTATTTTGTATTAGCCAGTCTTTGACATTTCGGTCTTAAGTGTAACAAGAGCCCATCTGGGCTTACACTCGGGCCATTATATATACATCAATGCACCTAAATACTCTTCTAAAGTGAGCACACACCAGCAGATGTTTTGCATGTCTCCTCGTATGACGCACCTTTCTGTCATTAGTGTCCATGAGATTTGAATCATTGAAAATGTAAAAGGGCAGATATGACCTCCTTTAAGATTAACGTTTTTCTTTGGTCCCTTGGTTGTGCAAAGCATTTTTTTATTTGATATTATGCATTGCCAGAATTGTTTTACTATGCTTTACATTTCTGATGGTGTCCGTCCAAGGTATGAATTACAACAGGGCCAGGTTGTTCCAAGACTGATTGGTGTTAATGCATTTTGTTAATTTCCAAGACAACCAGTAGGGTCTGTGCAGAGTTAATGCAAGATTAACATTAATTGGTTTTTGAACAATGCGCGCGGCCCAGCTCTGTTGGGTTAGATGTGTTATGTTTCATAGAATTTATATAATTCCTCTTAATTTGCGATTTGTGTTTTACGAATCCTGCGGTCTGAAATATTGTAGTTGGATTCCCTGTGTAATTATCCACCGTGGTGGAGTATAAGCGATATAAAGGTATTATTTGTTTTTGTTTTGTGCTGAAACTTGGATCTTTTTAAGAAGGGAGTATCTATTGCGGTTACATTATAGAGTGCAGGGTTATTGCAAAAGTATACTTGAAAAGAATTTACAATTGTGGTAAATTCTGTCAAATAGTTCAGATGTATTTCATCAATTCTGTTCTTTGAAATCTTGTCACAAATAAACATCTGGGTCGGGTTGTTCGAAGCAAGGTTAACTTTAGCTCTAGATTAGCGGTAAATCTGTAATTGCAATCTGTACAGTTTAATCCGGGGTTAGCGATTCAACCATGGGTTAGTGCTTATATAACCTAGCTGGCTTCGAACAACCGGGCCTTGAAGAATAAGCTACCCAACTCCAATTTATATGTTGATAATGCCGGAAGTGAACGTTTTACAATAATAATGACTAGAAACATCAGCGCACCATTTCCCAGGGTATTCCTTACACTTTCCTTTTTGCCAGGTAATCATGTCTTCAGGTAATTAATTGCTCACATTCTTTTTATGAAAAACTGAAAATATAAAGTTAAAGCAACTTTTGCAAATTTCAGGTCCCATATAATAGCTTAAACAATTCAGGAATTATAGGCATTTAAAATGTATATAGTTTTACATAAAATTTATTAAACAAGTAGTTGCTATTCTTTTATTCGTAAAATATGAAAAGTAAACAAACTGTTACTTTTGATTCACAAATTAGAGGTACATTGAAATGTCCAAGTGGGGCAGTTGTTAAGCTAAAGTGAGCTCTTCAAGTGTTGCATTATCACATCTTATTGAAACATTTTTCAATACAGAGCAATAACAACGTTATCTGGCACATTCACACTCATTTGGGCAATAGCTAAGTGTGATTGCATGTCACATTTCTTTTCTTTATTTGGCAGTGAGAGTTTAGTCTATTCCATGTGTTCTTGTATTAACTTTATACTGCACATTGTAGTTGAAATCCATGCATGTGGAAATTAAGTTAGTCCAAGTAGATCATGAATTGTCTTTTCTTTTCAAGTGGATCATTGTTGATATATAGCCCATAACTCCATTCCTGGTTAGTAGGTCATAAGCAGCAGACACTTCTTGTATTCAGAGTTCGTTATGACATATTGTGATCTTTTCTGTTAATTAATACATGTAACCTCAATGAAGATTTCAGTCCAGCTCAATAACAAAGTTGCATGTAATCTGCTTCTTGACACACCATATTTGATCAATGTGTGGGTAGGCGTATCTATTCTGTTACATGTATTTCCTTGAAGTTTTCATACTATAGTATGTCATTATCTCTTGCAGTGAAGACTCAAGCTGTTTTATACACAGTCTTGATTTGGATTTGAGTAATCTGTAAAGGAGAACATAATACAAATTTGAGAAAATAACAAAACAATAATACATTACACCAGACTATGGTAAAGTTGTATGACGTGCATGTGAAGTCAATTATACGGTATTTCCCACCCACATCATCACTAATTATACCTCGATCTGTTTAAAAGGTTAGGTTTTTCTCATAGGTTCAATTCATTTACCACATACCTACATGTAGGCCATATGATGTAATTCTTCAGCACCCATACATTCTGGGTGCAGTGTGCACCGTATGGATAGTGCAATATATGCACTATTATTATATACAGGGCAATTCCACATGAGACATGGAAAAATTACAATTTTTAAAATTCAAAATCTGGCAGTCAAAATCAATTTAACTTAAAGCCAATACATTGGGCTATAAGAATCTGAAGTTAAATTGAGGCTGATGGCCACGCCCAAAGTGGGCTGTGCCTATGTTTTTGGTGGTTTTAATTTGCAAAATAAACCATTTTTACTTGCAAATGATTGAATTGTTATAACATAAAGAAAAGGAATGCAGTGAACTTAATACTTAGATGTCAACTATCCATTTGAGTAGGCCTTTCAATGAAAAAAAAAAAAAATCAAAAAATCTTATTTTCTTTGATTTATAAAGACATAAAAATGTGTTGCAGACATGACATTCACGGTATGCCCAAATCAATTCTTTTTTATTTCTACAAATAGATTTTCAACTTTCATATATTGTTTATGCTGCTCTTTTAGTTTGGCATTGTGATAATTTTACCACCCTAATGTGCTCAACTATGTTAATGCATTAAGAGATATTGCGTTGCGGACATGACCGTTGCGGACATGACAATTTTGGAAAAAATCAAAATCCTCTAAAAAACCTACAGATTCACTAACATCTAATGAGATTTAATGAAAGTAATATAAAATGTTAGCTATTATTAGATATAATTACCCACTAGTAGTTATTGTGTTGCAACATGACAATTTTTGAAAAAATATTACATTTTAAAATGTCCTCTACAATTTAACATCATTATTTGTTTAACACATGCTGCAATTAACTAAAAGAAATTTATAATGTTTTATATAAAGACATAAGCTTTTCTGCTCATTTGAACATATCTACAAATTGAGTAGAATGATTTTACTTTTGATATGGTGACGGTTGACATTTTCTTATTGCTTCCAAAACTTTTTTTTGCCGTTTGGAAATATGCAGACCTGAAGTCGTAGCTAGCTTTGTGATAACTGCTTTTCTTTTTCTGGGACTTTTGGGGAGGCAGGACTTCACTTTCCCAACTGCTTTTCCAAGTGCTTGAGGTGTACTATAAACATGTACATCTTCTTCACTGTTGTATTCTTTTGCTTTTTGGTCTTTCTTCTTCATTCTGCTTTTTCTTTTCCTCTCTCTGTTTATCTGCCTCACTCTTTCTAATTCTGATGGAGTTAGAGGTTTTTTCTTGCTTCTTTCAATTCTTTTCCTTTCTTTATCATTTGCTTTGTACACATTGTACTTTTCATAATCTTCTTTTAACTTTTTTCTAAATATTTTCACCCTTTCAGTGCTTGTTTTCGCCATAATTTATATAATTATCAATTGCAATGTGAGACTTCTTTACAGTATTCAAAAGGAAGGAATAATGGTCAGCAGTCTTATGATAAATGTGCATGCTCTAAACAGTGAGCATGTCATTTGAATAGCATACTGCTGGCCACATTTTCGATTTTTTAATGAGCAGCTCAAAACAATAAGAATAAATTCTATAATTATTTTTGCTTTAAATGTGTTGATATTATTTTTTCCTTCAAGAGACTAATTTAAAGTATAATTATACATAAAACAACTGATTTCACTTCACAGACATCAGATGACTAAGTTTTCAATGAAAGAAAAGCATTATTATAAAGTTTCCAAAAATGTCATGTCCGCAACAATTTGTGGTCATGTCCGCAACACAATATTTTGCTTAATAAATCCATTAGAAAAAGGTTTTTTTTTTGGTTTCTTTAACATGACATGTTAAGTACAATTACTACTAAGTTATAGTCAGTGTTGAATATTTCAGAAGGCTTTCAACTCACAGGAAATTTAATTTTCTTAAGCACAACTAGAATGATAGTTGTTTTTTGTGTCATGTCCGCAACACACTTTTTAAAATTATTTACTCCAGAGTTTCAAAAGGTAGTCAAAATGAATTGTAGCTAAAAAGAAGGGATCATTAAAGGTGTTATAAGGAAATGTCTCATTTCCTTCAAAACAATTTGTATCTGGACTTATTGGACATTTAAAATACTAATTTGATCTCCAAATGTCATGTCCGCAACGTGGAATAGCCCACAGTATGTTGATCATAATTAACTAAATAAGAGCATGTCATGACTATGAAATGTAAGAACATAAATATCAAATAGCTGTGTTACTATTGTAAGTACACAACAACATCTACATGACTGAATAAATATCCTTGGTCTAGCTTGATTTTCTTATTCATTAAAAAACAATTATTATTCTTTTAACAACTTTAAACTACAGACTTATGGAAACCTTTGAACTGTTTTTTTTATATAAAAATGATTTACTCTAAAGACCCGTGTATAAGCAGCACCCGTAGATAAGCCGCATCCCAAGTTTAGGAAAAAAACCTTTTTTGAAAAATACAAAACATAATTAGAAAATCTTTTGTCCGACTTCATAAATGCTTATACTTGATGCCAAACTTCTTCAAAAAAAAGAATATTGTTTTGTTGGAGTTCATAAACGCTCATACTTACTTGAAGCAAAACTTCATAAGATTGTCATAAATACATATAATCGCAACTTTAATTGGGCCATTCCATTTAAAATCTGCTCCCCCCTTATTGAGGGGTTCACTTCTGGGGCCCCTGTGATAGATTGGTGGGAATACATGTACCTTCTTGGATACTGTCATATTTAGTCCCCCCTTGGAAAAGAGCATGGAAGCTAGGCCCTCCGGATATTGCTGAACCCCCTTGGATTTCGTGTTTTTTAACCGGCTGCCCCCCCTCCCTTCAGGATATCCATACCCCTCAATAGGCAAGTGTGTTGCACACCCCCTTGGATTTATTGTGCTATTTGACCGCCCCCCCCCCCCCCCCCCCCCCCCCCCGTCCCCACTGGATATCCACACCCCTCAATAGGGGAGGAGCAGTTTTTAAATGGAATGGCCCATTCGATCGAGTTTTGTGTATATTTTATCCTGTAGTCTTTAAATCACTCTAGAATTCTTCCGCTTTTATTCCCCCATTAACTAACAACAATTCCAAGGAACCGCTTTCCTTTAATCGCTAGAGCAAGAAAGGTTTTCTAGCGAAAGTATACTTACAGGAGTAGGTCTGAGGTCCGCCATCTTGGATTTTCATTAACTAGTGCCAATCTCCCACATGTAAAATTGGGAACCGCCTGGTTGTTTAGATGCTTGCTTTGACAAGCGCTGCGAATCATCGTGTTTTGGAAGGTAAATAAGCTTGATAACGTTTAAATATTCATGAAATTCTACTATACTAGGTCTAAGGTAGGTCTTAGAAGATTTTTTGCTTTAATTCTTTCAAATTGCGTGTTTTTTTTCAATGATTATGCTTAAATTGTTATATTACACGATCGGATCCGATTTGAACCTGATTGTAATACAGCCTTACAGGTTCATGAATCATGTTATGTAAATATTTGTCAATGTTGAGTCTCCTTTCTAGGTGTTCTCGTAGATAAGCCGTACCCCCGATTTTTAACGAAAAGTGTGGCTTATTTACGAGTCTGTACGGTAATAAGCTTCCACTTGATATAAATGTTGTTTTTTGTACAACTTGAGTTGTCAAGATTATAAAATATTATTATTTTAACTATATTCAGCTATTTCTTGTTTGTTTTATTTTTCTTCAGTAAGTTTGTTTATCGAAGCCTTAAAAGGGAATCTCGGTTTAAAAACAATATTTGCTCTGAAATGAATGTTGTTTGTTAATGTGTTTGTCTGCAGTAAATTGTACACTAGATTCCATTTATGCACCAATATTTTTATACATAAAACTCATTTGAATTTCCTGCACAGCATTATTGTGACATCATGAGATCCAAGATGGTGCTGTGCAGGAAATTCAAATGAGTTTTATGGATAGGAATATTGGTGCATGAATGACATCTAATGTACACATTACTGTAGAAAAACACAACAATGTATTTAGGCATCCATAACAAACACTTTAGAATAAACATTGTTCTTCAGTCAAGGTTCCCTTTAAGTCTACTATGATATAGTTAGGGTTATGTCAAAGTTACTTGCTATGTAATGTTATTTTTAATATTTTGTATGATTACTTAAATATAACTGATATTTTAATAGCATCATGATCAGAATAGTAAACACTAACAACACTATTCTGGATTATATTAAAGACTGTTGGCCTTAAATAGATATGGTCTAATAAACTTCCAGCTGAAATAAAAGTTGGTTTTTCTACAATTTGTCTATATTCCATTGAATTCATTAATGACATAAGCGGTTTAATATCATTTTCATTTAAGTAATTTATATTAAAATCTCCAAGGACCATATCAATATCATAACTCTTAAGAAGATATTCTATACCAGCTATATATTGCAAGATATTTGAACTGTGCTTTCGATAGAGAAGAAGAAATGATTGAGTTTGTTGGGTCTTAGTATTAATAACAACAAATTTAACTGCATTAACCAATGGGAAATATTCTTGCTCTTTGATTTCTAGATTATTGTTGATACAGATTGCTAGACTGGAGTATTTGTCAGAAACATGGTCTTGCCTGTACAGTGTAAACGGATACAAATTATTTCTAATTTCTCTATCATTGTCATGAGGGAGGAGTTGCGTTTCTGTAAGAGCTATGACGTCACTATTGAAAATATTTGCATCAAATTTGATGTCAATGCTGTGCTTTCTGAGAGATCTTATATTCAAAAGGCATATAGTAAGAAGAGATGAATTATTTTGTGGTGTATTTTGTAGGGTCATACATGTATGTACTGGCTGCATACTTATCAATGAAATGTTTCTCAGTCTTTCATATTCTTCTTGAACTCTAGAATTTGCTTTTATATGTTTGTTCTGAATTTGTCCCAAAATATGAATTCCTGCTAAGGAGGTTGAACGACTCAATGCAACATAAATCTGTCCATAGTTGAATGCTCTTTGCTTATTTAAATTGAAACTGATAACAACATTGTTTAATGTTAGTCCTTGTACTTTGTGTATAGTACATGCCCATGCTAGTGTTAATGGAAATTGTATTCTTTGTATTTCTGGAGATGAGGCTTTCCCTGGTCTTACTTTTATTCTTGTTAACACAGGTTCGATAGGTACAGCTCTGTTTTCTCTGTCAAAAGGGTTTGGACATTTTTCAATAGATTTCCTTCCAGCTTCATCATCATCAAACTTAACATAGACCATAGTTGGCTTTTGGGTATTTTGATTGATTTTAATTTTAACTACAGTTCCCATTTGGCCATTAATGAGTCTATCTGCAATGTCAATGTTAGTAGTCAACATTATTCTGGCACTTTGTTTGACAAGTATTTCAGAATCAAGTCCACCTGTTTCAGATCTTCCTCTTGATAAAACTCTATTAATGTCTTGTCTTGTGACATTTTGTGGGTACTGATCTATTGCCTTAAGAATGAACTGTGGTGAAGGTATTTCCTCTAATTTTGTAAGATTGTATTCATTAACAGGTTTATTCTCAGCCCATATGTGTAATGCATCTGATGGATAATTATCATCTGTTGGTGTTATTGATCTAGATTGAATGCACTGGATATCTTCTTCACTTTGGGAACCTGTCCTGAATCTGTTTAAAAGTCCAGTAAATGCCTTGTCATCTTTTTGTCTCATAATTTCAGTGAGCTCTATTAATGTAAAAACTTGCCATGGATGACATAGATTGAAAGTGTCATTTTTGTAGTCCTCAAAAATATGTTTCCTACGTATTGGAGGCAATTGATATAGATCACCTACAACAATGATGCTTATACCAGCAAACAGTTCAGAGTTAGAGGTACCAAATATTTCTTTTAATCTTTGATGGATGTTAAGTAAGGTAGTATTTGCAACCATGGAAATCTCATCTATTATTATCAGTTTGAGTTCTGCTAATGACAGTCTTAGCTGTGTTTTCTTTTGATCTGACATTGCAGGTACATTATCTCCTGTTTCTTTGGGAATTGCTAAAGCAGTATTTATTGTTGTTCCATTAATGTTAATAGCTGCTACACCTGTTGGAGCCATTAAAAGAACTGTAGGTAATTCAGGGTTGATAGGAGCATGTCTGAATGTTTTTATTGCAGTGTGGTAAATTGCTTTAATCAAGTGGCTTTTACCTGCACCGGCTCCACCACTTACAAATAGATAGATTGGTTCCACTTTTTCTGGTTTTTGGCTATTCATATTTTTCATTTTATTTCTACACCAGGAGAGAACATTATCATAGGCATAGCGTTGTTCATTGTTTAACGATCTAACAGAGTCACGAAGTGTGTCATCAGCGATTTCTGCAGGTAAGTTGTGAATTGTTATTCCTGATGACAATTGTTGGTTAGATTCAAACGTGGAAGCAAGATCTGAAGGTAATTGTTCATTAAATGATTCTTCAGGTATTGAGTCATCTTGTACATCTGCATAGAAATCAGAATTTTCTTGATCATTGATGGCATCATATGAATGTGTGATATTACCTTGGTTTTGTCTTAGATATTCAAATGCATCTGCAAGAGCTTGTGCATCAGGCTCAAATATTGCTCTATTGTGTTCTACAACTGCTCTAACATCAGACTCATAAAATTTTGATGCATATGATTGATTTGCACCTGCAAGATTATTCTCTACTCTCCATGGGTAATACAGCATCAGCAAATGGTGAAAAAAGTGTTCAGGTTCTTTTGTCTTGTTTGGGGTGTGGTATCTTATAACAGCTTTTATTTTTCTACATTTCATCACCTCATTAGTACTCATCAATCTTATTCGATGTGGGAGCAAGTTGTCATTTACAGTAGAATGTTGTAATTCAATGACTTCATCAGTGAGAACCTCTGGCTGGGTATCATTTGTCAGCTCACAGTCTTTTCTATACTCTTTGTAATAGTAGGCAGCAAACTCAGCTAGACAAAGTTTATCAACTACAGGTATAGAGTTTGGTCTATTAGGGTAACGCTCAATTATGTTGGACTTGAATATATCTGTACTATTGTCATCTAATTCATCTAGTTCCTGTTGGGTCTTTGCAACTCGTATTCTTTTCTCTGGTAAATCTGTACTAACAAACACTGTCGCTGGGAAGATTTTTCGTAACCACAATTCAGGCATACATCTGTAAACACATTCTTGTGAACTAACTTCTCTTGTTGAGAGAAAAGCAGCACCTATTTTTTTCAAACCATCTCTGATATTCATATTTGAAGTTTTGGCCTCTTTTGCTGCATTCATAATAGCTTGTGAACATTCAGTTTCATCTTTTGTGAAATATGAGCATACATATGTTATACATTTGTAATGATTAAAAACAGGTTGCAAGTCAACATTTGCAGCAAATCCCTTTATACCTGCCACAAAGTAGTTGTTAATAAAACAGCTGTCTAGTGGCCTTTTGAGGTGCAATTCATAGTCAGCATCAGGTGATATTGATAATGCCCAATAATATTGATCTTCTGATATACCTATAGAACTGAAAATATCAGCTTCAGTTAAATTGGGGTCATAATCTGGTTTACTGGGATTCAATACATTGTCAATTTTTTCCTTTACTGAAGTAAGGATTTCCTTTTGTCTGTAAAGGGATCTTTCCTTTATTTCTTCATCTAGATCATCAGAAAGTGGTTCCGCTACAATTGTTCTGTTTGTGAAAAACTGACCAAAGTTAAATCTACATCGAACATTTTTGTATTTTCTACAGGTTTTTGAATGGTTGTGCTTTTGATAAGTTTTAACCAGATTATACAGTTGAGGATCAATTTCCTCATTTGGTAGATAGGCCTGTACATGCTTATCTATAAAATTTATATAGGTTTGTTTATTGTCTTGTCAGGGCTTATGGAATTATGCGCGGATGCGGACCCGCATAATTTGGCTTGCTCCGCATAATCCGCATAATCTGCCAATTCCCGCATAATCCCGCATAATTTGGAGAAATTTATAGAAAATCATAAAACGGGTATCTATTTTCGCTATTTCTCAAAGACTCTTACCCAATCTATCCGAAGTTAACAGTAGATTTCCTTCCCAAATCGTCGAACATTGATATATGAGCAATCGAAACGACGATTCACAACGGGAATAACAAGGCGTTGTATGTTGAAAACCGTGGGGGCCTGTTGTCTAAATTTCGATAGAACGTGTCTCATTATTGGTGGAAAATCTAGAGACAAGGTTTCCTAAGTGGTGAATCACAATTTGGAATAGAAAAAAACTCTGTTTTTACGTTTTCAGCGGGAAAACGTGCATTCTTTTCAGATCAAGTTCCTCCATAGCGTTTTGCGAGTTTAATTATGGTTTAAAAACATGGATAATTTGTTGTAAGAGAATCAACAGAGGAAATTAAACGGAAACGTCACGAAGCGATAAATGTTTCAGCTCTAAAACTGTTATGCATGAGTCAACTTAAACCCCCACCCCCCCCCAACCCGGGACAAGGTGGGGATTTGTTTTCTCCCCTTCACAAAAAAGGACAAATACCCCACCCCCTGGGGCAACATTTTCACTACAAAGTTAACAAAATACCCCCACCCCTGATAACACTTTGTTGGATGAGTATAAGAGACTCCTAGACATTCTGTTCACCTCCATGACTTGTGCAACCCTCTGGGGCAAGCATATGAACAAAACCTCCCCAATGCCCCAGGGTGTGGGGCAGGTATTTTCATCCAATCCCCTACTAATCCCCACGTTTCTCCCACCTTGTCCCGGGTTGGGGGGGGTGGGGGTTTAAGTTGACTCATGCATTAGTGCAGACAGCTGTCTATGTGGACATGATCGTCGAAGACTATAGCTAGGCCTAGACAGAATAAATGTAAAGGAAATATCAACTTGCGTTTATTAGTCTATGCTCATACGGTACGTCGAACGGCGTTTTCGCGTATGCTGCGTAAGCTCTAGTAACGACCGCTACTATTAATTCTTGTTTTGGGTCAGTTAAATTCTGTACAGTATTTAAAAATTGATTCAAAAAGCGACGGCACCCCCATCAGTTAAACCTTAGTCCCTTACCGCTAAATTGGTTAGCGGTCTGTCAAAGTAACGTGTCGATTTCCGCATCTGCAATAAGGCGACAACTACAACAGCATTTCAAAAACCTGCTTGGTTTTTGTTTCCTGGTTTTCTTACTGAAATGATAATTACGTCTTTTGAAGACATTTCTACAAAGTAGATAACATTTTCATACTAACGTGAAATAAAACCTATGACCATAACGCTAGTAAACTAGGCTTGATAATCTTGCTGCATCAAGAATTTTACGAATACTTAGGATCAGTTGACGTTTAACATAGACTTTCTAGTACATAGATTTGAACACAAAGGGATACTAGTTAAAATGGATTTGAGACAATTAACCATCTCTCTTATTCAACTTGCGGCTTTTTTGAAGTGAAACACGATAACATAAATTTGTGCTAAAAAATGTATGACGTCATCCCGCATAATTTCCCGCATAATTTGCGATGTTTCCCGCATAATTCGCCAAAAAATCCCGCATAATTTTGATTTTTTTTTCGCATCCTACCATAAGCACTGTCTTGTGTTAATTTTGGACAGTCTGAAGTCCATATCAATGCATGTAAGTGAGGAGAGCCTCTCATTTGAAATTCAATACGAAGAGCATAATAAACTATTTTACCTATTGGATTTGCATTGCTAAGTAAAACCTGTGTGAAAAATGTTTCAACTCTATACTGAAAATGTTTAGCAACCACAACAGGATTCAAATTTAGCATTGAGCATTTCTCGTTGTACGATAAAGCATCAACTTGTTCATTAGTCATATGCATGCCTTTTATTCTAGCAATAATCTGAAACAGCTCAGGCCATCTAAGATCAGCACATGATAAGGTCATGAACCATGTTGGAATACCAAGTTGTTTTACCATGGCAACTATTTCATACATAAACTTTTGCCAGTAAGGTGGGGTGCCTGGAATTTGTCTCAAAAATAAATATGCCTGATCTTGACAAATAAGATTTTGTAAGCTTTGGGTATTTGATCTTAATTCAGAAACAGTGAGTGAGTGTCCACTAACTTTTTTTAGAGCAATATTAATACTGTCTGACACTTTCTTTTGTTCAATTATGAACTGTGCAAAGAAAAGATACTCTGGATTGGTTGCAAATCTACCACTATAATGTAACAGTCGTGCATTGAAGTATTTTACAGGTGTCAACTTAATTTCTCTTTCTGCATTATAACCAAATCTTCCTTTAGGGAATAATACTGGGAATGCTAACTCTTCACATTGTTTGTCCATCATGAATGATACAGGATGTTTGTTTTCTCCTGGTGCAATATTATATATTTCAGTTCCTCTTGAAACATTTTCCTTTTCGTCTACAGTAACAGGATAATCTGGTAAGACAGATTGTAGACATGTCTCATTAGTTGGTGCTCTGTGTTCATTTAGTGGATCATCATTCTCTTCATGTGCATTGTCTATATTAATCTGTTTATAAGTGATATCATCTACACGGTTTACCTCATTATTCACAATAATGTCTGTCGGTACATCTGAAGTAGATTCACTCTGTTGTAAAGATATAAGACTTATTTCTATATTGTCAATGTCTATTCTTATTGAATTGTACAATGCATTGTGTATTCTCAGCCAGTTGAGTGCATTGAGTATAAATTGAGGACGCACTGCTTGAAAGTACACATGACCTCTGAATTCAAGTTTTCTTTTCAGTTTTAACATGATAATACCTGATCTTTCAGGAGGACGTGGTAAAATGTTACATGTCTGTTCACATTCAACAGGGACATTGCAAATAGCTCCTTTGATTTTTCTTTGTTGGCCTTTTGGCATTACAATTATTTTCTCAAAAACAATTCGCTGTGCTATAAGTATTTGTTCAAGTTTTTCTAAGACTGCAAGTGCTGGAGGTATTTCATCAACAGTCATTTTATTAGATACAGCTTGGCATGGTGTTTTTCCTTTCAGCACCTTTAAATGACAAGTTTTACAAATGTAATGTCTGTCATCAAATGACTTTTTATCAGTAAAAGCATACTCAATCTTATACTTACTTTTCTTCAACTCAATCACCGACTTTCTGTAAAGTATTCTGTGGCACACAGAGCATACATAATATGGACCCTCCTTTATTTTATTTTGAAAATTCGAAATGTAATGATCTATGCCATAGTTAAAGGTCTTTTTGGTTAGTCTGGCAATTTTTTGTTGTTCTTTCATTTTGGAATCGCATAATCTGTATTTTTCTGTACAGGTTGAAAGTAATTTAACCTTTTTTACTGAGTCCATTGATCTGTATTGCTCAGCATAATTTTCCAGTAATTTATCCTTTTCTGCTGAGTCCATTGATCTGTATTTTTCTGCATAATTTTCAAGTAATTCATCCTTTTCTTCTGGATCCATTGATCTGTATTGCTCAGCATAAGTTTCAAGTAATTTATCCTTTTCTGCTGAGTCCATTGATCTGTATTTTTTTGCATAACTTTCCAGTAATTTATCCTTATCTGCTGGGTCCGTTGATATATATTTCTCAGCATAAGTTTCAAGTAATTGATATTTTTCTGTTGGATCCAGTGATCTGTATCTCTCTCTTTGATTTTCTAGCATCACCTTTTTCTTTGGAGGTTCCATGTGTGTATAATAGCACTGGGCTCTTTTTGTAATTACTCTTTTTTGTTTTCCTGACTTATACTTTCTCATAATCTTTTGCCGTTCAGTATTTGTCAACTGACAGAAACATGATAAAAAAGTAACGGTATATGCTTTTTCAAAACAATCAGGTCTGTCTGTTACAATATTGAAAAGAGTTTGAATAAGAGAGTCAGCATCACACACCGAGTCATGCTTGTTAATCTTTTGACTGCCGTCATACATGTATGCTATGATGAAATACTTTAAAGCCATTGCATTTTTTGCTCAGCACACAACTTATGCAACAGTCTGAGAAGCATAGGAAAAAGTCAGTTATTGTCTCATTGGTATTTTCTATAATTAACCTTTGAAGAAATAAATTAGAATCAGAATTATGTGACAGTATTCCCTGGTACTTTGACCTATATTGTACACTTATATGAGCATCATATACTTTAAGTATGCTTGGCAATTCATTTACATCATTATTTACCAATTCATTGTAAAATACATTGGCATGCTCAAATATAGCATCTAATGTAACGGAATTCCAGTAACAACATGGCTTGATGATAGCAAAACATATTGAGTAAAATGATATGGCACAACATTGTTTAATCTGTCCAACATGTATGTTTCCATTGTTTATATCAACATTCTGGTCAGTTGATGCAATATGTTGTTCAGTAGCACTTGAAACACATTCATTTTGTATAACTTCAACATGCACACCTTTAAGCTCAAATAAAACACCATTTGTATATAACAATTGGAAATATTCCTTTAAATCATTTAAAGTTTGCACTTCCAACAGTACACATGTTCCTTCACTATGAATCATGCCAAATGAATCTCTACCATGGGAGTCAAATATTTTAAATTTAGCATCTAAAGTACAGTAAATACCAACAGCCACAGATCCTATTGTTAAAACAAAGGAATTAAAAGTTTCTTGGATTAAAGAATGCAAAGCATCATCCAATGGCATACAGTATGGAAAGTGTGCGATTGAAGAAGCTCCATGTAACCTTCCTGTATAACTTTCACTGTACTGAAGTCGATAGTTAGAGTCAAACATTGTTACCATAGTAGGTAATTCTGTTAGCATTAAATATGACTGATGAGATAATCTCAATAAGTTAGAATATAATTCATTACCGATATTCATAACCTGATCTAAGTCTTTCGACGAGGTGATTGAATATCTATTGTTATAGATAAGAGCACATAAACTCATTGCAACACACTGTTGTCCTGCATTCAAGCCAAATACTGACACATTACCTTGGCAGTAAGATGCATGAATTGTCTTACTAGGGTTAATATGAGGACCTGGTTTTTTTTCTACATCTCTAGAAAGACAGAAGTGACAATAATTCATTCTGTGATTAAGATTCTTGTAAACAGCTACTTGTAAATTGCTATTACTAGAAGCTTCACACTCTACATTTCTGACCAAATTACCTGCATCAATCTTATAGCCAGTATAATGATCAAACACTGAAACATTCCCTTGACAATAAAGTGCTACAACAGTCATATCTGAGTGTATAAGAACAGGTCTGGGTTCTGTTTCAATGTCATGGCATAATAACATTCTACAATATTTTTTCTTGTGGTTTTTACTTTTGTAAATATAGAGTATTGTATTCCTAGTACAATGATGCATTTCAATGCAAGATTTTAACTTTTCTTTAAACATAACATAACTAACTAGTTTCTGCTTATTCGATTTTGTATGCTTCGTCTTCATAAAAACCTTTGTGCCTTTCAATTTAAACTTGTTGTGTTTTGATTGCCTCATTCTAGAATTTCTCTGATGAGAGCTCGAGAAATAATTATTGAAACTCTCTTTCCTATTAAGTTTACAAACCTTGATGTATTGGTGAATATTCGATGATTTTGGATAATGTTTTGCTATGTACACGCGAACAGGTTTCCTGAACTTTCTACTTTTGTTAAAAACACGCTTCAGATCTTTCAGTGGCAGACGACTTGGTTCACGTGACCTAATATGAGTAATAACATGTTTTCTCCTTTTGACTTTCTCAGTACAACTGGTACTAGCAATGAATTTAGCGTAGCGAGATCTACAGTCCTCTTTATGCTGATTGACCACTTTGTCTTCAGATACATTTATGTTTACCATTTCTTCAGCCTCCGATCTGACATGTTTTCTCCTTTTAAATTTCTCAGTACAACTAGTACTAGCAATGAATTTCGCGTAGCGAGATCTACAGTCTTCTTTAAGCTGTTTATCCACTTTGTGTTCATATAAATTTATGTTTACCATTTCTTCAGCCTCCGATCCGGATGTTTTGTTGATATTTAAGATATATACAAGTTGCATTTCCCATAAGATTAACATCATTCCCAGGCAAAGCTTCGTCAAATTCAAACAGATAATCGCTGTTACAAAACACAACGTACAGAATACTAGAATATATTTGAGCATGAACACTCTGTATAGATTACTCACATTACAATCATACACAGTAATCCACAAAAAAAGACCAAAGCAAATCTTTAATTTAAACTTAATTTTACCTTCAGAGTTGAATAGTGCTTGTCTCATCATAATTCTGTGCGGAATGTGTATATTTCTGCCTTCGTGTATACTGTTAACGTTGCTCTCACAGTTCAGGAATTCAGATGTTTTCACACTTCGATAGAGTACAGCAAGCTATAACTGCTCAACCACAATATATATATTTGCTAGTAAATCGCTATATTTCGCTATATTTCGCTATAAATCAGCTATTCAGTCTTGTATAGTATAACGTACACAAGTCTTTATACGAGATCGGTAAACCGGCCAAAAACACGGTCAAAATTATTTTAGTGTTAGCCTACCGATCACGGTGTTTGCACTGGTATGTACTATGACCGAAAGTAAAATGAAATATGGCATAAAACCTACCAAACGTACCTCAAACTAGCCTTATGTGCGAGTCAGCTCGCAGCGCTGAAGACGGTGCTTGTGATTGGCTCTCGCTCGCTCAAGTTATTTCGATAGATGATTGTATATTAATCATTATCTTTGTCTCTCACCAGTTCGTGCTCACTGCTGGTAGCGCACGGCGTTAGGGTTAGGTAGCACAGCGTAGCACGGGAGCCGTAGCACGGCGTAGTACTGACATGGTAGCAAAGGGTAGCACGGCGCTCTAGTACACGGTAGCACAGCGTAGTACAGGTTAGCAAAGGGTAGTACGGCGCTCTAGTACACGGTAGCACGGCGTAGTACATGGTAGCAAAGGGTAGCACGGCGTAGTACATGGTAGCACGGCGTAGCAAAGGGTAGCACGACGTAGCACGGCGCTCTAGTACATGGTAGCACAGCGTAGCACGGCGTAGTACATGGTAGCAAAGGATAGCACGGCGTAGTACATGGTAGCAAAGGGTAGCACGGCGCTCTAGTACATGGTAGCACAGCGTAGCACGGCGTAGTACATGGTAGCAAAGGGTAGCACGGCGTAGTACATGCTAGCACGGCGTAGCAAAGGGTAGTACGGCGTAGTACATGGTAGCAAAGGGTAGCAAAGGGTAGTACGGCGTAGTACATGGTAGCAAAGAGTAGCAAAGGGTAGCACGGCGTAGTACATGGTAGCAAAGGGTAGCACGGCGTAGTACATGGTAGCAAAGGGTAGCACGGCGTAGTACATGGTAGTAAAGGGTAGCAAAGGGTAGCACGGCGTAGTACATGGTAGCAAAGGGTAGCACGGCGCTCTAGTACATGGTAGCACAGCGTAGCACGGCGTAGTACATGGTAGCAAAGGGTAGCACGGCGTAGTACATGCTAGCACGGCGTAGCAAAGGGTAGTACGGCGTAGTACATGGTAGCAAAGGGTAGCAAAGGGTAGCACGGCGTAGTACATGGTAGCAAAGGGTAGCAAAGGGTAGCACGGCGTAGTACATGGTAGTAAAGGGTAGCAAAGGGTAGCACGGCGTAGTACATGGTAGCAAAGGGTAGCACGGCGCTCTAGTACATGGTAGCACAGCGTAGCACGGCGTAGTACATGGTAGCAAAGGGTAGCACGGCGTAGTACATGGTAGCAAAGGGTAGCAAAGGGTAGCACGGCGTAGTACATGGTAGCAAAGGGTAGCAAAGGGTAGCACGGCGTAGTACATGGTAGTAAAGGGTAGCAAAGGGTAGCACGGCGTAGTACATGGTAGCAAAGGGTAGCAAAGGGTAGTACGGCGTAGTACATGGTAGCAAAGAGTAGCAAAGGGTAGCACGGCGTAGTACATGGTAGCAAAGGGTAGCAAAGGGTAGCACGGCGTAGTACATGGTAGCATAGCGTAGTACACGGTAGCAAAGGGTAAGCACGGCGTAGTACATGGTAGCAAAAGGTAGCACAGTGGAGTACATGGTAGCACATGAATGATGTTAGCGATATACAGACTGATTGCTGGGAACACAGCTATCTGGGGGCGGCCTCCACCTCCTCGGAACCTGAAATACTGAGCCGGAAATACTACTGGCTATCAAAGAATGCCTAACCCTGAACAATACCGGCCTAACCCTCAAATGGAATTCTTTGTCAGTGTAACCCTAACGGGGTCCAATAAAATGCAAGGCTTTGAGAGGTGAAGGCCTGCTGGCTATCTGAAGCTTTCGTGTACATCAATGCCGGTAATGTTGTTGAAATTTCCATGGTCAAATAAAGATTGATTCATTCATTCGTTCACTAGTATAATATGACAAAATATGTGAGCATGAAAAACAAATTTTCAACCCTTAAATGCTAAGTATTTTTTTCAGGTAACACATGTGTAGTGCTGAGTGATTTTTGTAGCTTTTTTAATGTTCTACAGCTTCAGGAGTGTTTTTGTCAGACTACAGAACACAGCAAATCCTGTTTTGCGAACGTAGTGCACAAACCGTTACGTATCTCTACCGCTAGGGGAAGCTAGTCGTTCTTGTTTTTACGTTCTCCTCTTCAGTTCTGTTGCCCCAGGACACGTCCAAGAAGGCATTGTGACATCGTCAACAAAGTCTTGGAGTTCTCTATCAATTATATCTTGAAAAAATAGTCAACTACTACACAAAATCTGCCATTTCGTGAAGAAACCATTGGCGTTAGTTCTACTTCTAAAAACCAATAATCAGAGCGCGCATTTGTGAAATATGCCCGTCATCTCCATGATCTACACTCTCGCAAAGTTACGGCCTTTGATCAATAATAATAATAATAATAATAATAATATTTTGACAGGAAAGCTCCACTCACAATTTGTGATTTTCATGGAGGTCCTGTATTAAAAATATATATTTCACTAATATATGGAAAACAGAAAAGATAAATGGTTGAAATAAAATAGAAATAGAACAAGGATTATTATGAAATTACGTTATGTGCCAGTAAGATTTAAAAATTGATAATGTAGTTGATTGCATAACTTCAGAGTCTAAAGAGTTCCAGTCTAATAGAGCATGGTAGGTAAACTTCAATCATAGCGCACGTTAGTAAATATCTATTACATATTATCGCTGCAAGTTTGAAAGTACGTCGATGTCTGTTTGTTAGTTTGTTTTTCTGTATGTCCGGATTATTTATGAGTCAAGTCTGGTGAGAAAGTGAGCACGTGAGCTAGCCGTTATAGCTAGCGAGCACGGAGGGTACAAAGTACAGGTTGCAGGTTGACAAATGAGTAGTATAGTCGGCGTCAAAATAATACCACTTTTTCTTGCACAAGAAAACTCAAAAAGTTGTAATGTTATGGACGCCTTTTTTCTTGCACAAGGGCGTCATAAAGTGAATTCAGAAATCCACTTCATGACGCCCTTGTGCAAGAAAGAAGGCGTCCATAACAGCAACTTTTTAAGTTTTCTTGTGCAACAAAAAGTTGTATTATTTTGACGCCGACTATACTACTAGGGGTAACTAAGGGTCATCCAAAGTGTCACTAGACATTCTTGTACATAAAATCCAACTTGATAATCCTATTAGAGATATGATTACATATAGTTATATCGCCGCAACATCCTTACACATAAAAATCCAAAACTCGAGTATCTGTTAAAGCTATCCTAACGTATAGTTATATCGAAGGGAGAATGGTGAGACCACGTAGTGAACCACTTCCACGGAGTCTAGCTCGAGAGGCAGGTGCCATTCTAGAGGAGAGAGATGGAATGCTCGAGGGAGTGGAGATAGGTCGCCGTACTATCCGATGGCGCTTCTTCCAAGGTGTGGCAGGAGATTTGACCCCTAGGATCATGGAAAAGTTAGTTGCAAAGGTAACCACCAGCTTCTACCTGCGCTACAGCTACACCTATCGCATTCGCAATGTCAACGACGGACGCGTGATACTATTCTCCAAGACTGTCCCAGGCTCTCCATGGGTGAACATCCTAGAAGATGCAGAAGAGTGGCTCAATAGCAAGGAGACAGCTCGTTTGAATCCCGACAACATCAATCGACCAAATACCCAATGGGCCTTCGTACGTTGGATATACGTAGATGTAAAAGTTGTGATCGATCGTCAGCTTCTGTTGGGAACAGGTCCACTGCCCCAATGGCTTCGCCAGATAAAAGAAATGTTTGCCCTTGATCGATATGGCGACAATCTATGTCTTTGGCGCTGCCTTGCTATGCATGAAGGAGCAAGAGTAGATAGGTGTTGCGTCAAAGCTCGAAAACTTGCCCAGGACTTCTATCGCCTGACAGCGCTCACACAAGACGTTCCCAGAACTTCCTTAGACCAGCTGGAGGAAGTCGAGTTGCACTTTAGAATCGGTATTCGGGTGTATGAACCCACGGAGGATGGCGCTTGGCATCTGACGCGACATGCAGCTCACTACAAGCATACGATGACGATTGGGATATACGACGGACATGCCTTCTACATCAAGAACATCAACAAGCTAGGGCACATCTACGTATGTAATGACTGTAAGCAACGGTTCACGAAAGCCTCAGACCTTCACCGCCATGCAGATCGTTGCAGTCGTGGAGAAACAAAGATTGTTTGCCCCGGAAAAGTAATCACAGTACCCCAGTCGGCATACGAAAAAGCCTTCTGGCCAGAGAGCACCGCTAGCAAAGTCGCTCTATGCTGGTTGGAACGCGAAACCGAAAGGATTGGACAACACATTCATCATGCAGCTTGTGGGCATGGTGGAGAGCATTGGATCGAAGGAGCACCGGTCGACGGCTACGAACCTCTTTCGAAAACCATCTTCCAATTTCATGGATGCTATTTCCATGGCTGCCCGAAATGCTTCCCTAGGGAAAGGAGGCTCTATCTCAAGACCTGTGAAAGAACGGCAAAGCTACAAGGAGCTGGTTATACAGTAGTGGAAGCTTGGGGCTGCTCCACAAAGAAGAAGAACAAACCGGTTCCCACACCAACGCAAACTGTCTACCCACACTTCATAGTTTACGATTTCGAAGCCTATCTCGACACGACAAAAGGAAGACAACCAACAGACCACCTGACCATCGAAAACGTCCACGTTCCAATATCAGTATCGATTGCCGACACGTACAATCGAAAGCCAACCCACATCTGTCGACGCAATCCAAAAGAACTCATTGAAGCCTTCGTCGAAGAACTCCAGCAAAGAGCAGAGACAATCCAAGTAGCTATGGCAAGATGGTACCAGCTCGATAAGCCCAAATTCTCCTTCGACACCCTACCAAAGAAACAACAAGCTAAGATCGACGAATGGATCGGTCAAGTTCCAGTAGTGGGATTCAACTCTGGCAGGTACGATCTTAATCTGATCAGGGAGCACTTCGTAGGAACCATTGCCGACACCTGTTCAAAGATCCTGGTAGCAAAGAAAGCCAATTCCACTATGTTCCTATTGACCCCAGAATTTCGTTTCCTCGACGTGATGAATTATCTTGGCCCAGGTACTTCCTACGAACGTTGGGTCGCTGCCTATGGCTGTGAGTTGCAAAAGAGTTTCTTCCCATATGAGTGGTTCGACTCTCCCGACAAGTTGGATCACGTTGGATTACCAGACTATCCAGAGTGGGGTTCGAAGTTGAAAAGAGAACACCTACTATCTAGGGAAGAGTTCGAAGACTGCAAGCGCACCTTTCTCGACAAAGGAATGGAAACCTTTGCAGACTGGCTAAGATACTACAACAACCTAGATGTAGTTCCATTCCTAGAGGCACTCGAAAAGATGCGAGATTTCTATCACGAGAAAGGAGTAGACATGCTGAAAGACGCAGTGTCCATTCCAGGAGTCTCACTACAGTTCCTGCTTCGAGGTAGTGTAGAAAGGGGAGCTGAGATGCACGCTCCAAGTAAGGAAGCCTACCACATGCTGAAAGACGCTGTCGTGGGAGGTCCAAGCATAGTGTTCACCAGACTCCACGAAGCGGGAAAAACTAAGATTCGTAGTCATCAGGGAGGAACTAAGATTTGTCGTAAGATTCTTGGATACGATGCCAACGCCCTATATCTTTCTACCATGGAATTCGAAATGCCTTGTGGAAAAGAAAAGGTTGTGCACTATGACGATCCAGGTCCAGCCACCGAAGGATTCATTGAATGTCTACGTGGTGGAACGTGGTTTGGATATGCAGAAGTAGACATCGAGATACCAAAGAAATTGTGGAAGGAATTTGAGGAGATGCCACCCTTCTTCTACAACAAGAAAATCCCCAAGGAAGCAATTCCTCCACAAATGTTGACCTACCTTGAGAAGACAGGTAGAAAGCTCAGCGAGGAAACGAAGCTAGTTGGGAGTCTCTCTGGAAAGAAGTTGCTCCTCTATGAACCTCTTCTACTTTGGTATCTAGACCATGGCGCAGTGATCACTGCTGTCTACCGCACGATAGATTACGAACCCAAAGCAATCTTCGGTTGGTTCGTAGACCAGGTCACCGAGGCACGTCGTATGGGAGATGAAGACAAAGGTGAGGCTTTGCTGGCAGATGTGTTCAAGCTGCTAGGAAACAGCGCCTATGGAAAGTTGCTCGAAGACTTGGGACGCCAAACAAAGGTCACCTATACAAAAGATGAGAAGGTTGTGGACAAGGCATTGCGAAGTGTTTGGTTCGAAGACCTGGAAGAGATTGGCGAGGCATACGAACTTGAGAGTAGGAAGGACCAGATCCGAATCAAACGCCCTTTCCAAGTAGGTATCGCTGTTTACCAGCTCGCAAAGCTGCGTATGCTTGAGTTCTACTACGACTTCCTCGACAAGTACATCGATCGCAAGGATTTCGAATATATACAGATGGACACGGACAGTGCGTACATTGCCATCTCTGGAAACAGCATAGATGAAGTTGTACGATCGGAACTACGAGAGGATTTCGAAGCCGAAAGGAAGGAATGGCTAGCTTGGGACGAATGGAGCAGTCGTACGCCAGGACTCTTCAAACTCGAATTCGAAGGACAGCGCGCCATTGCCCTATGCTCAAAAGCCTACTACGTCGATACGGGTGGCAGCAAGAAGTATTCCGCTAAAGGTATGTCTAGGCGGCACAACGACATTTCGTGGGATCGATTCGAAGCAGCCCTCCAGGGTAGTATTGACATAGCGAAGAACCGAGGCTTCCGACTATTGCCAGAAGGTATAACGACCTACGAACAACGGAAGCTTGGGCTATCGGCTTACTACGACAAAAGACGCGTTCTTCCCGATGGAATCCACACCGAGCCAATAGAGTACGCTGTCTAGCGCTTGGGTACAAACAGAATTCCTTTTGGTGGTAGTTCCGTATCCCTAGGAACGACTTGTAGCTCTTCACGAACGAATCCACGTTTGGGTGCATCCTTCTCCCCTTCTCGCTTCGCAAGGTAGTACAGCACAGGCTGTCCCGAAGATACTACACTTCGCGAAATGGTGTATATCTGCAAACTCCACACAGGATCAGTAGCTCTACGTTTTTCACCTCCTTCCAATTCTCCTGGTGCATAGAGATATCGAACTAGAACGTCGAATGGTAGACGCTCTTCTCTCAATCCAACGGTTCGCGAATACGTAGGAGTCTTCAGATCTACTTGTTGCGCCACTACAGAATTCGAAGGCTCTTTACCAGTCAACCGAGTCACCTCACTGTTCATGGCTTTGATAACCATTGGTAAACGAACTACCCATTCTCTACTACGCTCATCTGATCCTTCCGAAGTAAGTACCATCTCTTGTGCATATTGATATCCAAACAATCTCTCAGCTAGAGTCCTATTTGCTCTTTCAACAAAACTTTGCGCTCTATGATTACCAGCCTCACCTCGTTGAACTTTCGTACCATGTAGTTCTAGAGTTTCAGACATACGCCCCATGAATTCTCTACCAGGATCTACTTGAAAAGTCTTTGGCCATTCTAGTGGACTACGTTTATAGATTCGTTCAAATGCCGCAGAAACTTCACCACTATCTTTAGATGCCAAAGGTTCGGCTTCTTTGTATCGAGAAGCTACGTCGATTACTACCAATGCGTACTTGTATAGCTTCCGTCCACGCCCAGGTCGATCGTGTGGTAGAAATATCAAATCAGCTTGGTGGACTTCATTCGGTTTCGATACAGTCCAATGCGGTCGTGGAATGTGTTTTGGTGGTGGTAGATATATTTGCCACATAGATTGCTTTTCCAACCAACTCCTAGCCACGTCTTCTGATGCTTTCGCTGCTACCGATAGCTTACCAATTGCAGAGTGACCTTTCCAATAGCCCATAGGACCATAGAAGATATTCGCAAGTTTAGAATCCATCATACATCTATACGTTCTAACCTTCAACAGATGAAAAAAAAAAAAAAAGGAAGAAATGAGAACCAGGCCTCATCTTTTCCGTTTTTTTTTTTTAGTAGTAACCTAGTAGTAGCTTAGTAGTAGCTTAAGTAGCTTAGTAGTAACCTAGTAGTAGCTTAGTAGTAGTTTAAGTAGCTTAGTAGTAGCTTAGTAGTAGCTTAGTAGTAGCTTAAGTAGCTTAGTAGTAGCTTAAGTAGCTTACTAGTAGCTTACTAGTAGCTTACTAGTAACTTAGTAGTAGCTTAGTAGTAGCTTACTAGTAGCTTAGTAGTAGCTTACTAGTAGCTTAGTAGTAGCTTAGTAGTAGCTTAGTAGTAGTATTTATATCCATTTACTAATAGTGTATCCAACGCCTAGCATTCCACCACCAACGTAGAGCAACTCGCCAGTCTTCTGATTGTTTGAGGGTTTGTAGTAGTCAGATAAGCGGGGTTCTTTCATCTCTTTGAGCCGTTTTAGCTCCTTACGCAACTTATCGGATTGCCTGAAGGCTTCGTTGGTATCTCTTTGAGCGTTGTGTGCTTTGCGTTCAAGACCTTCCTGCTCTTGTGCATAGTCGTATCCTCTTTGACGTTTGATTCTATACGCTTTCATTTCACGTGCTAGTTTTTCGGTGGCTCTATCGTGTCTCTCTCGTTCTGCATCCATATCACCCTTTCCAATCATTCTAGCTAGTATGCCACCACCAGTAAATGCCGTTGCATTCAAGATAGCCCCGAAAATGGCCATTCCAATTGCTGCCGCCATTATGGTATGATCTTTTGTTTCTCAAGATTTAGGTTTCTCAAGTTGTTTCTCAAGATATTGTTTCGCGTATAAGCTACCAATTATCACGGCAGTCCACTTTGCGTAATTCACTAGGGAAGAAGAAGGATCGTTAAGCATAGATTCCTTGGTAGTCTTTTTTACGATCCACCCAATACCAGAAGCGAGTCCAACGATTTTAGCTGCATCGGTTGCTGTCTTCATCAATTCCTTTTCCATCTCTATATATAAGTATGGTCTCGAGTCTTTAAGTGTTACTCCATGTCTAGTGCCGTTGGTTTTGCCGGAGCTGCAGGTTGTGTCGTGCTAACGGTGGCAGCTCGCGTGTTGCCATCTACGTACTTCTTGTACGCAAAGTACGTGCCAAACAATGTAGCGCCAGTACCGATGACTGCGAGGATAGTCAGGTTTTCGAACCGACCTTTTTCTACATCAGTTTCTTTGCATGATTCGCTTTCGCGCGTCGACTCTCTCTTCTGAGCTTCTCTAGCGAGCTTGTTGCTTAATGCTAGTGCCTTTCCGGCTGCAACGCGCTTTGGTTTTTTTACCTTAGTTGGTGCAGTCGTCGGAGGATTCGCAGTTATCTGGTCCGCTTCTTCCATCTTGATTCGGTATAGTAGTTACCTGTAGAGGTTCAACAGGTGTTGTAGGAACGACTATGTGATCGACTACGTGGAACAAGGCACTAGCTAGAGCCACTAATCGACCTGCTTTGAGTGATAATAGGCCGGCCACAGCGGATATCTCGTTGCGAACTAGGTGGTCTTCTCGTAGGTCCTTAAGCAGTTCTTGTTTGTCATCTATTGGAACTACGTATGCGACTGCGCGGGTAGCTAGACGTAGTGCTCCATTTACTAAGCATCCCGTTATTTGCTTTGCTACTACGGCCTGGTACCTACTATGCAAACGTTTTACGTCCTTCTCAGATAGCTTAGATATATCTACTATTGAGAAATTCTGTCCTAGATATTCTTTCGTTGTACCCATTGCAGCTAAGATTGCAAGTGCTTCCCGACAATCTTCGACACCCTCCAATTTGGTTGGATGTTCCAACACGACTGGAGGGCAAGTAATAGCGCACTCATCAATCAGTTCATTCATGTATTCATCCATGATAATATGTTGTAGGTGCTGGGAGCTCTAACACTACCTCGAAAGGATGGCGGAGACAGAAGCACATGCGAGCGAACTTATGGGATCCAAGTATCATTCGTAACTCTTTGCATTCTTGCGAGCCTCCATAATCCTCAAATATCCTTTTACCATCTACGGCCGATGCTGTATGGAATGCTACTACGATAGCTACGTTCTCACGGAAGGGTTTACATATGCTCGTTAGTTGTTGGGATAGCACCCAAACGGAAAGCCCTATATGTCGTGCAGAAAAGGCTAAGTCCACTAGCTTGTCAGTTCGTTTCTTGACGTCCTTCGATGCGGCGCAATCATCGAGAATCAATAGAGTATTGGTACCTGACCAAAATGTTGTGCAAATACTCAAAGTAGCATCGATGGCATCCTGCGGTGGTGACATGACGAAGAAACGAGGATCTCGATTTGCAAATCCACGATAAGTTTTGTTGTGGGCATACGTAGGACAAATCAGTACTATGTAATCGAACTTACCACGAAATGATCCACGAAGTTGTTCTATGAGAAACGCAGTCTTCCCACAATTCGTCGGACCGACTATGAGTGCGTTGAACGGTACGTGCTCTACGAGAGAATCCATCAGTATAATATACTCTGCAGAGATCTGTTCAATATCGTGACCTGAGCATCCGCAAGGACATAGATGTGCATTTTCACATTTCCACTTCCCTTTGCAGTTCTATGTATGCGAATGTCGATGTCCTTTCCACTGCCGGTTTGTGCCAATCCATCACCATGAACGGTGGAATCTTTTGCTGTGCGACAATCGATTAGGATAGCGAATCTATTTTCAAAGAACTTCTTTGGAGTCATAGAAGTATTGGGTGTACCAAACCAGCTTCTTGCAGCCTCCCAGAAATCTAGGGGAAGCATGCCGCTTGGAAAGAGTCTGTTGGGAATCCCATTGACATCTACTTCTACCTTCAAGATATCTGGATTCGAGAATGCTTCACTATCTCGCGTGCCAATGGTAGGTGGATCTATGAATAGTAGAAGTAGTCCAGCAAAGGATCGTCGTGGAACATTGATGTTTTGAGATATCAAAGTATCGGATGTTTTAGCGATATCTACTGTCTTGAAGTGAACAGCGTAGTTGTATAAGAATGCAGTACCTATTTCGTATTTGTGAAGTGCACTACTAGCCAGCGTTCCATCCCTGATTGCTTCGTATTCTAGTTGGATGTTGGCAAGTTGGTACGTACCTATCTTCGTAGTATCCGATCCAATTACTACCTCGTTGGCAGGCGCTAGAGTCAACTCGAATGTAATCGTATTTTCTAAGGCATGTGGATATAGAACTCCATGTTGTGTCAGAATGTCAACATCTAATGGAATCCTATACTTAGAACCACATGCAGCTAGGAGCGCGTTGTCTGCAGCAGACGAAGTACTTGCGTCACCAGCTTTCGATCGTAGCTTATTCAAGTTCTCTGATTGAATACCTTGTTGTATTCTAGACTCTCTCTCCTGCGTAGATAGGTATACATCGGAGTATGTTTGTAGAAGGTCTGGCCTGACAAGGTCTTCTACTGTTTCAGCTCCCATCCTACAGATTCTACGCATGACCAAACAGCGTCCAACGTTCGAAACGACTCTGTTATTCGCATGTCCACCAGATAGTACGATGTCGCCCAATAGCGCTAAGCTACCAGGTACTAGTACTACATCTTCTGCTAGCTTTGGGACTTCTACGTATAGAGTCTCACCTGGATTGGCAGATGATCGAGTGAAAGTTTTCCTATACAAGTCTCGTGGAGCCTTTAGTGCACGAGGCTCTCTTCGTACTTGTGTGGGATCCAACTTTGATGAGATCATGTTGAATATAACTATATATATAGTTATGTTTAACATGGCCGATGGGAGGTATGATGAAAGAACTGATGAAGCTGAAGGAGGTGGAGACTACGATGAAGATGATACTATCAATGTGGAGGAGGAGTGGGATGCAACATTTCCAGAAGAGTCAGGAGAAATGGTCCCAATGAAAACCAGACGCGACTACAGCAAAGAAGGCGCTAAACCAAAGGATCAGGAAACCTCGTTTTCTATGAAAGATTACATAGATTCGATTACGGAGCCGGAATCGAACGTTTCTAGAAATGAAAGAATCATGAAAAATCTGGAAGGTGAGGAACCTCCTAAATTCAGCGCTAGAAACGTGGTCTTCAAACAAGACTTATCAGACGCTGCGAAACAGGGGATATTTGAGGCCGTCTGGGAACGATATCCAGATGTGGGAATTCGAGGTGGCTATCTCAAGATGGCAACCATGTCTGACGGTAGAGTCGCTATACACGAGTATGGAAGCAAAAATAAACCTATCCCCTTGACCACCACGAAGGGTGAGTTATATGCGAGGATTGGGAAAGGTCTCAAAGTAGTCCTAGGACCCTCGAGGGAAGAAATGGTAAATCAAGTCATAGTAGCTGAAAATCAATTGAGTGAGAGGATCGACCGGAATGTAGGAATACTCAAAGACCCTACGTCTACTGAAACTCAGAAAGAGAATGCTACTAACGAAATAAGGACCAATCAGGAGGAGCAAGCAGACCTAGAACGAATAGAAGAAGCTATAGTAAAACGGATGCCACTTAGGGATCGTATAAGAATCATCTTCAAGAAGTATGGAGTCAGTATAATTAGCGTGGTAGCTGCGGTAAGTACTGTGATCGGGGTAATAGTTTCCAATCTGACGAAGGCAGTTCCCGCGATAGTACCGGGATTGGGAGATGCTGCCAAAGCAGTCGCTAAAACAACTGCCAAAGCCTTAAAAGCAGTAGGCAAAAAGTTAGAGGAGATTCTACCTAAGATGATTGGGCCAATTGCGAGTTTCATATTCAGTATGGCTGCTGACGTTGTTGGAGTCTTAGCAAACAACATTTGGTTGTTAATCGTAGCAGCAGTGGTCTTCGTAGTGGAGCAATACAAACGCCGTTAACGAAACAACATCCATGCAATTCCAGCTGCGGCAATGGATGTCACTGCGAGATTAATCTCATGTTGTGAGACAGCCTTTGCCTTTGCCTTTGCCTTTGCCTTTGTCTTTGCCTTTGGTACAGGAACTTGTTTCTCGAGAGGCTGCACCGATTTCTTATCTGATGGTCCTTCCATAAGAAGAGGTGGATGTCCTTTGCCTTCTGCATTGATGTCGTTAGTACCTAGCACCATATCTTTCGTAGCTTTCGGGATTGGATTCCTATAACCATCTTTCTCACCAAGATAGTACACTAGATTGCTTGGCAATAATCGCACACCTGGAGCTATTGCTAGATCGAGCCTCTTATGTGTCCTCGTTATAGCAGTAAGATAGTTTTTGTAGCTCACTACTAAATCGTTTTCGAGAATAGCGCCTTCGACTAAGCTCTTGAACTTTTCCTTGACGTTATGGCTATCTATATCTATGATGGATTCGTTCAAGTCGGCTTGAGCACCAAGTATGCAATATCCAAAAGCCTCGACAGATCTATTCAACCTACCCAATCCAGCATCTGTCAAACCCTTTCCGATTGGTGGTGTAAACCAATTGTATTGTTTTCCATTAGTCTCGTCACCCCTAATGAAGTGAATCATATTGGAATTAGCTAACTTACCACCCTCATCTTTGAATATATAGAATGGGTCCTTTTGTGTCCATGTGTACATGTCTGGGGCACTCGACCTTAACTCATACTCATTCTTATCGCCGTACCTGGGGAAGTAAACGAATATGTCACCTAATCCTTTATTACGACCTCCACGCCATCTGAAGTCTGGTGTTCGAGATAAACCGAATTCGATGCACAATCTCTCAAGAGCTGATTTGTTATAGAGGTTATCCATTTGCTTGAAATGAGAGTTGCCAGGTAAAGGAACTCCATGAGCACCACCAAGTTCATGCAGAATTCTTCGTATTGTGAAATAAACGTGGAATCGTAGGAACCCTTGGACAATAGTAGGATACGTTTTGAAAATAGGATCAAACAATGACACTCCACATCCGGAAGTTGCACACCACGTTGCGAAATTCAATTGCTGAGGCCAGTATTTGAAATCCGGACCTGACAACCACGCATGGGACTCCTTTGCTGTCACATGCTTTACGACGGTCTCCTTGAATATATTTGGAACGCCTGCTTTGAACTTCTTCTTTGGGGTGGCATATATCCCTAGATTAGTGAGATCAATATCTTGTGCCTGTGCAGTAGAAGGAACTGCTGTAATAGGATATTTTGCACTATTGTCTAGGATCAACGTAGATGGGAAACCTCTATGCACATCCCACAACGCATTATCGATGCGTTTTTGAATCGTAGTAGGTAACTTTGAGACATCATCGCCGTAAACGACATAGCTAGAATCTCCATCTCGAAACCAAATACTCGTCGAATATTTGCCTGGACCGTTCACTTCCGTAGAGGCATAGAACTTGTGAAGATCTGCATGTGGGTATTTCTTCTTGAACTTCGCTAATAGATCTGCATTCAATACTACGACCCTCGCGTTTTCAGCAGCGGTACTGCGTTGCTTATCCTGATCATTGATCCAGGCTGCTGCCGGCTGAGCGTGATGTCTTTTTGGCTGATCAGCGTCAACCGCCCCATACAGTGCATCATTAATACGTTTTCGTATGTCCGTTGGTACAATACCGCCTATGTACCAGTACTGTCCATCATAGTGAAAGCTGATCTTAGTCTTGTACGTTGACGCGTCAGATATGTTTGATGCGATTGTCGTAGCTAAGAACTTATTGAAGTACGCGTGGGGATATTTTTTCTTGAAGTCTGCGAAAGCCTTTTCATTGTAAGGTTTGATAACATCGCTCCAATCACCTTCGAAATGAACTTTATGAGACATGTTGAAGCTATACGTATATATAGTCATACCTTCAACATATAATGACGATCCTTAATGTCACCACCACCTCGGCTGACCATACGGTCTACTTCGACGATCCAATTCTTATCAATAATATTTCGCTAGTTGAGGTCACTTTTGAGAATAGCTGGTGGAACCTAGAAACGGAGGCTACGTTCGAGTGGGATACCGGAGGCTTAGGGTTCCCATACAAAATCTATCCGGGGTCTCATAATATACGTACACTCAAGCCCTTCTTCAATGAAGCTATGTCGAATAAAGTCGTAAGCTTTATAAATAGAGGTAGTAAGAGGGATTGGATCCTAAAGGTTCAGAAAACAATCAAGCTCAGTAAGAATCTCTGCGAACTATTGGGTATCGAAGGAAATGAAGATGTGGGGGGAAACGTATCGCTAAAAATTGGACACTACGATCTGGTGATCAAAGATATCAACACAATGTATGTATACTGCGATGTGGTAGATTCCAATTTCTCGCTACTAGAGGGAAAGCGCTCGAATGTACTGGCTAGCTTTAAAGTACGAGGCAGCTGGTTTGACACAAATACGTATTCTACAACGCCCCCACTACCTGTCCGAGCTCCAGGGACAATGCAAAATAGCCTTCGTCTGACAATTCGTGATGAGAAAGGCAACGTGGTAGACTTCCGTGGTCGACCGATACGATACGTGTTGAAGCTTGAGTAAGCTATATGTATAACGTACAATGGAAGGCGATTCGATTCAACCGTTTCCCTCAGCACCAAGTATCTATCCACAGATCGCTAGTGACACTGGAAAGAACTTTAGACTGCAAACGATCCGAGACACGCTTTCGGACATCGAAGTTCAAGAAAGGCACTACGAAGGTGTGCGCAAGAAATATGCACGTTCTCAAGGAATAGTTCATGGTATCGCAGTGGTAACTGGAGGTCTATCTGTGATCTTATCTGGATCTGGATTGGGCGCAGCGTTGACTGGGGTTGGAATAGTGATTGGTCTACCACTTGGAGTTATTGGTGGGCTATGTGGATTAATTTCAGCATCTACGACCCTTGGAGCTAAGAAGTTAGGAATGAAGGTTTCTAAGCATGAAAGGACAACTATGTTGGCAAAGGCAAAAATCAATACTATTCGAGATCTAGTATCGAAGGCCTTACGCGATGAAAACATATCCGACTCCGAATACAGTCTCATCCTGAACGAAGCGAATAAGTATGAGATCATGAGGTCTGAAATTCGTCGCAAGGCTTCCATAGGTGAAAAAAGTCCGGATCGGGTTCGAGCCGAACTCAAGCAAGAAGTGCAAAAGGAAATGCGAGAAAAACTTGGAATGTAAGAATCAACGTTTCCTATGAAAGAAACGAACACGGCTCTCACTTCCACTTCACTAAGTCCTATCGCTAGTTAGCCCATGCTTAGTGTAGATTGGTTCGAAGTGGGAATGGTAAGAAGACAACTTCTTGACAAAACGCTTGACTGAATTTCCAAATACGTCACATCGCCCAATGACTTCGTTAAGAGACATAGACGAGCCTAAACGATGTAGAACCTCGTAACTTGCTCCAACAACTTTCGTCTTAATTACCGATCTACCTACATTGTTTTCTATTGCCATAGTAACAACCTCGTGGACTATTTGTTGAGCGTCTATAAGTACTCCTTGAGGATCGAGTTTAAGGAAAGTCGTTGCAATGTGAGGAACTATGCGCTCGGCATCCAAGTCTACATCGATCTCATCGTCGTCACACAGAGAACGTATAAAGACCTCTCCTCTATGGATGCCTTTGTTGCTTAGTTGCATGAAGCGAGCAACCTCACCTTTAGATCGAACGAATCCACATCGTATGCATGCATGGTAGAGTAGAGAAGCTAGAATATGTCTCTTAGCATCGCTACGCTTGGGATGAACTTTCATTACTTGGATAAATGCGTCGGCTACGATTTCTAACGTGTTCATAGGGAACGATAGGTCATAACTTTGTTTGTAAATAGTGTTGTATGCTCGTAGTTCTTGTAGGAGCGTTTGTCGTCGTAGTTCCGTGTTATCGCTTTGCTTTGGTTTTGCGCGGTCTAGATCACTTTGATATTGAAATCCGTCCGGACCTACTATACGCAGTCGAGTAGTAATGATTTCGACCTTCGTTTCTTCACATGGTTCAACCTCGGAAACAAGACCACAGGTGGGACACACGAATTCCGTTCCTTGTATTTCAAAAGGGCAGAGACAATCAGGACATGTTTCACTGGTGTTAATATGTTCCACTTGTGGTTTGATATTCAGGCTTCTACAAATGCCAGGACCAAACAATCTGACTAGCTCTTCCATGATACAACTATAGATGTTTATACGTTCAATAGAAAAAAAAAAAAAAAAAAGGGGAATGAAGAGGGTCACGCAACAACCTTCTTCATTCCTTTTTTTTTTTTCCGTGGCTATTCCTAATCGTCCTTCTCGCTCCTCAAGGCAGCCAACACCTCGTTGAGTGCACGGTTGAGAGACTCTCCGAGACCTTCCTCTGGTTCCACCACTCTTGGTTCCGTGGTCAATGCTACCTCAGCAGGCTCCTCTGGTTCCACCACGTTTGGCTCTGCAAGTTCCTCCTTTCTTGGATCCTCTAGCGTCTTGCTGGACTTCTTAGCGCGTTTTACATAGACACCAGGACACTTCTTCTTGATGGCGAGACGGTCGCATCCTGAGCAAAGCTCGTAACTAGTACGACATCCTTTACCGCACTTCGAGCATGGTACATATGGGGCACAGCCTTTTGCGATTTGGCAGTTGTGTTGGGAACAGAACTTTGTTGTCTTCGAAATCCTCTTTGGGCATTTCGAGTCCTTCCCTCTCATCAACCAATCGCAAGTTACCATCTCAGGCATTGTGGCGTCGTCTACATTCGAGTTCTTCTTCGACATGTTCGATCTGTATGGTATTAATGCGTACTAAGATGACAACGTAAGCTAATATCGTGGAATAAAGAATATATACTAATACCATTCGGTGGTGATATACAGTGTAATAATCATTCCTTTAACAGATACTCAAGTTTGGACTTTTTAGGTGCAGTTGGATTCAATCGGATTCCTATATGGCATCATAAGCATTTACATAGTTATGTAGTAGAACCTTTTCGTCCTCGGTGAGCTGGGAGTGCTGCCACTTAACGAGCCATTTAGCGGTATTAAAATGACCATTTCTACAGGCGTTTAGTATAGCAAAATCAACGTATTCCCACTCTATGGTTATCTGAAAACGTTGAATGAGCCACTTAACGGTATTAAGATGACCATATTCACTAGCATCTAACATAGCAAACTCGACGGCTTTATCCTCTTTGGTGAGCTGGAAGTGCTTAGTGAGCCACTTAGCGATACCAAGATGACCATACTCAAGGGCAGCGCGTAGAACATGATTGGTGTATTCGTCCATCTTATCGAAACGTAAGTGCTTAATGAGCCACTTAAAGGCATTAAGATTACCATATTCACTGGCGTAGAGAAGAGAAAAGCTATCGTCGATGTGGCTTGCGGAAATGTCGAAAGTCCTAGCCAATTTGTCTCGATCGGCATCGTTACGAGTGGACCTCAAACCAAAACATAGTACTCGTTTACGGAACTCTTGGTCTACGTCTTTGTAGCGCGCGAGAGATGCGGCACCGTTTAGGCGTTTCGATGTCCTTGCGATGCTTGCGAATGACGTAGGACCTGCATGCTCTACGATCTTAGTCAAGATTTCTAGAGGGAGGCACGATACATTATCCATAGCGAAAGAGATCGATATAACTATATGTAATCATATCTCTAATAGGATTATCAAGTTGGATTTTATGTACAAGAATGTCTAGTGACACTTTGAATGACCCTTAGTTACCCCTAGTAGTATAGTCGGCGTCAAAATAATACAACTTTTTGTTGCACAAGAAAACTTAAAAAGTTGCTGTTATGGACGCCTTCTTTCTTGCACAAGGGCGTCATGAAGTGGATTTCTGAATTCACTTTATGACGCCCTTGTGCAAGAAAAAAGGCGTCCATAACATTACAACTTTTTGAGTTTTCTTGTGCAAGAAAAAGTGGTATTATTTTGACGCCGACTATACTACTAAATGAAATAAATTTATGTGCATGACTTTTTGGCGATCCTCGCTGGTTCTGCAAGAACCCACAGTATCCTTCGCAGCCGTTATTTATGTTGTCACGCAGTTTTTTGTTTGCCGACTATTTGTAAAGGCTTCAAACTCCGGCTTTGTCTTCTTCTTATTTTGCTAAACTGCTCAGAATACCTTGAAATTACCGTTCAATAAATATATCTTAATTTATCCTAAAGAAAGCTTTGATTAATACCCTGAATATTTATTTTCTATTCTTCGCTGTTCTCTTGCTGTTAATAATAGGAAATGGACAATCTGAAATCTACAATGATCTATAATATTTACCGTCTTGTTTTTCTCGGCCAATGGAAATCCAGATACCATGGCGCATAGAGGTTTATGAGAAAACCTCTGCTCGCAGGGTACGTTGATCTGCGATTCAATTCCAGGGAAATACACACGTGTACTGCCCATTGAGGCAAACAAAGCAGCAAATGACAACCAATTAGTTTGGATTATAAAGTATGACAAAGAATATCAGGGGTTAATCAAAAGTGAGCACGAGGCCAATGCTCCATTTCAGTTACTCTGCCTTCAGCTTTGATGACTACTTTCATTCATTCAAATCGTGCTCTTATAATATTAGATGGGTATATGATGGCCTTAATACATGGCTTAGATTCTAGTCAATTGCTACTCTATTCGCTCGACAGCATGTCGCTTTCAATTTGAAACTACTAGTAATCGAAACACACTTTTTAAGAGGGAGGACTGGGACGAGTGTCGCAAAAATCGCCTGAATCAGGAGCCCATTATATCCCTGAATGAAGTTATTTCCTCCGGTATCGTTAAACAAGTGTTAAAATAGACAAAAATATCAGTAATATATGCATCCAAACAAATATATTTTAACATATTATTCCAGATTTCACCGAAAATGCGAAGTGTCTTAAAAACAAGTCATGTAAGATTAAACATTAATTGACAAAATTGTGAAGAAAATGTATTCAGGTCTTGGTGCACTCACACGATTAGGTCTTTCATACCCCTGAGCCGCGGATTCCCGCATTTCGGATTCTCGTATCTCGAATTCTCGCATCTCTTGTATCTCGGATTATCACATCTCGGATTCTCGTATCTCGCATGATTCTCGTTTCTCATGATGGCCCTTATAAGCCACCATATAAATCGGATATATTTAATTTAATTTTAATTTAATAATTTAATGTTGGCGTCATAACTGTATCCTGTATATAGTTTACTGCCAACTCAGTAAATAAATGTAAATGTAGATGAAAAGAAAACAGGTTTGAGTCACAATGTATGTCATGTTCAACGATTCACCTTGTCGGGATTTAGTTGTAGTTTAACTTAGCTCTGATTGCTGTAGTTTAAAGCGCTTCTAACCCTTCTTGAATTTTTTCTACATATGAACCTTTGAAAGGTTTTGAGTAATTCTGCGAATAATTTTTTGGTGATACTCTACGTTATATGCTTGTTTGAAATGGTGAAAAATTGACTTTTCCTGACCTATGACCGCGTTATATTAGAAAAAGCCTGGGTCGATTCCCGGGTCGACGTCATCTCATTGATGCATTATCCTCCGCATAGAAAATATACACAGTTTGAGTGAGTTGTTAGTAAAGAAAAAAGTCATTTTAGACAAAATGCTAAGTATTTATTCAAATTATTGCAAAGTCGAATGAATTATATGACGTCTACCCGGTAGAATTGTTACATGCTCATTCCATGATAAATGCTTGTCTAGATAGACCCCTAGCAATTTAGTGAGGTTCACACGTTCTAAAGTATTTACATTGTACTTGAGACATATTGCTTTTTCGTCCAGAGAGTGGGTGCGACACATCTGCGGAGTGCGGAGTGGAGACAAGCATCCAGTTTGTTTTTGTCGTATTGAGCGATAGGTTGGAGTCATTCGAATAGGTTCCAAGGCGATGTATAACATCATTCATATTTGCAACTGTTTCCGAAAGGTTACAAACCTTTGTATGCAGGTATAAGGTAGTATCGTCGGCGTACTGGAAGCATCGGCACTGTGGATGGCCTTGAAGATCTGTAACGTACAGATTCATCCCGAAGCTTTCTTTTCAGTTTGTGAAGTGGATTTCACGGTGGGCACAAACGACCATAAAAACGGCATAAGTTCTATATTTTTAAAAAGTTTTCAATGCAGACGATTGAATTTTGGTAGAAGGATGTAGAATCGTAAGAGGGATATGACCTGATTTTTTAAGCTATGTTACTACCATCGTGACGTCACAATGACGTCATTTAGTCATTTGTAATACGTTTCTTACAACTGTTCATTACCTCTAAAACGGAATGTCGTATATTGTTAAAACCTACTCGTGATTGGAATGAAGGAATCGAAAACCCGATGTCGATTGGTTAAGGAAATCAAAAGTTATGAAAGTTTTAATTTTCTCCATTTTTCCGCCAAAAATTGGCGGGAAATAAACAACACAAAAGCATTTATGAAAATATCGCTTCATTCATTTTTTAGAGTTTGTAAATATTGTTGTATGACATTTTGTCAAATCATAAAACACGTTGGTGGCTAAAATCGTATTTTTTTATAATTGTATTTTTTTTGTGGCTACTTTCAGCTGTCGCTGTTCGGAGGGTCGACACTCTCGAGATTTGAGCTAGTGATCAGAAACCAGAAACTATTATTGTACTTTACGCATTGTATTTTATTTCGATAGTTTTTTGTTGTTTTTGTTTTGTAGATTTTGAAGGACTGTAGGTGATCGGGGAGTATTGCGCCTCGACTTGGCAGCGCACTTCCGTCCACAGTTCGTCTTGTTAATCCACAGGTACCCCAGGCTCATTATACGTAAAACGGTTATTTCCCGGATATTTGAAATTACAGTAAATGTATGGAGTTTTAGTTCGAATGCACGTTTGCTCTAAAATAAAATAAAATAAATCGTCAAAATATTCTTACCTGTCTCTTGTGTGTTCCTTTCAGTTTCTGTGAAGTTTCAAGCCATTCCGTTCAATATAATTATTTTATACTAAGGAAAGGAAAATTCCTGTAACTTCCTCAATATTGAACGGAATGGCTTGAAACTTCACAGAAACTGAAAGGAACACACAAGAGACAGGTAAGAATATTTTGACGATTTATTTAATTTTATTTTAGAGAAAATCCGGGATAATAATTTCCCATTCAAGCCACAGGCAGCCCAAGCTCTGTATTTGCACTGTGTGACTATTATTTCACAAAATTCTCAGATAAAGAAAATAAACTTACCTTAAGAGTTTGTTGTTGTCCTGTTGTTTCTCTGGGGTCTAGAAATGGCGGTTATGGGGCATTTCTCTCACTTTGGGTTTTTCTCTCTTCTCTGTCTTAAATAAAGGAAAGGCTGCACACTCCAATTCAAACCACGAGGCACTTGAGGCCGATTTTTCCCACGAAAACCCATCCGATAGGCGTAATTTCCTCCGTCAGTTGAAAGGTAGATAGTTTTTCTTACCCCAGAAGTTTACAGACTTGAGAAATCATTATCCTAACTCTTCCAAATGAACTCATTTCTTTGAAAAAGCCCTCTCATTCTTCGTCAGAAACTACGTGTTTGCTGCTATTCGGTCGTGACGTAATGTGGTAAACTCGGCTTTGTAGCCTGGTAGAGAGCTTAAGCATCAACGACGGCGACGGCAGCGAGAACGGGACCTAGAAAAATGTTTTCTACCGAAATGTGATGCTTACTATTTCCTTCGTTCGCCTTTAATTACTTTTCACATTCATATCTTCGAAAAATATGACAAGCATAGAGTTCCGTTCACGCCGAAAGAAAAACGGAGTGACTTACTTTATACGTTGGCGTTCTCTTGTAAACGTAAAATGTGGGGTTTTCACGTTCTGTTTTTCCAGACAACGGTTGAAATGTAGGTGACTGCGTGCATTCCCACGTGCAGTTATTGTATTTTGCAATTAAGGCTATTGTTTTGGACGACGGCATACCAAATGTGTTCGCTTCATTAAAGTGGCCGGGAAAACATGGCCAGGTAAGTTTATACGAGTTAACTTTACATGATATATACATTTATTTTAATTACGTGAAGTGCAACTTTACATGAAAATTCTTTCTCTTGTCTCCTCGTTAGAAAATGCTCGTTTTCTACCAGATGGCCGCCAACTATTCTCGTGAATATTTGCTTAACCCGGGTGGAATACCCACATAAGAAGGGCGGGGATGCTTACCTTTTAGGATAAGGGCACCCAACGAAGTTTGGGTTAAAAAGCTGTTCGGGAGAGTAAGTTAGCCTAAAACTTTCGGATTTGAATTTTTTTTCCCTAGAAAATTGTTTTCTGAAATACTGGCTAGAAAATTTGTTTTCAATCCTTAAAAAAATCTAGATTAAAAGGGAGACTAAATCATTTAGTGAAGCGGCCACCTAAAGTTTTCGAGAACACATTTTCATTATCTAAGAAATTCTGACATCTAAAATCCGAAAGAATAAACCTTTAGCAGATGGAGGTCACCTAAAAGAATTGCCTAACGGAAAAAAGAACCCCTAAAAAATTCGAACCTCAACAAAACTTTGCACCAGAAGTTACTTGGGCAAGAAAATTCTTGTTTGTGTTCTAGACTACTAACAAATTCGTAGGCCGGGAATCTTTTGCCATAGTATTTTCGGTTGACGCGATTTCCACCTAGAAAATCCGAACAGCTAATAGCTTTCTAGAATACGTCAAAAGACATAGTAGGCGCCTTAAAATGGCTAGATGAGCTGCATACAACTGGTTTTAAACGAATTTCAAAAAGTACTCGTTGGGTGCCCTTGAACGCAACACAATACAATAGAACGCAATAGAACGCAACACAATAGAACGCAACACAATACAATAGAATATAATTTGGTAGCAGTTCGTGTCGTCCTACATGAAGGGATGGCCAAATTCGCAAACAAAATCAGTTCATTGTCCGTAAAGCGACGAACACGGGAATTTATGTCGGGGAATTAGCAAATCTAAGATGACAATGGATATTCGATCGCCGCTGCAATGACTCTGTTCGCCGCTCAATTAAGCTAAGAACAAATATCAACATCTATATGAAATAAATAGAAGCAACAGAGAAACAGAAAGAGGGAAATATAGTGTAGTAGAATCTAGAGTATTGCAGATTTTAACTAGAAGATAATTGAAATTGCCGCGTTGAACAGAAGACCATCACTTAGGGCAAAGACCGCTTTTACAGTGTATAGATAGCGTACCATAAACTATCGCAAACAGGCACTATGATATTCGTTACACAATCGCAAATGCCGCTTTAAATATATTATGATTGAGCCAGAAAATCTTCATGTCATTACAACAAAGTTCTCACCTTGCTTATTCATCTGCAATACAACAGCAACTTTCGGCGGTCGAGCTATGAATCAAAACCAAATGAACAAGAGAATAGTTGAACTAAGCGTTCCCAAATTCCCCTGGCTCTCCAAATGCGCACAGCCATCCTTGTCGATGCGTTTTAGATGGCGAAGTGTAAGAGGCAGGCATGTACAGAATGCTCCGAGGGCATTGTCGACGCGAGTTTTTTCGCCAAAACTTGCAACCAGCGACACTATTGTGACGTCAATAACCGCGCGCGTTACGTCACTTTCACGACTTGTAATCATATGTACACAGCTACGTCCTACAAGATTTCCTTTGATCAATGTAAATACCAAATTTGCTCGATTGTTTTCAATGGAACACTTTATTGGGTTTCTTTAGCTTAGCGTTAACATCAACCATATTAATTATTTACCGAAGCATCCGGGATTTGTGGCAATATTTATATGCCTTTGATTTTTGACAACTGGTGCATTTTTCAATTCATATCTTTGCAGTAATGAAGGAAAATGAAAAAGGAGAGATGCTGTATGTGAGCAAACTTGATAAGAATTCTCGAAACGTATTAACACTATGGCATTGCCACGTCGGAGATTTGTTTCTGTTTCCCATTCAGATGTTTTGCGGCCGGTTTCGCTTTCCGATGAAAATCGCAAACAAAATCAGTTCGTTGTCCGTAAAGGGACGAACACGGGAATTTATGTTGGGAAATTAGCAAATCTAAGATGACAATGGATATTCGATCGCCGGTGCAATGACTCTGTTCGCCGCTCAAGCTAAGAGCAAATATCAACATCTATGTATATGAAATAAATAGAAGCAACAGAGAAACAGAAAGAGGGAAATATAGTGTAGTAGAATCTAGAGTATTGCAGATTAACTAGAAGATAATTGAAATTGCCGCGTTGAACAGAAGACCATCACTTAGGGCAAAGACCGCTTTTACAGTGTATAGATAGCGTACCATACACTATCGCAAACAGGCACTATGATATTCGTTACTCAATCGCAAATGCCGCTTTAAATATATTATGATTGAGCCAGAAAATCTTCATGTCATTACAACAAAGTTCTCACCTTACTTATTCATCTGCAATACAACAGCGACTTTCGGCATTCGAGCCACGAATCAAAACCAAAGTTGAACTAAGTGTTCCCAAATTCGCCTTGCTCTCCTAGTACGCACAAGCATCCTTGTTCATGCGTTTTAGATGGTGAAGTGTAAGAGGCAGGCGTGTACAGAATGCTCCGAGCGCATTGTCAACGCGAGGTTTTTCGCCAAAACTTGCAACCAGCCACTCTATTGTGATGTCAATAACCGCGCGCGTTACGTCACTTTCACGACTTGTAATGAGATGTACACAGCTACGTCCTATACAAAATTTCCCTTGATCACTGTAAATACCAAATTTGCTAGATTGTTTTCAGTTGAACACTTTATTGGGTTTCTTTAGCTTAGCGTTAACATCAACCATATTAATTATTTACCAAAGCATCCGGGATTTGTGGCAATATTTATATACCTTTGATTTTTGACAACTGGTGCATTTTCAATTCATATCTTTGCAGTATTGAAGGAAAATGAAAAAGGAGAGATGCTGTATGTGAGAAAACTTTTTAAGACTTCTCGAAACGTTTAAGAGCGGATGTCAGTAAATATCGAGAATCGTGCGACAGAAGTGAAAAATCAGATTCCATTTTATTTTACCAAAAGAACACAATTGGTAAACTATTTTCGAAAATCACATTTAAAAGTTCCACTGCTTTTTGATTTTTGAAAAAATTAGATCGGGCGTCATTGGAAATTTGGAAATATTGTGCATTTTGAGTAAGCTCATGCGCAATAACGGCAACTCTTTCAGTATTTTTTATTTCGGTACTGGATTTACCATCCTTTCACCTATCTTAGGGCATAATTTTAGAATTCCTATTTTGGGTCTGCGTACGGACCCGTTGTATACACTACCTTCGAGTAGTCGTGCTCAAGATGAAATTAGGACCAAATTCAGATGGCTCTATCTCCTCTGGTATATGTATTTATCAACAAAATAAGATGAGTCCTTAAAGCTGAACCATTCTAATTTTCTGTCATCAAATATCTATTTTGGCCCGCAAAAAGCCTGCCGTCCAGAATCAAAACTGTCTAGCGTATTTTGACCAATTCCGCAGCTAGCCCACTACATAGGTTGTCACGCTAAACCGTCGTTATAATTTAAAAGGTTCAAAGAGATTAGAAATCGACCATTTCCTTTTCTGCACAGCTCTGTCGCAGTTTTCACGTTCAGTTATTTTCAAAACACTACATCAGCTCAAGATAAAATAAATTTGCATAAGACGATCCAAACTCACGAGGTCAACAGGTCAGCCGCCGTCGCGTCACACAACAAGAGAACAAGACAAGTTTAAATAAATCCACCGTCATGTAGTTACAATATTTTTTTTCGTAAAACTGATTAATTATCATCGATTTACTACTTTTATTCTATTTTCTCGAATTTCGAGCTTAAACTTAGATCTCTTTATATGGATCAATTCAAACACACGGCTGTCAAGTTCGGCAAAATAATTGAAAACACCCAGTGAATCCAAGTTAACAGTATAAAACTTTGTACATGTAGGATACTTAAAATGAACAGAAACAAGTAGATTTGCTCTTCAACTCCACCAAAGAAATCAAGTATCTTTGTAAAATTGGTCGGTTTGCATTGATCGATGAAGATTTTAGTGAGTTATATTTTCGAATCATTCAACCATAGTGGGATTGACGTAAAGTATACATGCAGTTTTATAGAATATCTCAAGTTGTCTCACCTGAATTACGCGCCCTGAGGAGAGGGCTTACTTGAAGACTGTATATAGGAATCTTCATTTCCCAAGACTGCAGTGAAATCAAATGTATATGCTACCTGTCAATTCCCCTTTTTTGCCATCGCCTATATAACGTGGAGTCCTGCGCACTATGACGTCATACGCTACGCTATAGGGTAAAATGCGGTGGTGGTAAAAGGAGGAATAACTTGCGGAATAACTTGCGGAATGGTATGTGGTGCGGAATGACCGTGGAATAAAATATATATTTTCACGCCATTTCCCCCACTTTTTAGTTTAGCCCTCCCACTCCGCAGTGAGAACTCGTCGCTCTATCCTGATCCTAAGGCCCTGTTATTTAACCGCACGACCGGCTAGCTCAGTTGGTAGAGCAGCTCCTGTAATAGAGCACCGGTCATGAATGCGGGAGGTCGTGAGTTCGAATCCGGCTCCGACCGCGTCCTTGGGCAGGGACGTAAAAGCCGTTGGCCTTGTCCCGGTCCAACACTTCCTATTCATAAATGGGGGACATTAAAGAACCTGTTGTGCTACTCGTGAAGAGAAGGGATTGTTACCCGGTACAACAGCCTGCCCTCCTTTTCAAGTACCAACCTCGGTTATATACACCTCAAGCTTTACCGAGTATTAACAGAAAACACTGGTTGGATGCCAAACCGGGTTTGGTCACTGCCAAGGCCTGACCTTTCTTCAGTCAATCTAATCCGCCGGCAACCACCATGCCGGGTAACCCGGCCGCTTCGAAACCAGGGTTGACCCGGCTCGAACGGTTGTAAATTTGCAAAATTCATTCATGTAAACACTCGCTCCACTGACCCTGGGCGAGATAGAAAAGTGGGTCAAAATCAATAGAGCATGCGCAAACATACTAATTATATCAACCGGATAAGGTGGCGCCCAGACAAAAGCTTACCCGGGTCAGCCCAGACCTCAAACGACAGGCAACCGGGGTTCATGTAAACAAAAACAATTTTCAGTTCTTGGCGGGTTGGATCGCCAACTCCAGTCAGGTCACCGGGATCATGTAGACAGGGCCTGTTTGGGGAGAACTTGTCGGTTACCTGGGAGCTTGCTTTTGCAATGGTTAGTGTAAGTTGTATGGTTCGTGTTCGGTGTTGAGTTAGTTTATATTGATCGATTACTGTATTGTGTCAGTCGCAATGTTGACTTTATTAACAGAAACGAACATGTACTTAGTAGCCTCCTCCGCAGGCAGCCCTGTGGCAGGTGAAAAAAAGAGAGGGAGATTCACAGGTAACCAATTCACGATTTTTTTAATCTGATTCGAAAATTAGAGATGCCTGCGGAGGAGGCTATGTACTTAGTAGGATCAATATAAATAAACTCAACCCCTAACCCTTAACCATTTCCAAAACGACGATAAACAACGCGTACGAGTTGTTACTGATAGAGGAATACAAAAAAATATGGGAATGTGGCAGCAGCAACCCGAAAAAAAGGTGGAAAAAATGACGCCAAAAATATAATTAATTTTTCTCAAAACTTACGGTCATCTAGACTTCAAATTTCATTCGTCCAAGCTTTAACTACCCAATAAAATGTTTTGTTTATCATCGATCGATCGACCGTCCATTTTTTTGGGAAAAAGCAAAAAAAAATGAAAGCTTGAAGACCGAGCCAATGTTTTGGTTCAAAGAGTAAAATAAAATTGTAACTACACCGCTTTTGCGAGCTCTACGTTTTAGTTTCTTGCCGTTCTCTTGAATTTGTCAAGAAAAAGCAGTCGAGGAATACATAAAAAAATACGCGAGTCTTCAAGACCAACCGACCGACCCACCAACACGAGCCAGACGAAACATTTTATTGGGATGGCCTAAGTAAACCCCCTTTCACTCATTCCAAAATCAAGTGGCCTGGGTTTTGCCAGTTTGGGCCGCATTGTTTAGAATCTTCAATTTAGGATGGATAACTACAAGATGCCATTTTACTTGGTAAGAGTATATGGCGGAATGACTTGTGAAATGACCGAGGCGGAATAAAAAAAACATACCGTATGTAAAACGTACAGGAGGCTATTTGCATAATTGCTCGCCCCACTCCATCGCGGCCCCAGCTCTAGCCCCAGACCTACGCGGCCAGGGGCATACCATCCACATGATCCAAACTGACCCACAGACCGAACCACAATACCATGACATGCAAATAGCATAGCAAATAGCTTCAAAAATGAGGATTATCCTATCCGTGCAACAAATGTTGAACCCGTACGCATATATCAACCTCGGTTCAATGTCAGTTGATGCGCATGGGCCGTCTATCTTAGTAGTTGATCAACCATTAAACCGTACCTCGTTCATGTGACGAATGTGATTAACACTAAACCCCCTAAACCATCGGTTAGAGTTAGGTTTAGTTTGAGGTGTTAGTTAGGTGTTATGGTTGGTAGGAATATGATTTCATAAGTCCTACACAAGTAATAAAAATATTATGTATTTCTTAGTAGGTCCGAAAATATCGTTCCTTAAAATGTCAAAAATAGGTAGCATTTCTGAAGTTTCGAAAATTCAAAATGTTTCGGAGGAGCATGGTGTTTTCAATTATTTTGCCGAACTTTACAGCCGTGTGTTTGAATTGATGCATATAAAGAGATCTAAGTTTAAGCTCGAAATTCGAGAAATTCGAATAAAAGTAGGAAATCGATGATAATTAATAGTTTTGCGAAAACAAATATTGTAACTACATGACGGTGGATATTTGTAACTTTTCTTGTTCTCTTGTTGTGTGACGGCGGCTGACCTGTTGACCTCGGGAGTTTGGTCGTCTTATGCAAATTTATTTTATCTTGAGCTGATGTAGTGTTATTGAAAATAACTGAACGTGAAAACTGCGACAGAGCTGTCCATAAAAGGAAATGGTCGATTTCTAATCTCTTTGAACCTTTTAAATTATAACTTTAAGTGAAACTTGACGGTTTAGCGTGACAACCCATGTAGTCAGGCTAACTGCGGAATTGGACAAAATACGCTAGACAGTTTTGATTCTGGACGGCAGGCTTTTTGTGGGCCAAAATAGATATTTGAAGACAGAAAATTAGAATGGTTCAGCTTTAAGGATTCATCTTATTTTGTTGAGAAATACATATACCAGAAGATATGGAGCCATCTGAAATTGGCCCTAATTTCATCTTGAGCACGACTACCCGAAGGTAGTGTATTCAACGAGTCCGTACGCAGACCCAAAATAGGAATTCTAAAATTATTGTTATGCCCTAAGATAGGGGAAAGGATGGTAAATTCAGTACCGAAATAAAAAATACTGAAAGAATTGCCGTTATTGCGACGAGCTTGCTCAAAATGCACAATATTTCCAAATTTCCAATGACTCCCAGCGAGCGTCGGCGGGATTTTGAACTGATCTAATTTTTTCAAAAATCAAAAAGCAGTGGAACTTTTAAATGTGATTTTCGAAAATAGTTTACCAATTGTGTTCTTTTGGTAAGATAAAAAGGAATCTGATTTTTCACTTCTGTCGCACGATTCTCGATATTTACTGACATCCGCTCATAAAGGCCCAGTACGGACCTTGATGCTTTGCGCGCTTAGACGCTGGCCGCCATCTTTTGTCACAGTCGAAAATTGCTCTCTTTTCTATACCATGCAGGATTTGGGATATAGCGCAACGTAATACTTGTTTTGTGACGCCGTCACAAATCACAAAAATGTTTTTTTTTTCTGTAGACATCAAGAGGAACAAAGAAGGATGAATACTAGAAGACTACTAGACCACGATAATAATGCATCACACAGCTTGATCACAATTAATTAATGCATCACAGTGAATCACGATGCATCATACTGAATCACGATGCATCACACAGCGTCACAATGCATCACACGGCGTCACAATGCATCACACGGCGTCACAATGCATCACACAGCGTCACAATGCATCACACAGCGTCACAATGCATCACCCAGCGTCACAATGCATCACACTGCATCACACAGCGTCACAATGCATCACACAGCGTCACAATGCATCACACAGCGTCACAATGCATCACACAGCGTCACAATGCATCACACAGCGTCACAATGCATCACACAGCGTCACAATGCATCACACAGCGTCACAATGCATCACAAGGGGTCACACAGCGTCACAATGCATCACACAGCGTCACAATGCATCACACAGCGTCAGACAGGGCCACAAGGGGTCACACAGCGTCACAATGATCTGGATTGATAAATATTCAAGTTCACTGACTGATTCTAAATCTTCACGAACGATATAAACAATGTTCGTGCGTACTGGTAAAAGCAAACCCCACCTCCATTTTCCCATTAATTACTCCGGCTATCGCATGCAGCGAACGATATCATAACCCTCAATGTGTACTTCGTCATCGCTGATATGTTCATAAAGCCTAGTCTCATTAATAGCAAGCACATCGAGAAATTGATTTGATAAGATAACACGAAGCTCATCGATATGCTTTAGAAGGCTAGTGAAATTTAGACTAGCTATTTTAAAACCACTGATATATTACAAAATTGTATCGCTAGAAGACCATATAACGATTCAGTCCAGAGTGACTATAGAGATTCACTGGCTCCTCATGAAGGCAGTTGTTAATTAAGAAAAACAAAACATTTTTCCTGTGTTCCATAGAATTATAGAAACACGAGTCGGGTAGAACGCGAAATGGCGAGTGTTTCCATTGCTATTTCAAGTTCTTCCACAGTTGTTTCTATGACTCTATGGGAACACGGGAAAAATGTTTTCTATTTCCTTTATAAAATAAACGTGTAAAAACATGGGCTACGAGTTAAATAGCCCGGCCATTCGGTTGCGCCTCATGGGCTATTTAACAATTAGACCTGCAGCCCGAATGGGCTACGAGTCAATAGCTCGTAGCCCATGAGGGCGAGAGGTCTAATTGTTTAGTATAAACTAATTAGTCGGACAGTAGAAAATATTAGAAAGAAACAAATAGAAGTTAAAAAAATGTTATTATTTCGTGAAAATGCGTGTGCTTTTTCTCTACCATGGGCTATCACAAATAGACCTGTAGTAGAGTAGCCAATCAGAATGCAGGATTTGTAATAGTCCACTAGTTGGTTTATACTAATGACTCGTAGCCCACTCAGGCTGCGGGTCTAATTGTTAAATAGAACACGGCTTTCATCTTAGCTTTCTGAGCGCGCGTACTATCTAACCTATTTTATAATATTTAACATTTTGCTTTTTTGCTCTGACGAAGGGCTAGCGCTCGAAACGTCAGCTGCTACTTGCTTCCCACGACAGTTAGCATACCTTAAGCGACTTTAGTTGATTATATACCAGTGGTTATATTTTTTAATAATTCACTGTTTGCGCGCCCTGGATTCAATATCAGTTATATCTAATTTTAAAGCCCATTAATAGCTTTGAAAGAAGTGACCATTAACATACCGACTCCCTTGATGGTACCCAATGGAGCAGTACGTTTAGCTCTCTCTCTCTCTATTTACCAATAAGCCTACACCCAGTAATGAGTATTTTATTACCATTACCATACCGACTCCCTTGATGGTACCCAATGGAGCAGTACGTTTAGCTCTCTCTCTCTCTATTTACCAATAAGTCTACACCCAGTAATGAGTATTTTATTACCATTAACATACTGACTCCCTTGATGGTACCCAATGGAGCAGTACGTTTAGCTCTCTCTCTCTCTATTTACCAATAAGTCTACACCCAGTAATGAGTATTTTATTACCATTAACATACCGACTCCCTTGATGGTACCCAATGGAGCAGTACGTTTAGCTCTCTCTCTCTCTATTTACCAATAAGTCTACACCCAGTAATGAGTATTTTATTACCATTAACATACTGACTCCCTTGATGGTACCCAATGGAGCAGTACGTTTAGCTCTCTCTCTCTCTATTTACCAATAAGTCTACACCCAGTAATGAGTATTTTATTACCATTAACATACTGACTCCCTTGATGGTACCCAATGGAGCAGTACGTTTAGCTCTCTCTCTCTCTATTTACCAATAAGTCTACACCCAGTAATGAGTATTTTATTACCATTAACATACTGACTCCCTTGATGGTACCCAATGGAGCAGTACGTTTAGCTCTCTCTCTCTATTTACCAATAAGTCTACACCCAGTAATGAGTATTTTATTACCATTAACATACCGACTCCCTTGATGGTACCCAATGGAGCAGTACGTTTAGCTCTCTCTCTCTCTATTTACCAATAAGTCTATACCCAGTAATGAGTATTTTATTACCATTAACATACCGACTCCCTTGATGGTACCCAATGGAGCAGTACGTTTAGCTCTCTCTCTCTCTATTTACCAATAAGTCTACACCCAGTAATGAGTATTTTATTACCATTAACATACCGACTCCCTTGATGGTACCCAATGGAGCAGTACGTTTAGCTCTCTCTCTCTCTATTTACCAATAAGTCTACACCCAGTAATGAGTATTTTATTACCATTAACATACCGACTCCCTTGATGGTACCCAATGGAGCAGTACGTTTAGCTCTCTCTCTCTCTATTTACCAATAAGTCTACACCCAGTAATGAGTATTTTATTACCATTAACATACCGACTCCCTTGATGGTACCCAATGGAGCAGTACGTTTAGCTCTCTCTCTCTCTATTTACCAATAAGTCTACACCCAGTAATGAGTATTTTATTACCATTAACATACCGACTCCCTTGATGGTACCCAATGGAGCAGTACGTTTAGCTCTCTCTCTCTCTATTTACCAATAAGTCTACACCCAGTAATGAGTATTTTATTATCATTAACATACCGACTCCCTTGATGGTACCCAATGGAGCAGTACGTTTAGCTCTCTCTCTCTCTATTTACCAATAAGTCTACACCCAGTAATGAGTATTTTATTACCATTAACATACCGACTCCCTTGATGGTACCCAATGGAGCAGTACGTTTAGCTCTCTCTCTCTCTATTTACCAATAAGTCTACACCCAGTAATGAGTATTTTATTACCATTAACATACCGACTCCCTTGATGGTACCCAATGGAGCAGTACGTTTAGCTCTCTCTCTCTCTCTATTTACCAATAAGTCTACACCCAGTAATGAGTATTTTAGACTGCGTTAAATGAATAGTAATAATAAAATTAAATAATGATAATAATAGTATTGCTAGTTAGTCTAGGAAACTTTGGAAATAGTCTCTTTGAACCGAGCCAACGAGCTGCACATTGCGTGGAAGATGGTTCCACGCTGTGTTGTTCCCCCCGGGAGGGGGGGGGGGGAACTCCCTTATGAAAGATAAACTTTATTCCATATAAACACCAGAAATGGTACATAGGAATTCTTATAAAACTAAATATAAATCGAAATACAATGAAATAACATTCATAACTATCTCAAATTACTATTATTAAATACTGTAAGCAAACTGTAACAATATTTACCAACAACTTTTACAATTGTATCATCCTTCATAGACATTATGTATAAACATAATTCTCTCTTATTAAAACGCGAGAAAGAGGAATTAATACTTAATAACTCAGTCATAAATTCGTTTCTAACATTAATAAAACTGGGATTCGAACAAATCATAAGGTAATGATATTCGTCTCCAATCACTCCCAAGTCGCATAGAGTACACTTCCGTGACTCATATGGAATATTTCCGTATCGGCCAGACTCAACAGGTAACTTATGTGCAGACACCCGTAGTTTAGTTACTGCCTGACGGTGTTTGAAGTTCGTAATAGATGAAAGATATTTTTCAAAACCTACTTTCGGTTTAACTTGACGAAAAGTACGTAACTTCCCGCCATAAATGTGGCTCTGCAGATCACTCTGATGAACCTGGTCCTTCCATTTCTCGGCAAAATAATCGTACATTTTTACCTTTACATATTTGGCAATTAAACCTATTTGCTTGAGAGAAACTGAAAGCTCAGTGAGCGGTTTGATATTGCATAGTTCTAAAATATGGTTTGTAAAAACTGCACCCAGAAATTTCGACTTTATACATACTTCCGCAGCTTTTCCAACTAAACTACTATTGTATTCCGAGTTTATAATTCTTAACCAATACTTCACTACGAGAGAAGCGACTTGAACCATCATTGGAACTCTACCTAATTCCGCATAGACTGCTAGATTGGTTGTTTTAGAGTGTACGCCCAGAATTCGTTTGCAAAACTTCAAATGAAGTCTCTCTAAATTATTAACTACCTTAAACAGTTTCTGCCGGAACATATCTAAATTAGGGCAGGTTCGTCCCAACAAATATACACCCCACACCTCACATCCATATAGCAACACTGGCACTACAAGTGAAGAGAACAGTTTCAACAGTAACTTAACTGACATATTTTCTACATTTGAAAAATTTCTAAATAGACTGTGATAAGCCCTCAATGCCTTATTATACAAAGTATAGTTTGGGCCCGTTTGAAACCACCAGCACAATGAAAAGAAATCCCTAAATACGTATATTCCTCAACGCAAACCAATTCAACTGTTCATTGTTAAGATACCACTTAGAAGTTATACATAAACGCCTTTGGGCCGGTGTCCCAAAAACCAGAATCTTAGACTTTTTCAAGTTAACTCTCAGTGTTTGTTCAAACAGTTTTGCATGCCAGATGCAGAATCAGATAGAATTACTAGGTCGTCCGCATATAGTAAACAATTCAACTTGGTATCACCTAGCATCACTGGTGCACATGAAGGCGAATTAAATAACTCAGGAATGTCATTAATAAACACATTGAATAACGTAGGACTTAAATTGCAGCCCTGTTTCACCCCAACATCTGATTGAAAGTATGGAGTACATCCCTGACTCAGCTTTACCGCTAATTTGACAGACGCATACATACTACGAAGGATGCGTATAAAATTTCTGCTACAACCGTATTGAATCATTTTATAAAACAAACCCTCTCTCCAAACACTGTCATACGCTTTTCTAAAATCAATAAAACACGAAAATAACGGCTTACGGCTAGACTTATAAGAATCAATCAACGTTTTTAATACTAGTATATGGTCAGAGGTTCTAAAACCGTGCCTAAAACCTATTTGGTGTTTATTCATAATATCGTTTTCCTTTAAGAAACGATTTAAGCGGTCATTTAAGATTAACGTAAAAAATTTACCCAAACAGCTACTAATACAAATACCTCTATAGTTTGCCGGATCTAACTTACATCCTGATTTGTAAAGAGGAACGATAAGACCTTCAGACCACACCCGTGGAAACACACCGTGGGATAACACCACATTGAAAAGCTTAACATAATAAGGCGCTAAAACATCGATTGATGATTTGATTATCTCGTTGCTTAAAGAATCTAATGTGAGGGGTACATGGATGCTCGTCGTACCTTTTAGGGGTCAAAATCAGGAGTTTGGTACCACTTAGGGTATCCACCGTCAAACACAGACATTTCTATGTAAAGCGGTACCTTTTAGGGGTCGGGTGTCAATTGAACAAAAAAGCTGTTATCAATTTACATTTTTATTATCTTTTAGGGGTCAAAATAAGCTTGAGCCACGCCCATTTTAGTACCTCTTAGGGGTCAAATCGAAAATGTCCGACGAGCATCCCTACCCCTTTTATATGGGAGTCCCCCCCCCCCCCCCCCGGGTGTTGTTCGTACTTAAATAATCACATTTCAAAAGACGTACTTTGTATGCATGCTTAGAAAACCTGGTTACGTAAGCTAAATTATTTCGTTGTTTATATAGCATTGTGACACGTGCAATTTCTCTTCTGCATTTTACTGATCCCCAGCATGTCACTGACACTATCTAGCCCTGTTCATACCGATTGAGAGAACCCACCGTGCAGCTCTTCTCTGCACCATTTCCACCTTCCTGGTATTCTTAGATGTATAAGGGATCCCAAACGATAGAGCTATATTCAAGGTTCAAGGTTTTTATTTCCACAAAACAAAACAATCATTACATTTAGGACATGCGACAAAAGATATTTGCTAATGTGGAAGAGCACAAGCATAAAACCAAAGATGGTTGAACTAAAGTTTTGTACGCTCGCTCTTTAGCTAGAGGAGGACAGCGCCGTAAGTTACCGGTTATAAGTGTTGTAAGAAGCCAAGTGTCTTATTAGCCTTAGTCATGATCTTATTCACCATCATGTTCATTCCAACGGAGATCATTACTCGGGCCAGGCCTTTGGCCGGCACGAGTCTTAAATCGCAAATGTTTTTTTTTTCCGACGTCGAACTTTTTCGCCGTTAACCAATCAGATAGCACCTTCTTTGGAAGTTCTTTTCGCCACCGTACCAATCAGATTGCACTGTGCTGGTCACGTGAACAGTGGACAGCATTTCCAGGTTTTTCAAGATGGCGGCGAGTGGGAGTTTTGACTTAGCAAAACCTTTAATATCAGCTGTTTTTTTGTGTAAACCAAAGGTTGCTTCAAGTGCAATACCAATATTTTTGTCGTTTCTAAAGCTGAGATGTTTCACGGGCTTTGGACGGGAAGTTATCACATATTATGCGACATGCTTTAAGATACACTCGTGTCGTGACAGTCGACTATAAAGACAACAGCTTGTAAATGGGCTAAACTACAGAATACAGGGCCACTTACCAAGGTCTACCCCAGAGCCACTGGCTCGGTGGCTCGGTAGTCTCCAGGGTCATTGAATATTCATTTAACGGCACGACTACCGAGCCACCGAGCCACTAAAAATATACACTCCAGGGTCATTGAATATTCATTTATGATACTTCGTTCTTTTAAAGACGATGATATAGACTACCCTAGGGTTAGGGTTAGGGTTAGACTACCGAGCCACCGAGCCACCGAACAAAATAGATGGAGCTTCAAAAGTGGCCCTGCATTCTGTAGTTGCTCCTGTAAATGTAAGTAGCCGCTAATCTGAACATGATAACCTTTATACCAATTGTCTGTCGTTGTGTTGTTATTTATTGTTATTAACCTCTCGAAAGCATAGTAGAAATGACCCGATTTCTCAGTTCTCTGACTGACAGGGGCCTTTTAAAATATTATATGCACATGTATTTTTAAAAATGTTTATAAATTCGGGAACGAAAATCTAGCTTGCAGTGAGTGAGTATAAACTGAGTAAGTAATCGGCCTAAATATTTTTTTTTTCAAACGAACTATAAATGACTCTGATGTGGAAATCGCATATTTATCTTTGGCGTGTTATTGACACTGGTAAAAACCAATCTTTCCTAAGCACAAGACCAAGGGACAATTACCACCTGACAGTGACACATGTACAATTATTGGCTTTTTATTTTGTTCTATTTCCCGGGTCTATTTACATCTGGCCTGTACCTCTTTGTGTTTGATTATTATCTCTGGGTTCAGGCATTCTACAGTGTATTTAATGTGTTTTTTTTTAGAACTGACATAATGATATTATGTATAGAGTAGTGTATTTATCATTATTGCAAGTATATAAAATAAAATAAATTTGGTCCAGAACTGAGAGAGTATACTTTTTCTTTCCCTTCCCCTTTCTTGGTACCATTATATATCCATGCAAGCTAGATCTTGTTTCAGTGTTTTACATCTGAGGTGGTCCTGGCTTAAGATAACCCTAAGGTTACCTTAAGGACCTATACCTTCTCATCATTGTATTTCTTATTATGCCTTATTACTTGTAAACATTTCCATCATCTTATGAGAAAATAAATGTAATTGTTGTTGTTGTTCCTCAGTTCTTGGCGTCAGCATCGTCACTTTCACTCGGTCACGATCAGGAGTACGAGTACTTTTAAGAATTATTTGGGAATGAAAATTAATCTTGCTGCGACCCCAATGATAGAAAAAAATGAGTGGACATTGCATGTTTCTTTGTGGCCTGCCATTATAAGTTTCAGTCTCCTTCAAGATGTAGAAAATGAGCACTAGCACAGTGGCAGCTCACTAATACTAGAAAATGGTGGTCTGTAGTTTACGACCCCAATCGAAAATATTGTATTGAGAATTTAGCCTGAATTTCAGCCGTCTCCACTGGTTTGTTAATGAGAATTACAAATAGATGACTTTATTTCACACGTAGAACGACATTACATGTACCTAACTATTCACAATGAACAGCAACATTATGTGGAATTTGTTGTTCTTAAAAAATTGCTTGTGATTTCTCGTAGTCGTACTGCACCTGATATAATTACAATGCATCAAATTTCAGTGACTCAATGTCGTGCAGACTACTCAAATAACCATTGCACTTCAATCAACAACACCCATACCAAGTTTTTTTTATAATTCTAACGACCCTCAAGGAACAATAATATTGAAAAGAAAGTAATATTAAACTACAGAATTGAAGGAAATTGTGGCTGAAATGTACGTGCACAGCATGTATGTATGTGTGTGTTGTGTGTATTATGTGTTATATTTGGATTGTGTACAAACGTTGTACATTGATTGTTTGTTCCAATTTTACAATAATTACCATTGCATACCATAACCCTAAACCCTAACCTAACCCCCCCCCCCCCCCCCCCTCCCCTCAAAATGGTCGACCCGCGAGGGCGAAAGCCTTCCAACAGGCTCAGGATATTTCAACTGGCGCTCTTGTTGACCATAAAAATACATGAACAACCAGGAGCCGTAATACATTCGATCAGCGCTGTTTGGACAGATCCAATGTACATTTAGAAACGTAAGCGAAATACAATATCCAAACACGTTTGGATATCAACGGGTATCGAATTATAATCAAAGGTTAGATCTCGTCAGGCGCGCTCAGATAAGAAAGTTCAAAGCTCTCAGACTAGGCGAGACAAGGAGATATCACTTTCAATGAGTCATTGTCAGAAATCTATTCCATCGTGGGCGGTCTTGTACAGCTAAGGCATGTTTTACGACAGAATAACCAGAGTCTTTCTACTGGATTGAGAGCTCGAGACATTATACATGTCGGCTAATATGGGGAAAACTGAAACAAAAAATGAACTTTGACGGCAGAAACCCTCAATTGAGCCAAGCGGAATATTTACATGATCCGCTAAGATTGTTACAAATCTTAGTTAAGCAGATGTTTTCAGTGTATGCCAACTGAAATGCGGCAACTACACGAACAAGAAGCATGAACTGCCAGCAACGAGAGAGGAAAAAGTATTTGAAATGCACAGCGCTAGCTGAAATAGGGCATATATATAATATCTGAGACGTTAAATTACGTTACTGTGAAGAGGATCAAAATTCAAGTTTTGTAGCTTGAGACTGTCTTCTGCCGTGACTCGTGAGAGAAATTGGAAAAGATCTAGCTGTTTCATTCAGACACTGGCAAATTTATTGAAAGCTACGGGCTTACTTTATGAGATTATTATTCATTGTGGAATGAAAGGAAACAGGTTAGCTGAAAGTTAAGTTCGAGGTAGGCTTCGACTTTCATTCCGATTCAGTGCATATGTGCACGAAGGTGGGTGCTGTCAATAACACTACCAAAAGATCCAAAACGAAAGTTCAGTTACGTAAGTACTGTAAGTAAACTCTTTTTGATTTGAATAAATTTCCTCTCAGTTTGTCTGTTAATGTACTTTTCCTTCTAATTATCGCTTTATTTAACATCTGTGATTTAGAGTATGCGTACCTCAGAATAAATTATTTGAAAGGTCAACTGAATTCTTGTGTCGATAAGCGCAAATGTTTTTTGTGAAACAGTCTGTGTATATGAGAAGCGGCTTAATAGAAGAGCTTTCTCATTTATAGGAATTACAATTTTTTTTCTTGCTATGAAATTTATGTTTCATTTCACATTTATTCATACAGTTTTAGCCGGACATTTCCCCGAGTTTTTGATCTATTTTCAATCAAATTCAAAGTCTGAATATGTCATTGTATTGCATTTATACACTTGAATTGCCAGTATTCTGTTGTTCGAATCCTGCGTTATGATAGTCATGCCATAAAAGCGATTAATAGACCAGTCTGTTTTTTTGACGTTCTCACTGGCGAATTAAAGCACGACTTGATACTAAGAGGATTTCAAATGAAAGTGTATTTCATCTTCAATCTCATGTGGCCCGAGTGAAAGCCCAGATGGGCTCTTGTTCGATATAAAATGAACTCCGAGGTAGTTAGTACAATCTATAACTGACTGACCGTGAAGTTTGTACTTGAGTCTTTTATAATAGGAATACGGCGTCGAGTAACTCTAAGTACATTGCATTTAATAATATTACACTATTTCATTATATTTTATAAATCTATTTGTTAAAAATTATGTTTAATCTTATATCAGTACTACACATGCAAATTACATAAATTGATATTTTTTTATTATATATAAGTTTATTAGATCTACACCAATGTAACAAACATGTTTTCAACTGAAGGTGCTAATAAATCATTTTGTATCGTATTGTATTGTATATTAAATTCAAATTTCCAGTCGACTCCATGATGGTTCTAGATTAATATGCAATTGTGCACAGTCACTCGTCAGCAAAGAATCACCATTGTATGTTAAGTCTACTGACGTTCTCGAGGGTCGTCGATGAATGCCAGAAACAGGATTGGTTCCAACACGGAGCCTTTTGACAATCCTGTAACCGCTGTAGCTTTTGGATTTGAGCAGGCAGGCCGCTCGCTATTCATGATAAATGCGTTCACGAACCATTCGCTCGATGCTGGGTTATCTAAGGTATTTCCTTATTCTTCCTATATTCCTGGGCGGGAATGATGCGGAGCCGTGACATGCCCAAATTATTAAAATATATGGTACGGTAGATGCTGTTTTTGTTTCATCCTTCGATTACGATAGTCGTACACCATCGGCAAAATACAGCTGGTTATCGGCTAATCACCAAATCGGGCGAGGTTATAAGTATCATCTCTTCAGGCATACATTCTCAAACTTCTTCAGAAATATTTATTTTATTTTAGGTATATCAGTGTTAGTTTTGTCGTTATGCCATGTGTAAATGCTTTAATTCTCGGCCGATATGGACGTAAAATCGTAGGACTCCCGTCGGCCTCAAGTTTATCAGTCTCACCAGACTGTCACGAGTTACCGACGTTAAATAAAGTTGCTTTACTTTACTTTTAATACGTCGATGTCATGAAACTTTATTTTCCTCGCGGCGCCAGGTCGTGCATGAGACATTACACAACCGCAAACAACAGGAAACAACTGAAGCGCAGCCGAGATTACATCTGAACAGCCCTCAGAATATAAAATAAAATCACTTCATTCCACAAAAAAAACATGTCAGCTTTTACATAGTTCATTTAATTGTGTTAGGAAACCAACGATTTTCAATAGCTCAAAGCGTCAGCAGAACTATTATTTGAACTAGAAAACACAGTCGAGATTCGGCTTGAACTACTAATGTAAGTCTTGCCGTCACTTACCAGGTCGGGTGGAACTTCTCGAAACGAGCGACAGTATTGGCCTACCCAACAATAAAAAAAACTCTAACCTTTAGAAAGTGCAGTACAAAAAACAAACAATAGAAGTATAGTATTATGGGTGCAATCAGAATACAGGTCTCGAGAGGTTCCGGACTTATACCTTCAATAGCATGCGTTTGTGAGTACTGACGAAGGAAAACGATAAAAAAGTCAAAGTAATGAAAACGTTAGTGAAATGGCTGTGAAATGGCTAAAAAAGTTGCCGTCATTGGCACGAGCTCTGTACCTGTTCTTCGTGTCCAGGCCTGCTGTTTAACTTACAGTGCGACTACTGAAAGCGGGGCCACTTAGACAACGAGAACCAATCACATTGTAGAACGAAAACAAATAATACAAACTTTGAGTTAGTTGAAATGCTATTGTATTGTACTCGACAATAATTTGCTCAAATAACCCAAGTTGAATGCTTTGTTTTCGTTCTGCAATGTGATTGGTTCTCGTTGTCTAAGTGGCCTCGCTTTCTGTAGTCGCACTGTAAACTAAACCTAAAAAATAGAATGTTGAACTTGAACAACTTGTCTTGTGTTATGTGTCTCTATTTAAATGCTGGTTTCCACATGATCGTTGCGATCGCTAGGATCGCTGGATTAATTAGTTAGTTGTGAATCGAAGCGTAAATTTATGTGCAGAACAAAAGAATCCAGCGGGATGTCAATCTTAGAGCTCTGGTACCTCTGTAAATACAATTTCTAGCTCGCGCTTTGCTTTGTTTACGCAGTTGGTACGGCGCTACCCTGGGTTCCAGGATCATCCGAGTGCACGAACGAAAAAAAATGTTTTGCCTTCCGCGCTGCTCGCCGAATTGACCAACAAATGAAGTAGGGCACTACCGAATAAATGCTCCATCATATACATCATATAGACTTGATTGTTAGACCCGTACTTAACGCTTTGCCTATAAATAAACACTAACGTTTTGGATTTTATTACGACAACTTTGGCTGGTACTAAAAGTAAAAGTAAAAGTAAAGCAACTTTATTTAACGTCGGTAACTCGTGACAGTACTGATGAGACTGATAAACTTGAGGCCGACGGGAGTCCTACGATTTTACGTCCTTATCCGAGAAGACGTGAAGGTCTAACCATTTGCAGTTGTTTCACAAAGGCAGCACCTTCTACTCAGTTATTTTAAGACCCTGAGTGTTGGTCCGGCCGGGGTTTGAACCCGCGACCTCCCGCTCAACAGACCGGCGCTTAACCGGGAGGCGGTACTGATCTGAGACAACATACATGAGACAATGACTCCTGTAACAACACCTAATTTAAAAAAGGTTGTCACAGCGTTTTGACATTGCGCTACGGATTGTGGTTTTTATGACTGTGCAGTTGCTATAGAAAGTGCAGTTGCTATAATACTTATTTTAATTGCAAAAGTGGCACAACTTTCAGTTTTTGTCTCCACGTGTGTCTGTGCGGTACGGCACGAAGGCACACTAAATATATTATTTATTAGTGAAAAACAAGTGACTGAGCAGTCTACAATTCTTTTTGAATTAGGTGTATACTATGCTTAGGAGCCAATTAGCAACTGAACAAATAATTTCCTGCCCTGAGAAAGGAACGTACTGCTTTGACAAGGAGTTTGTGGCGTGAGACACTATTATTGACCATAAGTAATTGATAACAGATCGATACGTTAATTTACCGATCAAAAGAACACGAGAGTGCAGTTGGACATGTGAAACTTCAATTTTGACGCGTGAAATTTATCGATCCTAATTTAACTCGTCCCCAGGCCTATACAATTTCAATTAAAATAGGCCTCTTTCTTGAAAATACATTTCAAGAAAAGTAACCTGCGTCGGGAGATTTTATTTTTTACGCCTACTTCAAAATGGCGTCTATATATATGAAGTGGTACTTGAAAATCTTATTTCGTATGAGTGGGATAAACTACGGCATGTCCGTAGCCTTGCCGTAGCCTTGCCGTAGCCTTGCCGTAGCCTTGCCGTAGCCTTGCCGTAGCCTTGCCGTAGCCTTGCCGTAGCCTTGCCGTAGCCTTGCCGTAGCCTTGCCGTAGCCTTGCCGTAGCCTTGCCGTAGCCTTGCCGTAGCCTTGCCGTAGCCTTGCCGTAGCCTTGCCGTAGCCTTGCCGTAGCCTTGCCGTAGCCTTGCCGTAGCCTTGCCGTAGCCTTGCCGTAGCCTTGCCGTAGCCTTGCCGTAGCCTTGCCGTAGCCTTGCCGTAGCCTTGCCGTAGCCTTGCCGTAGCCTTGCCGTAGCCTTGCCGTAGCCTTGCCGTAGCCTTGCCGTAGCCTTGCCGTAGCCTTGCCGTAGCCTTGCCGTAGCCTTGCCGTAGCCTTGCCGTAGCCTTGCCGTAGCCTTGCCGTAGCCTTGCCGTAGCCTTGCCGTAGCCTTGCCGTAGCCTTGCCGTAGCCTTGCCGTAGCCTTGCCGTAGCCTTGCCGTAGCCTTGCCGTAGCCTTGCCGTAGCCGTGCTGACCCCGTGCTGTGCCGTAATTTCAAACACAATAGGAAAACCATCTCAATGTCACGGTATGTCGTACAGTAACTGTGCTGTAATCAGTGCTGTAGTTTGTCCCACTCATACGAAATCTGCTCTGATGCTGAGACTTAATTCCAGTAAAAAGAAAATACGAGCACGCGACGGGAATCGAACCCAGGCACAGCAGTGTGATTATGGGTCTGTTACCACAGGTAGCCCAAGCTCGGTTTCTGAATCAGAAACTTCCCTGCAGTCTTTTTCGTCTGTACGAAGATTCAGCGAATTTCAGTGAATTTTAGTCCTCTTGCCGTACTCTGGGTGCAAAAAATATAATCGCCCGGGGGACGGAGGACTCGTATGAAAGTGGTAGGGGTGATCGGCTGGAGCTCTGAAAATTACTCCTAAAAGTATGCATAATTTAACACAGTCTAGAAACTAGGCTCGGTTTCAGCCGTTGGGGTGTCGTTTCTCCAAAGCCTCCCCCCACTAACGACTGGGCGCGCGGTCAACACACCGTGTCCGTGACGTCATCTGATTAACTTCAATATTATTCATTTTTTTGCGTGTAGCGTAGGTTCGATTCCGCGTAAACTTTCAAAACATATTGGAATTCTTTAAACTAAAACTTCCAAGTGTGAAATTAATTCGACGTAGGTAAAGGTTTTATTTAATACCTGTTATTATTAGCTCTCATGTTCACAGTCCAAGTTTTCAAAGAAAGCCCGGCTGTTGAAACCAGGCTATTTGTTGACACTAGATGACAGGAATTAATAGCCGAAATTTTATACGGGGATAAAAATTAAGTTCAGATGCCATCTCGGAACTCTGAGCTAGAGTCGAGTATTCCCGCTTAGTACTTGTGTAGAGTATGTCTTGGAGACATAAATTGTACAAACTTAGTACATAGGATTGAAGAATTGTAAAACTCATTTGATGTGGCGATTTTCAAGTGAATTGTGATTACAGAGTTAAACGCATAAACATGGCCTGCGTCAGACGTGATTTCCTCTCTTCTATAAACTCTTTTAATATGGACTCGTCCGTCTTTTCTTCTCCGATAAAGGCAGCAGTAATTTTCTTTGAAGTAAGAATAGCCGGGCTACCTTGGTCTTGCATCGGTAAAGTTAAATGAGAAATGACTGAACATTACGAGCTTCGCGACCTATGAGCTGACGGTTTCCCAGGTGACTTCCAGAGCCAGTGCGTTTACTGACAAAGTGTCTTCACCCGAAAACTAACTCTCTTACTGCTTCTTTGTGTGAATCCTTGAATTCTTCGAAACCAAACTTTTCCAGAGCAAATTTAAACGCATTTTGGAACAGCAATCGAAAGCCTTTCGTCCGGCTTTCAAAAGTTTACAATGTAAATTATGCAAATCAATTCAGCGACAGGATTTGAGTGGCAAGGTTTTGATTGGCTAAAACCCAACAATGTCTCAGCTCGCGCGCCCAGCCGTGAGTGGGGAGAGGATCGCGGGCTCACCGAAACCCCCACGGCTGGAAACCGAGCCTATCTAGAAATTAGCTCATTACGATTTTGACCCCTAAAAGGTACGACCATATAAAATTATAACTTTTACAAAATGGTTGTTTTTATTCACAAACACAGAAAGACTGATCTAACTAACAAAGCAGGAAAACACATTGCTATGATACTTTTCAATCAATTTGACATAAAATTACACCCTAAATTGTACGGACTTCTGTTGCGTAAGGCTGTTAGGAACCCCTAAAATGTACGATAACAACTGGTACGGCTGATCATCCCTACCACTTCAATATAGGGAAACACCCCCCCCCCCTCCCCCGGGAAAATTAATCATTTGAATTGACCCGTTCAGTACAGACCTCAACATTTTCGAGCTTTGGGTAGGACTGGTTTCTTACCATTTTTGTAACAACAAACTGTGTAATTGTTACGCCTTAAAACCATCCTGTGAAGATAGAACAGATGATGTTCCTTAGGCATAGCACATAGGATTTTTTTAAATCTTGAAAGCCACATAAACGTCTGCTCCGCGGCCATGGTATTGCCATCAGGAAGCTCTTCTTTCAATTTTGAGGGGTCACAAGTCTGCAGATTGCCATGTGAAGTACGGGTTGGAAATATGCAGGCTGTCGATGATCTTGTTTATCTGTAACCACATTTGGTCATATGCAGAGGTAAAGGGTAGGGGCTTCTTCGCCACATGCATCCTATCAACATGGCACATGTTGTCATATGCAAGCCGGAATATCTTACTCCAATTCGAATTAGGAATGGATTGTAGAGTGGACAGCATCCACTTCAACATTGCAAGGAATGCCTGTGATGGACTCTCGGATCTATGAATTATAATATATCTGTATATTTATATAAGTGTAAGTAACCGCCTTTGTACTCAGGGTCTTAATAATAACCTGATCAGAAGGTGCTGCCTTTACATAATACAGTAAACGGTTAGACCTTAACGTCTTCTCGGATAAGGACGATAAATCCTAGGCCTTGGAAACCTCCATAGACCACGTTCGAGTGGTAAAACAGAATACAAGAAAAATGTAAATGATCAGTTAGGCAATTTAGGTCGGTATAAACAATTAAGCTGACGTTGGACAGTGATCGCGCGATCTGCAAGTGCATGGTGAGTTCGTGGTTAAAAAGTGGTTGGTAAGTACTACAGTGTAGTCGGAATTAAGTCCGGTTAGCAAGCTATTGTTATGTTGTTGTTAAGTGGACAGTAAGCTGTTGGTAAGTCGTCACGCAGTATTTGGTTGGTAAGCTGTTGGTAATTATAAAATGGTTGGTCACCAGTTTGTGGTTGGTAAGTGGTCAGTAAGTGGTAGGCATTAATTGTAGTGCATGTGGATGGTAAGTGGTCAATGAGTGGCTGGTTTAGTGAAGGTGGTCAGTATAAATGGCCAGTAGTGGTTGGTAAGTACCTCAGGTCATGCAGTATATGGTATTAATTAAGTGGTCTTCAAGTGGAGATCGAGTTATATATTAAGTGGTTGAACTGAAGTACATGGTTTGAAAGGATGAAGTCAATTAAGTACATGTATATATATATTTTAGTCACCACTGTTGTTAACTGGACAGTTTATGGGCATCATACCTGAACAGTGGATTCCATTTGTCAATTATTCCGCTGCCACGAACAATAAAGAAGTGGCCACGAGACCACTTTTGCAACCTCTGCTTTTCTCCTGTCTCTTTAATTTGTTACATGCTGTTGGGGCAGGCTCACTGCATCCTTCTAGGATACTGTTTACCTCAGCCTGGTATGTTGACATGAAATTTTCACTTCCTAAAATTATTCACACTGAGCCAATCATTTGATTGCAAAATCAATGCTGCACATGACAAATTCATAATATTAAACTTCACACAACAAATCTAAACAACAGGAATTACGTTAAAAAAGAAGCCTCATATATTACATACATGTATTTATTTGAGTTATTTGCTAAAAAAAAAATTAAATTGGACATACAAATCTGAACAAACCAGGACGGCCACTGACGACAAGTTTCGAAACATTCCTTAAATATTACTGCATGACCATATTTTTGTGGTTAATATATTATAAGTAATCATACCTTCTGATTCGATGACAGACATTCCAACTGTTAGTGATGAGTCATCTGTAAGAGATTTCAGGACTCCTTGCATTTTTGCCACATCACTTTTGGTGGGAACCTCCACAATTGTATCTTCATGTGAGTCATCTGTTTCAGCGGAATGAGAACTGAATTTTATCATATGACCAGTACGACCCCGCGCGCGCTTTCCTTTCAAAACCATTTACAAAAGTCACGTGATGAGGGCCGGACGTTATGGCGTGAGCGGGCCGGAAAAAGCCGTCCGGCCCTGCACAATTTTTTCTTGCTGTTTTGCAGTTTGAAACAAAAATGTATTGACTGAGTTAGGTCGGGCCAGAAGGGAAAATATTTGGCTCCTGGTCATTTTGTACGCGCGAGGTCCGTACGTCATGATCACCTCGAGCCAAATATTTTGCCGTCCGACCCTCCCACTCAGTCAATAGGTACCTAGAATTAATATGAATCACACAATGGTACAAAAACGAACTATTGTTATGTTAATATTACAATGTATATGCCATATTTCATGAGTAAAGTTAAACATACCATTCAGTACCAGTATATCTAATGTAACACCCAAGTATAAGCCCACCTTTAAAAAACTCTGTCTCGAATCTCAGGAGTGTAGCTATTTTATGGGAACATCTAGAAAAGTCCATAATTAAATTATTACAATGTTAAGAAACTAATTACAGAATTTATTAAGCAAGAAAGGGGTGATGCACTAGTTTTCTCAACTTTTAAGTCTTAAAACCGAACTTTTAAAAATACGTTTTCTCAAACAAATTAGCTTATAAACTTGGGGTGGAACTTATCTTTATGGTAATAAATTAATGTTATTGGACCCTTTTGATACGTTGCTAAAACTTACCTGATGATTCAGCATTGGGTATTTTCAGAATTTCACAGTACTTCAGAAACCCGTGCAGATCTGTTGGTATTTCTGGATGCTTTGAAACAAGGAAATCACAATGGGCAGCACAAAATTCCTGCCCATATTTAGGAGGGGCTGTGCAAACATCTGGGAAATTTAGTAACGGGAGTCCTTTCACTATGTTCTGTTGAAATAAAATCCAGTAGCACATTTTATTATATGGCTAAGTAATTTTTTGGACTGTGATTGGTCTATTTGTGGTACATAACATGAACATCTTCCATGTAGTTTATAGATCAGGGCTCGACACTAACTTTTAAGACTTGTTGCCACAGTGAAAAAGTAAACTGAGTAACTATTGAACATGTATTAAAAACATACTTTCCAAACCAAGCTTTTTACTTTCCACAGGAAAATTTTACTTTGCAGCGGTAACAGGGTAACTGTTAGTGTCGAGCCCTGTAGATGCTTGTATGGATCCATGCTTAGGCCATAAAATAAAGGGAAAACTTGATCAAAATATCAGGAAGGCAGCTGAATCCCATAATTTAAGATACATTTCTGATATTTATATAGTTTTTCAGTTTTTGCAAGTGGCTGTATTAATTTTATAACCATTTTTAACTTTATTTGATTATATTATTATATTAATACATCTATAATAACATAATAATTATTATTTTTACAACATACCGGTAGTTGGAAAATATACCTTTGTTGTAGATCCACAGCTATTTTGACCATGTTATGACAAAATAATATCATCATCACTAACTGGACAGACACATAACCATATTTCAATTTGTGAAATACATGTATACCTTGGTAGACATTGCACAATGAGCAAACATTAGTTTCCATAAGCCACCCACAGCTTACCACATCCTTCACAGATAACAGGGAGTTATAAAATAGAAAAATTAAATAATATTACTGAGATTATACATAACACCTCACTTAAATATATATCTTATTAGATGTGTTTTTTTCAGGATTTTTTTTTTTAACGGGCTGATATTTTACAAGTTGCAAATGTATTTTTTCTTGCCCCACAGGGGCTACAATACAAGCAACAAGAAAAATGTCAGCCAGTATTACCTGAAAAAAAAAACATCTAATAAGAGATTCATTATGTACAATAAACTATACTGTGATATTTTTTGTAATAAAAGCATAAGAAAGTTGGTAAAAAGGAAAAGAAAATTGTGGGGCAGACTTCACATCCTCACAACCTGGAATAGTACTGGCTATCCAAACAATGCCTAATTATTTTAGTAACCCTAAAACAATGGAATTCTTTGTCAATGCAGTCCAAATGGGGTCCAATAAAATGCAAGCTGGTTTTGAGAAGTGAAGTGACCTCCTGAAAATTGCATGTCCAGGTTTGAGTGAAATGTTTTCAATTGTGTGCATGCTGTTAGTGAGCATGTGCTATAACATTTAACCGGGTTGACTGGCTTACTAGCAACAATCAAGTGGGTAATACGAAATCAAGTGGGTAATATGCTGCTGGCATATCAGGACGTTTTTGAAACCTTATATGGTAAAATTATACATCATAATCATATAATAAATATATATATTATATATGTGAAACATGTTTTTTCATTTAAATTAGTAGTTCCAAATTATAACTGTCACTAAAACCTTACAGGTAGTTGATCACAGTTGTTAAAAATAATAAAATATCATTTCATGCACTATATATGATTATCCTAGCCACCTTTATAACATAAACATTATCTTCTAAAAACAAATGTGGTGTAGAGTGATTGCAGAAAACTTGTGAAACAATTAGTTATAATACACACAAATTCCACTCTTTCTTTTGTTTTATCTAGACTTTCAAAAACTCATGAATAATTAATGAGCATTTTGTCCAATCAGATGAAGCAAATCAGTCACGTGCATGCTCCTTTATACCTGATAAATCTCATCATACTAAAAGGGCCCGCGGAGGGATTTGAATTCTGTCCCAGGGGGAAACGGGGTTAATGATTGAGACAATGGAATTTCTATTGATGTTTCAGCTTTCTCATTGAATTGCTAATTAGGATGAACGTTTTATATAAAGAATACCAATGAACATGAAATTTTATATAAAGTTTCATCCTAATTAAGAATTCACTGATAAAGACCCAAAGATAACAAAAAGTACACGGAACATAAGGTACCTAGATAATAAATTTTGCACTAAATTTACTAATATCAGCAGACTACCGAGATACACAGATAATATTTTTAAAATGAAGTTATCCAACTACCCGCATTACTTGTTTACCGAGCCACTGTTTAGTTCCAATTATTAAACCAAACTCTAAGCCGTAAAATAATAAAAACGTACATTAAACTTACATAGTTTGTGCCGGAGTCAAAAATTTAGAGTCTGCCATCATGTCAGTCACATCGCTTTCCAAGTCTTGAACTTTATCGAGGTAAACCACGACACCAAATCCTTCATTGCGAAACGCCGCTTCAAACAACATAGTATGGTAATTTTTTCATGTCATTCCCTTGAGATGTTCGTAATTGCAGGCGGTGATTACTCGAATATTTTGCATGGCGTTGTGAATACAAAGGTTCAATGGTTCATTAAGTAACCATTCCCTTGAGATGTGCGTCTTTCTTTCATTGCATTCTTGAAGCGTTTTTGAAGCCGTTTAAAACACTCACAGCACGTGTTTTATCAAGTCTAAAAATTCTCGGCCTTCGCCCTCGAATTTTTAAACTTGATAAAACACTGCTGTTCATGTTTTAAACAGTACATAATTATACCAATTGTTTCACAGGTTAAATTCTGCAATCACTCTATTGTAAATTTAATTTTTATAAATGTGTAAAAAATTTTTACAGCCACTCTCTCTTAACTTTTTTCTTTTCAAAAATTAGTACATTAATCTTTGAATGAACAATCTCAGTGTCGAACTTCATGCAGATTAAATAAAAAATAAATAAAAACATGTACCAATATACAAATGGTTATAAGCTTCTCTAACCTCTCTTTCTGCAATCTTCTGAACAATCTTCACTATTATGTTCATAGACAAGAGCAGCCCTTCTTTTCACCACCTCTTTGATAACAGCTTCACGGTCATCATTACGACAGTAAATACCAAAGAAGTCAACCTCAAATCATTCTCAAGTTCTCCATTCCAAAATGATGCTGCTGCTGCTTGCTTTTCTGTGAATTCTTAAAAAAAAAAAAAAAAAATTAACTGGAGTAATAAATCAACATTTATACACTTCACCCATGGTACATTAATTTGGATATATATTATTTTTAAAGGAATACCAAAGTACAAAACACGTTTGGGCTAAAAATGATATTGAGACTAAGCTGTATTACACAATATTTTGTTCAATGAGTTGAGAAATATAACACTTGAATGTCAAACAACTTTTTTTTATTAATTTCCACTAAAATGTTGGTTATCCAAATGTGAAATGACCATGTCCCCACCCACAAACAATAATGAAGGGATGTGTGTAACAAGGCTGTAAGTGACTCCTGATCACATTCTAAATTCTCCCTTAGAAAACAAAGAATTTGAAAGAGAATTTAGAATGTGATCAGGAGTTACTTACCCCCTTGTTGCACACAACCCTTCAATTGTGAATTGCCCCTGTGATATATCAACACCTGTCACTTGCCAGAATTGAACTAGCTGTCTTACCAAAGCAAGACATAACATAAGAGACTGTATAGTGTGATAAACACCCCTTCCCTGCAATTAATCATATCAGCTCCTTCTTCATGTACTAGAATGTATTGTTTTCTGGTGTTAGGGTTCTTTGTATTTAAGGTATTGTTTTGCTGTAGTTCATTGTTATCAGTTTTTGTCTTCTTTGTTTTACATCATCTGTGTTCCTGTACACAAAGTTAAGCCATCATATCATCATACATGTACAACAGCAAACCAGAAAATATTAAAACAAATTTTCACAGTCTAGAGATGATATTGAGCCCATAAAGTTTCTACTTACATATAAGAGCTGTGTCCCACTAAGCAGTGAGTTTCATGTTGAGCAGGGACTAGTAGATTGGTTTGACAACTTGTTTTTAGAAATTTAGACAAGGAGCAAAAATAGGTTTCCTATGTTTATAATTGCTTTTTTATGTTGTAGGGGGTCCTAGCTATATATAGCTTGGTCCCATTATTGGCTACTCACTAGTGAAATTAAATATCTGACCAATCTTTCAAGTTTATTTAATAGCCAGTGAAAACAGATACAATTTGAAGTAGAGTATCCCTTTATCAGACACTCAGTCAGTATTGTGCAGCCAGTCTGCTGTTAAGAACTGGAAATAGTTTATACGCATCTGAATAGGTTCTACACTAATACTCCAATAATATTGTTGTTGTACACTGTACACCACACTGACACAGCAAAAAAACTACAAATGTTTAATGGTAAGCATTATAAGCACAGGGTGTGTATATCTGTGTTACCATAAGAAGCCCAATCATTTCTCATACAACATTTTGATAATCTATGATTAGTTGTAGTATAAAAAAAAATGCAAAATTACATACCATGTATTGATCCTATAAGATTGTACGCCTCATTGTAGGCAACACTCCATACGCAAAAACTAACCCAGCAGTGGTTGCTAGAAATAAGAAATATAAGAGCGGTTGTTGTTGTATTCCGTTTTCGGCCTGAAAACGCACTCTTAAATAATTTTTCAGTTTGTCTAAAAAACTATGTGTCAGTTACCCTGGATGCCAGAGGTTCTAAGACCCGGGCCTTTCTTACTTCTTCGGGCCTCTGCCTTTCTTACTTCTTCGGGCCTCTGGAACCCAGGGTACGTGTCAGTAGAATTTTTTTTCACTTACGCAAGAGAACACTGTAGATTGAACATGTGCCTGTCGATATAGCCTGCGTCGCATCCGAACTAAACCCCGGTTAAGTCCGTCTGCGAAACAGTGACAGAAAGCTTGTTCTAGACCCCCAATGAAGTACCAGGATATATGTAGCCGATTCTGATTGGCTTTTACTAATGCTCATTCTTACACGTCTTCCGACTGGCCATTCAACTGTCACCAGCCTGTCACCAGTGCCGATGCAGACGTGGCTAGACAAAATGCTCGTTCGAGGAACACACAAAGAAATCTCCCATGCAGCTTGGAAATATCTAGTATGTGCCACATCGAACTCCACTCCGGTCAACTGTTCTTGTTCTAGCAAACGAATCTCAATTTCAAACTGATATTGTACGAATATCATTGCTCTTCTCGACGTATACAAAAGCCGAAATATTTTGAAATGTAAATTAGCTGTCAGTCGCACTGGTGACAGGCTGGTGACAGTTGAATGGCCAGTCAGAAGACGTGTAAGAATGAGCATTAGTAAAAGCCAATCAGAATCGACTACATATATCCTGGTACTTCATTGGGGGTCTAGAACAAGCTTTCTGTCGCTGTTTCGCAGACGGACTTAACCGGGGTTTAGTTCGGATGCGACGCAGGCTATCTTTGAGGCTGGTGACAGTTGAATGGCCAGTCAGACGACGTGTAAGAAAGAGCATTAGTAAAAGCCAATCAGAACGCGTACTGAAATCCAGGTACGCTGCTGGGGGTCACGGAACAAGCAAACCGTCGCTGGTTCGCAGACGACAATAACCAGGTTTTGTTCGGATGAAACGCAGGCTACTGTCGATATAGCACACATCGCTAACCTCAACATACTCCCTCTCTTCAGGGTACACTGGCTCCAGCCTGTCGTTGCGTTGCCATACGTGCAGAAATTATATATTATTTTGCACGATTGGCACGCTTATCACCTTCTTTATAACCTTCCATTCCGTAAACACGGACGGCACACTGATGACGACGACTAAGGCTGCACTGGCACCTCATACATTTTTTTTTTTTACAGGTGGCATAATAATTATACTATTATCCACACTGCAGCTGACCTTGGAAGCTGACACACTAGCTTCTAAAATATCGAAATGTAGACAAATTTCGGAATTTAACAATTCCACAAGACATTTTCTCTCATTGCGAGGCAAGCGTTTGCTCGATATCATGAGATTTACAACTTCGTTGACCACACGAAGACCAAACTTCGAAACAAGCCAAGTCTCAAGCATTTTCGGATTGCAGTCCATGGCCCCAGCGAACTGGAAAGAAAACATCTTTTCAAAAATATTTTCGAATTCTTTGTCAGCCCTAACTTCGTCTTGGAGAAAAGGAGAAAAGGGCTCGCACTCTCTTTTTGGACGCCATGACTGGCAAGTATGATGCTTTGCGAGGCGTTGTGATGTTGTGATGCGAGTGACGCGTCACAATGTAGAATACCCAACCCTCCTCATCCCATATCGTGCATCAGATGCCCAACTGGGACGGACCACTTCTGTCACTAGAACTTTATTATTGCCTCAGGAAGAGCCTCAATATCTCTTAATATTGACATGCTTCGCTTTAAAGATGCTACCCCAAATTACTCGTAGGGCACATTTTAAATGTATGAACATTTGGTGAAATGACATTTTATGGATAATTATGCTAAGGACCAGGAGATAGTACACTACCTGTTTCCATATTGTGATAAAAGCGGAGTTTACATTTATTATTATATTATGTCATGAAAAAACATGAGCTTTTAAAGTTTTGAATTCATGCACAATAGAGGTAATCGGCTAACTCTGTTGCCACCCAATTCACTGAGATCATGTGATGTAAACACACAATACTCTGGAGAATTGACTCTGAAAATTAATTTTATTCAGATAGGCATGACTGCATTATGACTAGAATGAAAATGGAATAATTCCCCAGAGTTAAGCATCTGTTTATATCACATGATCTGAATTGGGTGGCAACAGTGTTAGCCGATTACCTCTATTCTTTTATGAAAAACATTTTCTTTTGCATTGATTAATGTATTCATTCCAACACACACTGATTACCTATGACAGTAATATACTATGTTATTAAGATTACCTTTAACAGGTGTAGGATTGGTAAGATAAATGCAGCAGTCTTTCCAGAGCCTGTTGGAGCACAGCATAAGACCTCCCTACCCTGAAAAAAAATACACAACTCATGCGCTTAAAGTATAGTAAAGTTGCTTTATTTATAGAGGGTATTAAACACGTTTACCGGCTAACATGTAGTTCAGTAATCTAACACATGGCTCTAGCTTTCTTTACTTAGTCCTACGGTTTACGTCCCTATCCAAGAAGACGAGAAGTCTAACCTGATTTACTCTTGGACTCTACTCAGTTATTTTAAGACCCTGAGTGTTAGTTTCCGGCCGGGGTTTGAACCTGCGACCTCCCGCACAACAGACTGGCACTTAACCACTGAGCTAACCGGGAGGCAGCTAAAGCTTGAGAGTATTGTTATGATAGTCCCAGCCTATAGCTATAGTTACAATTTGTTGTATTTAAAGATTCACTTGGCTTCTGGAACTCTCATTGTCAAGTTGCTCTCAGTCAATTATTTTTTGTTTATTAAAATATTATTTATTATAATAATTATTATATAATTATATGAAACATTTATTGTATCTAGTATAAAATTATATTTAATGGTTATTTCATCAGTAATTTCTTGTCGATTTTCCAATAAGAAAACCACGAAATAACCATAATATCCTATAAATAAGTAATTGGTTATAAAGTAACTTAACACCTCGATTCTTATTATTATCAAATGAATATAGCAATACACATCAACTGAGTAAATGTCTTAAAGCACAAAATTTCCTGCATTTTTATTGGCTTCATTTTGTAATTTTTGCATTGATAGTTTTTAGCTTAATTAATTTAGAAATTTTAAATATTACTATTTTTGTAACTTTTTAAATAAGTAAAGCAGTAAAGCAATAAAGCAGTGCAAAATAATTCACTGACGGGATATGTCAGTAATATGTAAAGTGCCTGATGAGACTGTGGTAAATGGTGCTATATAAATATGGCCATTATTATTATTATTAAATCAGATGTAGTTTATAAGTAAGGTGTAAAGCGCTTTCGGACTTATACACGTAGGAAAAAGCACTATATAAATGTGTAATTATTACTGTATTATTATTTTACTACGAAAATTGCCATCCAGCTTCATAAACTCTGTTAAATGTTGAGATTTCAAAACTTTGTCTTGCATGGTCACTAATTTTCCCTTATTCTTTCCATTTGTGGCATCCATATTGTGCTATCACCATTAACAGAGTTAACCATCTTACATGTGTCATGAGGGGTGTGGCCTGCATCTGTATGGGAGTGGGGTTAGGGGTTAGGTTAGGTATCCATATTGTGCTATCACCATTAACAGAGTTCAACATCTTACATGTGTCATGAGGGGTGTGGCCTGCATCTGTATCGGAGTGGGGTTAGGGGTTAGGTTAGGTTAGGTATCCATATTGTGCTATCACCATTAACATAGTTAACCATCTTACATGTGTCATGAGGGGTGTGGCCTGCATCTGTATGGGAGTGGGGTTAGGGTTAGGGGTTAGGTTAGGTATCCATATTGTGCTATCACCATTAACAGAGTTAACCATCTTACATGTGTCATGAGGGGTGTGGCCTGCATCTGTATGGGAGTGGGGTTAGGGTTAGGGGTTAGGTTAGGTATCCATATTGTGCTATCACCATTAACAGAGTTAACCATCTTACATGTGTCATGAGGGGTGTGGCCTGCATCTGTATGGGAGTGGGGCTGACATATCCTCTGTCCTGGACATTTCTTATGATGTAATCTGGAAAGTTATACCTGTATAGTGATAAGAAAAAGTTACATTTATAGTAGTTAAATTTATTATATTAAAAGTAAATAACCATGTTAATGTTCCTCAAAGAGCAGCTTCCCTCTCGTGAGTGTTTAGAGAAAGAGTCAGCACATACATGTAGCTGACACTGATATTGCAAGCTAAGGTTAATTGAAGGCTGTGTGCAAAATGGGCGTACAGTTGTAAGTGTCTCCTGATCACATTCTAAATTCTCCTTCAATTTCTTTGTTTTCTAAGGGAGAATTTAGAATGTGATCACTGACACTGATATGGCAACTGAGGTTAATTGAAGGGCTGTGTGCAAAGTGTTGCGGAAATATCTTACAAGTGGGCGTAGCGAACGAGTAAGATATTTCATCAACAGGAGAAGATAAAATAGACGTATCTCAAGGTGACCATGTAATATTCTGTTTTTAAAATATGATTGTTGATGAAATATCAATTTTCATTTCTTCCTAAAAAGATTATATATATTTTTTAAAGCCATTCATATTTTCAAAAGTGATCTTCACACGTGAAAAATATGACTGGCTTTTAAAAAGAAATTATCACTTTTTAGAAAGAAATACATGTATACACTGTCTGGTATTTCATCAAAAATTATATATTACATGTACATGTAAAATAAAAGAACTACAAACATGGCTTCTGATAGTACTTTTAGGGCACATTGTGCAGCAAGAACAACCTATTATGTTGCAAATTATGCTATTTAGGCAGAGCTAATTTAATCTTGTTGACTTTTAAACCCTTAAATGATCAACAACAAAATGTTACAGGTTAACATTATGCTTATAGTAGTAATAGGACAACCATACCATGATGATCAGTTCAAAGGATACAAGTGAAAGACATGAGAAACAATACATTAGGCCCTAGTCAACATGACGTAGTCACTGGACAACCAGCAGTAGCCGTCTTCTATTAAAATCTATTAATGCTTATAAATAGTAGTAATAGGACAACCATACCATGATGATCAGTTCAAAGGATACAAGTGAAAGACATGAGAAACAATACATTAGGCCCTAGTCAACATGACGTAGCTACATGTACTGGAGAACCAGCAGACTAAGCCGGCTTCTATTAAAATCCCTGCTATACAGCAAACAAATATTGTGCACTAGCTTTCACAGGTTTGATTAATTTTGGAGGGTGCTATGCTGGAGTAGGTGGGTTAATGCCAGGCTATAAAGGCCTGGGTCAGGTTGTTTGAAGCAAAGGACTAAGCACTGGGTTAAATCCCTGGGTTAAATCACTAACCTGAGGGTTAACACTGAACAGAATACAATTACAGATTTACTGCTATCCTAGGGATAAAGTTACCCTTTCTTCAAACAACTGTGTTCTGGGTGCAGTTGTTCAAAGCAATGATAACTTTATCCTTGTAAATCTGTAATTGTAATCATTACAGTTTACCCTCAGGTTAATGATTTAACCCTGGGGTAGGACTTGTACCCTTGCTTCGAACAACCCGACCCTGATGAACAAGGTAATGGCACTGGTACTTATTAGGGTGTCAGCTTCTGTAATGACACTCCTGACTTTAAACCAATTTACATGTATATATGTGTACCTATGACCTGAACTGGATTCTTCTCATATACAATGTACAGTTCTGCTCAAAAGTAATGCAAGCGAAATTTGATGAAATTCAAAACTTCGATAAGTTTTGATAAGTTTCGCTCTAAATGTACTGTAGTAAGACATGTCTGAAACCCAGAAATTTTGTTGTCTTAACGTAATTCATAAACCGCGAATATAGAGAACAATCTAATTTATGGGGGGGGGGGGGGGGGGGGGGGGGGGGGGGGGGAAGTCGGAATCTTCTATTAAAATATGTCCACCAAGAGAATTTTATAGCCCAACTGACTGTGTGACAGCTTTCCTCTCATTGGTCAAACTCCTCAAGCGTGACAATTTTATACACAAACTCTAGACAATAGTGTGATATCAATGCATGGGGTAATTCTTACTCAATTTTCTTTGCATTTTTAATAGGTTGAAAACGCTATGTTTTCTTCACTAAAGCGACTTTAACACAGAAAAACCTAACAGGTCCGAGATGTGCTTGAACTAGTTTCCCCATGAGCCTTTGACTTTGTTTATATTTAATGACATGAATTAATTTCCATCACTCTTCCCAACACATTTTAATTGTTAAAACAATCATGATCAAAGCATGTTAACATTCTGGCAAAGCATTTGGAACATTCTAACGTTGGTAAAGTGTTGACAATTAATGCAAATTCTGTAAGTCCCCTTTTCGCCTGGAGGGTCACATATTTTACATGTAGGTAAATATATAGCCAAATACATATATTTATATTTCCTAATTCAGACAATTAAGCAACCTGAACTTCAGGATTACCATCTTTCTTGTAAAAAGAACATATTTTACAAGTTGACAAACGATTAACATATACTACATGTACATGTAGTATTAAACATAATTTATGTAGTTTTCATTGAAACTTTGGTTGACCTGGCTTGAAATTTCTTAACTTTCGAACATAAACAAAGAAGAAAACTCACTGAATTTCGCTTGTAAACTTTCGAGCAGAACTGTACATAAATTATATTCATTTTTATGATACTCTTTTGCCTACACAAGCCCAAAGAAACAACAGAGATTCATGAATTGTATTTTTCTGTTTTTTTTTTTACCTCAAACTGCACTTGGTTTTTGTGAGTAGATATTCATATTGTTGGAATATCCTGGTAATTAAATAGCATTGCTGACACTTTCTCAAACAAAGACAATTAAATATATAATTTATTATTAAAGTTGCGGAACTCCCAGTGAACCAAAGGCCTGTACGAGCAGAGCACCATCTATTAATGTATGAAGGATGACAGCAAAAATTGGCTGACTTCTGGTTTCCCTCAGCTAGCTGATGCCCAAACCCTGTTGTGCAGAGAGCGACGTGTCTGAAAATGTGCTGCACATGCACTACTGAAACCAGGTTGCCTGGATTGAAACCTTGGCCAGTAGCTAGTGATCCTTTTTTTCTTTCCTTTTTTCCCACCTTCGGTTATCTCCTTTTCTCTGATTTCCCTTGATTCTACCAGTTATGTTAACTTTGTGTTGTTATCTTTGTTTTCTTTATATAATTTATCATTTTTGCGGGTCATTAGTTCAGTTCAGGGAGCTCCGCTTTTAGGCTTTCAGGCTTAGCAAATATCTTTGGCCCATTTTTGCCTTCTACAGAATTCTCACAATCTGAATCTTCACCTCAAAAATAACAATAATGCACACATGAACAAGTACATCATAATTCATTGTATGTTTTAAAAGGTGCTTCATTAATGGAATGATGTTTACTCACTTATTAATCAAGTTAATACATGTTCTGATGTTACAGGTAATATTTCTCAAATGAGTTAAATTATTGTGTTTCCCCATCAGGGGTTCCAAACACCGATAAAGCAATGGATCCTGAGGGGCGAAGCCCGAGGGATCCATTGCTTTCAAGGTGTTTGGAACCCTGATGAAACACAAAGAACGAGTTTGAGAAATGGCTTCTCAAACAATACATGTTTTCATCTTATTAGATCATTAGGAAGAATTGTTTGCCCGCTATGTTATTGCATGCAATTATAGACTACAAGGGTTGTGATTGTTATTTTCTCATGGTCGTTTCAACAAACAGACTGATAATGTAGTGGACAAGACAGAGGACGAGCTGCCGGTTGCAAGCAAGATTCGAATCACACTCCAGATGTGGATTTTTATTTCCTTCTTTACCTTTACCTCTCGCCATTCCTGTGATGTAATGCTTATTAAAATGCAAGTGACTTGATCAGTTTTTGGACTCATCGGAGCAAACTTGATCTGGTGTTTCATTGGAGATCAAGATTCATCTGTCATTTGATTGGAGATAAAGATGCATTCTCAGATCTTCATGTGGAGTTTCATCGTGTATCAAGATGCAAGCACCTGACCACTTACCAACACAATTTTACCAACCACTTGTCAACACAATTTTACCGTCATTATTTTACCAACCACTTACAGACCACTTATCAACACAATTTTACCGACCACTTGTCAACACAATTTTACCATCATTATTTAACCAACCACTTACCAACACAATTTTACCAACCAGTTGTCAACACAATTTTACCATCATTATTTTACCAACCACTTACCAACACAATTTTACAGACCACTTGTCAACACAATTTTACCATCATTATTTTACCAACCACTTACAGACCACTTACCTTCACAATTTTACCGACCACACAATTTTACCATCATTATTTTACCAACCACTTACAGACCACTTACCAACACAATTTTACCAACCACTTGTCAACACAATTTTACCGTCATTATTTTACCAACCACTTACAAACCACTTACCAACACAATTTTACAGACCACTTGTCAACACAATTTTACCATCATTATTTTACCAACCACTTACAGACCACTTACATTTGTACCAACACAATTTTACCGACCACTTGTCAACACAATTTTACCATCATTATTTAACCAACCACTTACCAACACAATTTTACCAACCACTTGTCAACACAATTTTACCATCATTATTTTACCAACCACTTACAGACCACTTACCAACACAATTTTACCAACCACTTGTCAACACAATTTTACCATCATTATTTTACCAACCACTTACAGACCACTTACCAACACAATTTTACAGACCATTTGTCAACACAATTTTACCATCATTATTTTACCAACCACTTACAGACCACTTACAATTGTACCAACACAATTTTACCAACCACTTGTCAACACAATTTTACCATCATTATTTTACCAACCACTTACAGACCACTTACCAAAACAATTTTACAGACCACTTGTCCACACAATTTTACCATCATTATTTAACCAACCACTTACCAACACAATTTTACCAACCACTTGTCAACACAATTTTACCATCATTATTTTACCAACCACTTACAGACCACTTACCAACACAATTTTACCAACCACTTGTCAACACAATTTTACCATCATTATTTTACCAACCACTTACAGACCACTTACCAACACAATTTTACAGACCATTTGTCAACACAATTTTACCATCATTATTTTACCAACCACTTACAGACCACTTACAATTGTACCAACACAATTTTACCAACCACTTGTCAACACAATTTTACCATCATTATTTTACCAACCACTTACAGACCACTTACCAACACAATTTTACAGACCACTTGTCCACACAATTTTACCATCATTATTTTACCAACCACTTACCAACACAATTTTACCAACCACTTGTCAACACAATTTTACCATCATTATTTTACCAACCACTTACAGACCACTTACCAACACAATTTTACAGACCATTTGTCAACACAATTTTACCATCATTATTTTACCAACCACTTACAGACCACTTACTATTGTACCAACACAATTTTACCAACCACTTGTCAACACAATTTTACCATCATTATTTTACCAACCACTTACAGACCACTTACCAACACAATTTTACAGACCACTTGTCAACACAATTTTACCATCATTATTTTACCAACCACTTACCAACACAATTTTACCAACCACTTGTCAACACAATTTTACCGTCATTATTTTACCAACCACTTACAGACCACTTACCAACACAATTTTACAGACCATTTGTCAACACAATTTTACCATCATTATTTTACCAACCACTTACAGACCACTTACCAACACAATTTTACCGACCACTTGTCAACACAATTTTACCATCATTATTTTACCAATCACTTACAGACCACTTACCAACACAATTTTACTGACCACTTGTCAACACAATTTTACCGTCATTATTTTACCAACCACTTACACACCACTTACCAACACAATTTTGCCGACCACTTGTCAACACAATTTTACCATCATTTTTTACCAACCACTTACAGACCACTTACCAACACAATTTTGCCGACCACTTGTCAACACAATTTTACCGACCACACAATTTTACCAACCACTTACCAACACAATTTTACCGACCACTTGTCAACACAATTTTACCAACCACTTACAGACCACTTACATGCACATGTACAGTATTGTGCAAAAGTCATGCAAACTGCCGTAAATGTGAAACTACACTGAAGCAAGCGTACGTGTTCATTGCACAATTTTATATTTTAACATTTCTTTCACCAGGATTAACGCGTGAGAAATTCGAATTCATGACAAACAGTTTTACAAACATACAGTAAGATGGTTTTGGTAAATACCCTGCCAGAGGCGTCAAAAAGTCAAGATTCTTATATAATAAAAGTCCCCGTCAATCCTGAACTGTCAGCCAGACGCTGACAAGGATGAAATAAACGATTGACTCCTAATTTGTAATACCCTGAATTTCAGCCGTCTCCTCTGGCTCGTTCCTCACGAGAGAGACGTCTGAATTCATTCGACGATAATGCCGTCCAGTGATGTCAAATTGGATTACAATTTTAATTTATGCAAATAAAACTGACATGTCGGCTGTAAAGAGTTTGTTGGGTCACAAAAACAATTGTCAAAATTAAGACCCTACCTATCTACATCCCATTTAATTGCTTCTCAAGTGCCTCTTAAATGTACATGTACAATGTATGCTGTGAAAACCTTTTTGAAGCAACAAATTGTTCAGTAACATTTGAGGCCTTTGTCTCAGTTCCGTTTACCAGTAAAGTCTCTCGATCTGCCATTCGGTTCAAGACAGGGAGAGGACCTTTGTAAATAATGCAGCAGAAAAGTAGAAAAGCATCAAAGGATATTTGGAGAATTTACAAAGAAGTTCGAAGACTCTTTTACAGGAAAGAACAGTTCCTTGAAGAGAGTAGTGACAGTTTTACCACTGAGTGCGAATGAATAATCGATTATCAACACGACTGGTGGCGTGAAAAAGCATACATGTTTACAGGAGTCAGCTGGCCGGTTATTTTGAAGGACACTTTCAATCCATTTCCAGTTGTTTTCCTAATGAATTTAAGGATTTTCTCCTTGTCCCCCCTGACACACCTTACTGTACTGTACCACTTACCTTGACGGTCACCCATCCACTTACTAACCTTGCCCGGTCGGGCTTAACGAGGAACGCCTGGTAGATGTTAATCCTGCGCCACGAAAGCACTTGTTGATTTGAACACATCATTTGTTCTCCAAGTGACTAATCGTCGAACCCAGTCCCTCTCGTTATGTGCGCATGCGTACTACTAACAAAATCGGACTTTGAAACATCTTTCGAAAACAATGTATGGACAACAATAAACCGGGACGAAACTGCATGTAACGCAGATGAAGTTTGTGTTGACTCTGCATTGTTTTATGAAAGCTGCAGCAACTCAAGGGAAGTAAGGAAGCTAAATCCAGAAAAAAATACTTTGTTTCTTGACTTTATTACGGCTCCACTCGTACTTCGAAACAAACTGTGTCAACCGAACTGACTTAGAGTAATCACTGACCTAAAATAAAGTCAAAAGAAAGCGCATCACCTCTAACATTGTATCTAGAAGAAGATTTTTACGATTCAAGAGCTAAATAGTATCTCAGTATTAAAGTAACGAGTGCAAAGGATCTTGGAGTTAAGCTGGCTCCTACTCGTTAGACTCAGCTTTTCCAATGGAATAAAACACTGACCACTGTGTCTAGAAAAAAATTGAAGTGGATCAAAGAAACACTGTATTATATTGTCTTGTTCTCTAATCGAAGAATTCCTCAGAGAATGTGAAAAGACGTAAAAATGGATAAATGATCGAGAACTTACACAGAAATAACTCAAAACGTTATTAACAGTTATGTTTTCACTTTCCAGTTTCCATGCAGAACGTGCCAATAACAAGCAAATTTATTAAAGCCAGTTAACACCCCACTCCAAGCAAACTCATTCCTAACACTATTACCAAATTAATCCAAAACCTAACCCTGCATTTAAAAAAAAACCTAACCATCAACAAGGGCTGCTCACTTACTTTGAAGTCAATAATTTTGGGTGTTTTGAGCTTAAACTTACTAAACAACAGACAAGTATAATGCTTCTTCAATAGTCCTGTCAACTAATTAATCCAAAACCTAACCCTACATTAACAAAAACCCTAACCATCAACAAGGGCTGCTCACTTTGGGTATTTTAAGAGCTACAATCAATAATTTTGGGTGTTTAGGTTTAAGTCACTAAATAACGGACAAATGTAATGCTTAATCCAACATTTAAAAGACTCTAAAAATGTCGAAATGACCTAGCTAATTTTTAAAAATAAAAATGACCTAGGTTGTTTAAAAATAACCTAGGTTGTTTCAAAAAATTAATGACCAAAAATGAGAAATGACCTAGGTTGTTTTAAAAATAACCTACATGTACACTGTAGGTTGTTTCAAAAATGATCAGAAATGAGAAACAACCTACATGTAGGTTGTTTTGTTTAAAAACAACCTACTACATGTAGGTTGTTTTTAAACAAAACCACCTGAATTGAGAAACAACCTACAACATATATATGTACAGTCAATTCAATTTGATTAAAACTCCTCCCAAAGCAAACACTTAAGTTTGTACTTAAAGTATGTAATTTCATTACAGTCCTTCATATTGTATAAAATACATGTATGAACCAATCAAAGATCACTACCAGTTTTTCTGGTAGTGACGTCACTGGATGGCATTCTCGTCGAATGAATTCAGACGTCTCTCTCGGGAGGAATGAACCGGAGGAGACGGCTGAAATTCAGGCTAAATCTGTAACCCCCCCAAAAAAGGATGTAATAAATGACTCCTAATTTATACATGTAATAGCCTAAATTTCAGCCATCTCCTTTGGTTTGTTCCTCCCGAGAGAGACATCTGAATTCATTCAACGATAATGCCGTCCAGTGACATCAAATCGGATTAATATTTTAATTTATGCAAATAACACTGCCACGGCGGCTGTAAAGAGTTTGTTGGATCACAAAACCACAGCTCTTGCCTTGAGAAATTATTTGAGATTATGTCAAAATTAAGACCCTACCTATCTACAATGTACATCCCATTTGCTTCTCAAGTGCCTCTTAAAAATATGCTGTGAAAACCTTTTTGAAGCAACGAATCGTTCAGTAACATTTCAGGCCTTCGTCTCAGTTCCGTATACTAGTGAAGTCTCTCGATCTGCCATTCGGTTAGAGACAGGGAGAGATTACCTTTGTAAATCCATTTCCTAGAATTAGCTGTTAATGAAAATTTAGAAAAAATCCACAACTGGCTCTCTGCCAATAAGCTTTCTCTAAATATAGATACAACTAACTTTGTCATTTTTCAACCCCCACAAAAAATATTACAACACCAGATTACTCTGCAAATAAAAAATAAACAGATACGACAAGAAAAATGCATTAAATACCTAGGAATTTTTATAGATTCACAGTTAAATTGGAAATCTCACATTTTACATGTTTCAAAAAAAAATAAAAGATGCACAGGTATAATCTCTAAAATTCGTTATTTTGTTAGTACAAAAATCCTAACACAACTCTATTATACTTTGATTTACCCTTTTCTAACGTATGTTTTAACTGCATGGGGTAACACCTATCCATCTACTTTAAACCCTCTTGTCATTTTACAGAAAAAAGCCATTAGAATCATAACTTTTTCCAGTTATACTGAACATACATTGTACCAGCCCACTTTTTAAACGTCTTAACATCCTAAAACTTAAAGATCTTGTATTTTTCTATGATGCATTGTTTATGTATGATTTTTCCTCTGGAAAACTTCCTCCAGTGTTTAGGGATTTTTTTTTAAATGTCAATACTGTTCATCAATATAATACCAGGCTAGCTTAAAAAAAATCATTTTATCTTCCTCAAGCAAGAACAAATTATGGCAAGTTCAATATTCGCTTTCAAGGTACCATTGTGTGGAATTCTATTGAAGAAAACCTAAAAAATCATACTCTAAATAGTTTCAAACGACTACTTAAAGAATCTCTCTCTCAGCCTTAACAGGCTAGCAGGAGAAAATGCCGTTTTGCCGTTTTAGTGAAAAAGGTTGACAAGTGGCATTTTTGAAAATACCAGCCTCATATTTTGGCTACTTTTGAATAAAGAAATTGAAGAAAAATGCAGATTTTTTTCAACAAAAACTAAAGAATTTGGGTCTTTCTTCAGGGAGCACATAAATTTATGCTTTCCTTTGCCGTCTGGGAATCCATAAATTTATGCTTTCCTTCATCAGTGTGGAAATCCATAAATTTATGCCTTCCTCGGTAATAGGTAAATTTTAATAATCATATAAGTTGTTACAATTTTCAATTTCTTAACTGAAAACATACATGTCCATGTACTTTAAAAATATATCAAACTAGTAAGAATAAAGGGACCAACTTGAAGAATATTGTGATCTGGAAGGACTTTTTGGTAAATGGCAAAATGGCACTTTTACCTGCTAGGCTGTTCTTACTAGACTATTATATATCTCTACTGTATTCACAAGCTGTTTTTCTATCACTCTACTTAATTGCCCGGTCATTGTCTTGCAAACACTTGTTTGTTTCAGGCTAAATTTGTAACCCCCCCAGGGTAACAACTTGATTGTAATGCCCATGTCCTTCCTCAGTTCAGTTTGTGTAAATGCTGAGGCTATTCTCAAGTTTTTGTAGGCCTGCAAGGTTGTGTTTTCTGGCAGCTAAATCAGCTGATGTTGTTTGTTCCTTAATAGTTAATTCAACAACATGCTCGAAGTCTGCGGTGTTTACTTTTCGGTGCACGAGAATCAATGACTTCCATTTTTTTTGTTTATGTGGGAAAGTATGAAGTACAATGTAATTTCACGCGGAAAAAGCACCTTGTGCTACAGTCAAACCCAAAACTTTTTCACACATGGAAACGATATTGCTGAAGCGACTCAGCAATTGCTGATAGTCAACAGCAATTGCTGTTTTGAAAAACAGCAAACATCAATATGGTTTTGCCGGCAATCAAAATATTGTTTTCTCAAAAACGATATATCGCTTTCTCAAAAACGATATATATCGCTTTTGTAAGTAAAACGGCAATTGCTGATTTACATATTGCTGTTCTTTCCAATTAGTTCGTACATTTGCTGATTCGAGTTATTTCTGTTGTGATGTGTAACAAAAATCATGCCACTGCCCATACTCAGGGTGCCTCAAAAACAGATAAGTCCCGCAAGAACTTCTTGCACTGCAAGAACCCGCAAGAAGTTGATAACCCACTTTTTGCGGCTCAGCCGCAAGAACACACAAAAAGTAAAGAAGTGGATAATCCGCTCTTTGCAGCTCAACCGCAAGAACACTCAACAAGTTAAATAAAGCAAAAAGTTTCAAGTTAATGCAAGAACTTCGAGATGCGAGTACAATGCATAATAAATTGTGCACGCTGCGCTAGCTGGTTTGTGGTTTGTTTACAAGTGTGTACGGCAAATTTATTTAGAAAGACTTTCGGTAATATTTTTGATTAACTTATTTTCAAAGACATTTAGATGTTTTTAACAATTTGCTTTCGTTTATGGTAGTGATATTGATTCTTTCGTTTTGCCAGGTTTCCTTGGTTTTGCAGTTCGATCCGACTTTTTTGATTTGCACGTTTACCAATTATTGTTGAGTCGATCGCAATATGCAAATTACCACTTCTTGTTGACCTTCAAAGTTTTGGGAAGACTATTCAATGATTAAAGCGCATGTAGTTCAAAAGGAGGAAAAGGATTCCACTAACCCAGTACAAGTTTTCTGGTAAGAGTATAGTTTTGCACGTCTCCCATTACATCACATTCTCAGAAAGTGCAGCGATCAAAAATCAGACTGACACGTTCACGCCTGACTAATTGCACGTGGAGAAATTCAGACTCCAACTTCAGATTTTAATTTCGAAAATATGCCCAGCAGCAATCTAAGTTTCAGGAAAATCCATAATATTTTCAAACATGAAAAGGCCATTCTGTGTCGATATGGATACCACTCGTATGGACTAAACAACTCAGAACACTTCACAAAAACGGGTCTGAATTAAAAAGTGCATGTTTCACCCATCCGTCAATCAATCAACAACAACCAGTATAAAAATGTCTCATTTCTGACACAAATACCGCAGGGGCGCAAGTAATTTCCATTTACGCGAACTGACTGATCTGATCCAATGCATTAAAGCTCTTTTAATCCAAAGGGAATTGCACTTTCCCAGTAGAAGTTTTCTGGTAAGAGTATAGAAGTTTTTGCACATCTTTCAATATGACAAACTTTGCTTCAAAACTCTGACATGTTCACACCTAACTGATTGCACATGGAAATTCAGACTCCAAGAATAATACGCAACCATTTACGAAGATTTCTGCCGAACCTCTTAATACTTTGCAGTAACAAGACAAGGATCTGCCGTAAATGTGAAACAACACTGAAGCAAAAGTTTATTTGGTGTATATGCTTTACGCTCAGCGAGTGAGTCAAGCTTTAAAGCGGGCCACGCACCGTCGGTCTGGGAACTATGCGAGCAGCCGTTGTTTTGTTTATTTTATGGCTCACAATATTTCAATAACTGCATGGTTCGAATTTACTTGAAAACTTTATGAAATGACTTTTACAAAGATTTGGAAGGCTGATGGATCTGAATATTATTGTGGATATACGGATAATGTTTACAAAATTGAACACTTCCGAAGTTGGGATGTGCGATTTATAGTAACGCAGTCCTTTTGTTTATTACCCTTCCGGCCTTCGATACGATGTCTGTACATTCTATAAAACAGCAAATTGCTGTGCAGCAATTGCTGTTTCAATAACAGCAAAACGACATATCGTTTCTGGGAAACAGCAATATCGTTTTTGAGAAACAGCAATATCGTTTCTGCCAACAGCAATATCGCTAAATGTTAACCACAGCAATATTGTGAAAAAGTTTTGGGCTTGACTGACAGTAAGTGTAAAAGTAATGTTAATTTAACTTACCGGTAGTCGGTATAGTAATTACCGTATTTCCTCGATTATTAAACTTAAAGCTTATTTCATGTTTAAAATAACATACAAAAATGATTTGGACTCAGCGCAATTCCGACACAAGAACAACTTAATTCATGGAACTCAATGGCAAATATGGAAGGGAAAGTTTAGTTTACGATGAAGTTTGAAGTCACAATCATAGCACGCCAAACTACTCTCAAAACTCCTAAATAACTATGACACATCAATGGAACAATCAACACTCACCTTGAACTTTTCTAGACCTTCTTTGTAAGTTTTTCTCTCAAATTTTGCCCCGGCACTCAAACGTACGCCGAAATAACTCATACGCGTCCGCCATCTTGAAATCCGAGTCTGCAAGCAGAGCGACCAGCAGTCTGTTGTTTTTCATTCCTCGCGCGTTTATCAATTCCACAGCGACCCCAGTTAAAGTGAGAGAAAGCTTTTACTAATTACATACATACATACATAATGCTTTTATTTGGATCATGCTTGTTCCAAATAACGTTAGTGTTGCCATAATTTAAAAATATTACAATAATTTACAATCGGCTTTTTTACAATAACTAGAAAAAGTTGCAAAATTTACCACCATATTCCAATCACGTCATCCTCAGTGTTGCCATCCTTGGATCTTTTAAAATCTGAGCGGTCGTCGTAGTTAAATGACATATGTTGGTCGTTCTAGCCAGCCAGCCAGTCAAAACAGTCCTCAGAGGTGGTGGGTGTCTCGCGTACAACCCCTCCCCGGCCAGCCAAAAAGGTGGTGGGTCTCGGGTACAATCCCTCAGTCACCAGCCAAAAAGGTCAGTGGTGGGTCTCGGGTACAACCCCCTCTCTCACCAGCCCCCAAATGGTGGTGGGTCTCGGGTACAACCTCCCTACCCCACTATCCAAAAAGGTTGGTGGTGGCGGTTCATACCCCACCCCCTAAAATTGGGTCCCTAGCCAGGACCATTGTTTTGACCTCCTCCCTAATGTTGAACGTTAGGGAAACCACGCCGGGATAGCATCCTCTCCAACTTCGTCTTCAACACCAGTAACACATGTGCCCTTAACTAAGAAGCTTTCCATACTCGTCCTCGTCAAAAAAACAAGAATTGGGCCATACCATTTAAAATCCGCTCCCCCGCTATTGAGGGGTTCACTTCTGGGGCCCCTGTGATAGAAAACATATAAGCAAATACCGTGGACAAACATCCTGCAAAAACACGTTGGATCCGAAGTGAGGACCTACATTGTATGCAGCCAAAAATAAAAACAATAACGAATGAAAAGTTCGAGCTGATATACAACGTAAAAATCTAACACAAAGCTAACCGTAGTGCTTTGTGTTATATTTTTACGTTGTATATCAGCTGTGCTGTAGTCTTCGGACTTTTCATTCGCCCCTGTGATAGATTGGTAGGAATACCCTCTTGGATACTGTCATATTTAGCCCCCCTTGGAAAAGAGCATGGAAGGCCCTCCGGATATTGCCGAACCCCCCTTTCATTTCGTGTTTTTTAACCGGCTGCCCCCTCTCCCTTCAATAGGCAAGTGTGTTGCACACCCCCCTGAATAGGGGGAGAGCGGTTTTTAAATGGAATGGCCCATTTTCTTTTTCCCTTCCCGGCATGCCGTTCAAAATAACTTTTCCACAGGCCCTATCTACTTGCAACATCCCGCGAGTTTTCCCACGCCGGATTTTGGCGCGAAGATACGTCTATTCGCAAAAACACAACGAACCCTAAACTAAGTAGAAAACGTGTGAACCGTTTCTGCCGTTCGCACTTACCTGATCTATTACATGGTATATTTTATACAGTACAAAACATTTTGCAGCTAGCATCTTTTATGAAGCGAAGCCGACAAGACCCTGGGAACAAGTCATACCCAGGGGTTTCTATGCGCCTTGAAAAATCCAAGATGGTGCGTAAGTCATGGAGTAAAACAAATCAAAGGCTTCTTGATAATGAATGAGTGAGGACAATAAGAAGTGGATAGAACAAAACAGTAACCACAAAGTCGAAGAAGCAAGCTGAACTCAGTTATTGTGAAGATATAATATTTATTAGTATATACAACACGGAAACCTACGTAGATCATGTAATTTGATTGGCTCGCTATCTCGGAATAATTAACAATTAGACCAGCAGCCCTATAAATGGGCTACGAGTCAATAGCTATTTAACTCGTAGCCCATGAGGGCGAGAGTTCTAATTGTTTTAGTATAAACTAATTAGTCGGACAGTAGAAAATAATAGAAAGAAACAAATTGAAGTTGAAGTTGAATATTTTTTATTTAATTCGTGAAAATGCGTGCGGTTTTTCTCTACCATGGGCTATCACAAATAGACCTATAGTAGCGTAGCCAATCAGAATGTAGGATTTGTAATAGTCCACTAGTTGGTTTATACTAATGAGCAATATCCACCTTACCAAACTCGGGATAATTTTGAAACAAAATGGAAGGTGTAAATTCACGTTTCGCGATTGATTCCGATGCGGAAATTTTAGAAATTCAACAAAATGCAGTACCCAAAAGCAGGTTCCCGTGTTGTATATACTAAAAGAATTATTCACCTCACGCTCAGTTGATATTCGTCTCGGGGAATATTCACCAATATCGACTTCGCCGAATAATTGTTAATTATAACTCGTGACGTAACCAGAAGGCAGAATGATTTGTGACTACTAAACATTTGTATATAAAATACTTTATGCAATGTAAATATCAAAGCAAACAATCCAACAAGCTTATTAATAGACCAATTTATTAGCCTGTACATTGTCATTTGTTGTCCCAATTCAGGTCATGTGACAGCTCTCCAGGGGAATGCGTACATTTCCTCTTGGGATACACAAAAACAAGAAAACTACTCAAGGTAAAAGTCATGTGACCTGAATTGGGAAAACAAAATAATTTACTAAATCAGTCAGTGGTCATGCAGATTTGGAAGGCCTGAAACTATATTGTATGGAAACGTCTATAGTTTGTATGGAAACGTCGAATTGAATAATGTACAGTTGAGTTTAATACGTTACTTTATTAAGCTTATTTAATTATTTTCTAAAACAAAGTACTTGTTTAAAAGGGGCAGCTGCCTTGAATATTTACCGGCCATAGAACATAACAAAAGGGGGTAGGCTATGTATAACTATATTCTGTGAGGTCCTTACCAACCAACAATTCATTCAACCATTGTCATTACTTTGAAGTGAATGATTATGTGAAATACATGTACATATTCAGGGTTGATTGGGTCACCTGTGGCACGCGGTCAAAATGGGGCGAGGACCATTTTGACCGCGTGCCACAGGTGACCCAATCCGAAAAGAAACGACCGAAAAAAATTACAGGAAAGCCGGCAAGCAGGCTATCTTTAGACTTCACTGATTTTTGCCTCAAGTGGTGTATTGTTTTGTATTAGCCAGTCTTTGACATTTCGGTCTGAAGTGTAATTATAGTGACCTAGCTACTATGTGATTCAGGACCTCCTGTGGACAAACATTTAATTAGAGTAGCAACACATATCTGCCGATGGGTAAATAAAACAAAGATGTGTCTCTGTTAGCTGAAGCTATGAAAATGATATGGGACATTACTGGCTCTGCAAATGTCTGAATACGTCGACATTCAGTCAGTGGCAGCACACACGCAAATGAGAAGCCAATAATTACTCGGGCTGCCTGTGGCAGCGCCGAGTCTTAAAATGCAAGTCGTTATTATTATTATTTTTTTTGGTCCATGTCAGACGGCTTCTGCGCATGCGTTAAAGGTCAAATTCAAACCAATCAGATTGCACTGTGCTGGTCACGCAACAATCGCCAGGTTAAATGTATTTACATAAGTGAATACAGTAAATCAAAATGGTCGACCCGCGAGGGCGAAAGCCTTCCAACAGGCTCAGGATATTTCAACTGGCGCTCTTGTTGACCATAAAAATACATGAACAACCAGGAGCCGTAATACATTCGATCAGCGCTGTTTGGACAGATCCAATGTATATTTAGAAACGTAAGCGAAATACAATATCCAAACACGTTTGGATATCAACGGGTATCGAATTATAATCAAAGGTTAGATCTCGTCAGGCGCGCTCAGATAAGAAAGTTCAAAGCACTCAGACTAGGCGAGACAAGGAGATATCAATTTCAATGAGTCATTGTCAGAAATCTATTCCATCGTGGGCAATTATGCAATACAACCTAAATTGTACAGCTAAGGCATGTTTTACGACAGAATAACCAGAGTCTTTCTACTGGATTGAGAGCTCGAGACATTATACATGTCTGCTAATATGGGGAAAACTGAAACAAAAATGAACTTTGACGGCAGAAACCCTCATTGAGCCAAGCGGAATATTTACATGATCCGCTAAGATTTTTACAAATCTTAGTTCAGTGTATGCCAACTGAAATGCTGTGCTCGTTTTCTGGTAACGGTTCAGTGGGGAAACTACACGAACAAGAAGCATGAACTGCCAGCAACGAGAGAGGAAAAAGTATTTGAAATGCACAGCGCTAGCTGAAATAGGGCATATATATAATATCTGAGACGTTAAATTACGTTACTGTGAAGAGGATCAAAATTCAGGTTGTGTAGCTTGAGACTGTCTTCTGCCGTGACTCGTGAGAGAAATTGGAAAAGATCTAGCTGTTTCATTCAGACACTGGCAAATTTATTGAAAGCTACGGGCTTACTTTATGAGATTATTATTCATTGTGGAATGAAAGGAAACAGTTCAATCTCATGTGGCCCGAGTGAAAGCCCAGATGGGCTCTTGTTATTTATAGAGTGGTCTTGCGTATCATAGATGTCAAAACAGAATTGAGAGAACGGCTCGTAAGAAAACCAATGGCCCATTACCAACGCAAGTGATAAATATGTTAAAACAACGTACTAACGTGAACAGCATTTCTGTATTTCGAATTCAGTTGTTACTAATGTTATAGCAATAAAATAGATTAATAAACCACAAATGTCACAATTGAAAGTGAAGGAAGGATCGAGATGTTTCGTTAGATTAACTTTGTTTATCAACACTGTAGAATACAGCAGCGTTGTTTTGACTCGTTTCGACTCATTTAAGAATCGTGACAATGGTAGTTCATCCTTAGAGCAAACCGATTTCTTTAGCCTTCATAGTTGTACTAAATATAACTGAGTTTGTTTTTCAGTTGTTGAATACTTGGAATTTTTTCTCACTACAAAGCCTCATCTTGTGAAAACTGCTGCAAAATACTCAGGACAAACTTTGCTGAACAACAGAACGAATCCAATTTAAAATTATGCTTAAACGTTATTATAAATCATAGAAGAACTGTTTGGCTTCAGTGTGCTATTTATGTCTTATTCTAATTCTAACCCTTCAAAGGAATTCCACGTGCCACTTCCTGCTGTCAAGTTATTTTTCCTTTGTCAGTATTCTGAGAAACACAGGAAGTTGATTGACCTCTTGCTCTTGTCACATTTGCATATTATCTGTGTTATGTTTTCCGGGGGACTGACGCACATCACATGAATAGTCTCTCTCTCTTCTCTTCATAACAAGTTTTAACTATGAGCAATTTACTTAATACGTTAGAAATTAAGTTGTTTCAAACACCATCAGAAAGCTTTCTTGGAGTCCCAGACCTTTCTTAGATCGCTCGAAAAGCGCGACACCACTGAAAGTGGGTCTAAGCGGATTCAGTGGTGATTTAGTACAGTCATTGTAGCCAAAGTATAGCAAATGTTCAGTCAATCAGGTCTACGGATATTTAAACGAAACGTTCAAGCTATTTCTTGTAATCTAAATCACCATCTTTACTTTAACTTTGAAAGTTACTCGTCACAACCTAACTAATCTAATACTAATGGTTCTTTCAAAAGAGCTGTTAATTAATTTACCCCTCCTGAAAGCAACTTTGTAATCAATAGTGTCCATGGTAACTAGAGATCCACACGCCTATATCACGTGTTGTTCAGAAGTTATAACGAAGTGCATATCGTCGTTGTGACACAGTTCTGGGGAAGACGCTGACATCGAAACAACGCAAAGAAAAGATGGAGTTTAAAAAGCTCATTAGGGAATTTTCGGTCAAGTTACAGTGCGCAATATGCGTAGAGATAGTTACGGCACCTAAAACTCTACCATGCTTGCACAGTTATTGCGAAAATTGTATAACAAGCTGGTGGAGGAGGTGCCAAGAAAACAACCAGCCCTTCCAATGTCCGGAGTGCCGCTCCGCAATAGAGCTACCGAATGGAATATCACATCTTCCATCATCATTCTACCTTGATGGCATGCTAGAGCTCTTTACAGCCTTTACTGCAACGGTTTCCAGTCAAGAAAACCAAAGAACAGTGTGTGGCTGCTGCGAGAAAGCAAGCGTCGTTGCTGCATTTTGTTCTAATTGCAGTGACCTTCTATGCGCACCATGCGTCGAAATACACAGACAAATCAAAGTCTTTCGTGACCATCGAATTGTTTTGCTACGTGAATTCCAGTCCGTTGATGTTCAAGATTTCTTACAACGACCCATGTACTGTAAGGAAGAAAATCATGAACACAACCGACTGGAATACTTTTGTAAAACAGAAACATGCCGCAAGTGTGTGTGTCAAAAGTGTGTGAGCCTGAAAGACATGCACAAGGAACACGATTACACCAGTATCGAAAAGGCAGCGGAAGAAACGAAAGCAGCTATGATGGAACAAGCTGAGCGGGTAAAGAAAGCTGTTACATCTTGTCATGCTCTACTGAACAGTTCACAAAACGAGTTAGCAGATACACGAAAAGAATTAGACTTGGCTCGACGCGAAGTGCACGAGAGCGTTGAAACTGCAATTCAAAAGTTGAGAAAACACGAAGCTGAAGTGATGGCAAAGATAGACTTAGTAGAGAACAAACAAGTAACCTCCCAAAAAGTCCTGCAAGACGATTTGGAGCTGAAAATTGGCCAACTGACAAGTTATGTGGACCACGTAGATGGCATAATTAACAGAAACCTGAAAACCGAGGTTTTGCAAACCCAATCGACTACCGTTCAGCGTGCACAAGAACTGCTGGTCACACATCAGAATGAAAAACCACAACTACGAGAAAGTCCATCAGTGTATTACAAGACGAGTGACAACGTTCATGAAGCTCTAAATGTTGGCAAGTTGGTGATTTCAAGCTGTGCAGGTAACTAATCGTTTTACCTTGTTCTTGTTTTTGTAGCAAAATATCCAACGATGTTAAATTAAATTATTTTCTTCATTACTTTACAACTCTCTACCGATATTAACATATATCAATATTTGAATATCCTCCTAATTTCTTAATATTTTCTATTTATTTAATATTTCCGCCTCATATTTAATAAAGAAAGGTTGAAATGGGTTAACACTGCTGAAAATTGCTTCGACGTAGTTTCAGTTTTTGTTCGTGCGCTGCCTACCCGCCACGTAATAGCACTTTCCAACAAAGAGCGCGCACTCAAAACTGCTTCAATTTTTCTTATGAACGCTTGACCGTGAATAAACGAAAGCAAGGATTATTTGTATTTGTATGTAGATTATTAAATGGGAAGTTGTGATACGGATTTCTCGTGAACATTTGCATTTTGTAAAACAATTCTAACTCGTGTATTTTACAAAGAGTACAAATTTATTTTGCTGTACGGGCTCGCGCAATAGACGCGTTCACGGTTTCTTTGAACTTTTGATATACAGCTATTTCAATTAATGTTGTCTGGGAGATAGGGAATATGACATTGGGGAATATTGCATTTTTTAAATGTCAGACGGCTGTTCACAGACTAAAAATGGATAAATAAACCGTAAGCTAAGTCGACTAAGTCTTCCATGTCGTATAACTCGTAACCATAATTCATTAAATACCCTAATACCCTATTCCCTAATGCCCTATTCCCCATCTCCCAGACAACATTAATTGAAATAGCTGTATATGTATAACAGCAAAACCGTCGATACTGCTGAAAAGAGCCACCATCTCGAAGTTAGTCAAAATCCCCAATTTGAGAGATATATCTTGAAGAGGAGGAAAGTTATAGGTCCGCAAACTCGGAAAATTTTGGAAAATGATACAGACGTTTGTATGGAAATTTTGATGGTGGGCAAGTTTGTGATATTTTTCAATGTTTTGCCAATGCTATAGGGGCCCTTTTAACCCTTGTCCTTCCGAGCTTTTAAAGGAGGACTGAAGCCTAAAATCAGCTTCAGCTCAATGAGTAGATCCAGTAAACATGAAAAGACTAATACCAAAATGTATTTTACTGTATTTTGCGTGAAAGGAAAGAAAATATGCAAATCTTCCTCCCAACCGCCGCTAAGTACAGACGGCTCAATTCCTGTAATCTGACGTACGATAAGGGGAATCAATTAGTTTTGTTATGTTGTTCTCGGCTTTGAATAGATCGACTAACGACTCACAATTGCGCACTATTGTGCTTTCTTTGTGCTGAAGGTGTGGTTGTTTTTCCTTGGTGTGCATGACGTACGATACAGGCAAAAAAAGCACTGAATTGAGCCGCCACACAAACTAGCTATATCAGCAGAGAATCGGCTATTTTTCGACCTGCAAAACGTAATTTTCTCTTTTTAGACGGGAACCACAAAGAAATAAAATAGCACAACGTATTTCTCTTGAATACAAGTTTGCATAGTCGTCGGATTGATTTAGGGTTCAGTTGACCCGTACACAATCTAGTGCGTTTTGGGTTTTCACCAAATATACTTTACATGGCGTGAACGCGATGGTAAATAGCTAATAATTAATAATGAGATAGTTCAGTTACTAAGAGTTGGAAGCAATACAAACATTACAGAGCAGATTTCGTACCGTGCTGTACTGTTAGTCTGTGATTTGATTGGATCAGCAGGACAAAAACAATGGGAAACCATTTCAACGTCACGGCATGCTATTATATTTTTGATGGGGGGGGGGGGGGGGCTACTGTAAGGGCCTTATTGACAGAGATCCAATAGAGTCAGTTCAAGTTAAGTTTTGCAAATGGCTCCTAGGAGTAAATAGGAATGCTACGAATAATGCTTGTCGTGCTGAACTAGGCAGACTCCCACTTAAAGGCGAAGCGATATTCCGACGCATTAAATATTGGCTAAAACTGGAAAATGTGGATAATACAAAATTGGCAACCGAGGCCTACGCTGACTCCAGACTCTCACTCAAGCCCATGGTCTGGTGCCAAAAGATAAGAAGCATAATGTCACCTCGGCTTTGGCAATCTGTGGCTAGACCAGAATAATATAACCAATTACACAGCACTCCTTATTTTAGCAAACTAAAACAAAGGCTACGAGATGTTGAATACCAAAACTGGTACAGCGAGATCCATAATGACTCAAATAAGTTAAGAACATACAAAATATTCAAGAAATCTTACGAATTCGAAAATTACTTAAAGGAAGTATACAATGTAAAGCACAGCATAGCACTAAGAAAGCTAAGAATAAGCAACCATTTCTGCCTCTCGGAGATGGAGGATGAAACCCACTTAAGCTTTGTTTTGAAGTGCAAGAAATAAGAAAACCTAAGGAAGGAATTCTAAGCTTCACTCAAGAATAAATTTAATATAGATGCGGCACACCGATCTGAAAATAGCCAAGAGCCTAACCTATTATGCACAATCATGAACCCTGACAGTAGAATTTCTAGTCTTTCAGCCAAATTCATTTATAACTGCTTCAACATCAGAGCTGGAGCTCTAACGCAGTGATGCCTGTTCCCACTAACAGAGAAGTACAAAACCTAATTGAACTGAAATTTATTGAAATTTATTGGACCCATGTCGAAGTACTTGCACGTACAAAACACCAATACAAATGTGTGTGTCTGTAGTCAGTGCTGTAGTTTGTCATACGAAATCTGCTCTACTCAAGCATGTTAAGGCCTGGTTCAGGGGTCAAATTTCGGGTAAAAACTGTTTTCCTTATTTCAGCACAGCCCAGTATGGTAAGTACGCCAAGTTTCTCACGATAATAGGTTTGTGTGTAGTAAAACGTGTCACGTGGTATGTTACGTGACTTTGAACACGAAATCAGTAAATCAAAAACGCGGCTCCGAGTTTGAAACAGCTAGGATGATGAGTGGATGTGTTTAGTAAAGGTTGAAGCCCTTTACCTAAATCAACTTAGAAAATATGACTACAATGTTTCATTAATGAGTAATTAAGGCGAAAATATGCAAAACAGGTCACGTGACTTTTTGTACCCTCAATATCTCCTTATCTTTACGTGATAGTCATGTTTTGTAAGTGTGGTCTGAAACACTTCCGGAGGAGTAATGTTTTAGAAGGGTTACTTTATATTCATATGTTATCGTCGCAGCCGCATTTCACTTAAACGATCATATATAATTATGACGTCATCGGTCACGTGATACGACAACCATCCACTTAACAAATTTAAGGAAGTGCATATTAGTATTATGGTGTAATTAGATTTTGTTTAAACTGTTATTTATGTCAGAAAACATTAATTAACGTAAATCTATTTCCGTTAAATGAACCAGGCCTTAACATGCTTGAGTAGCGCCCCTAAATGTACAGCACCCCAGGGGTCTCGTAAATTTACTTCAGTTATTTGATGCAACACCCGTAAGTTACGGGACACTGGTTAATTATTATACTCGTAAGTGTTACGAACGTTTTATGCAACCGGAATACGATACGTTGTTCAAAGGGTGGATCCGGCCGGGGGCTATACGACTATACGCCCGAAAGGGGTACATTTTCAGGTTGGAAGTAAGTAAAAGGGATAGGAATTTCACGAGTTGAAGTATAGAAAAGGGTAGGGAAAACTCTGTCATTTATATTAGGTATTTAAAAGGCCTTTCAAAATATCTCGAACAGACGCAGCTAACGGCTGATTCTCAAGTAAAAAGTTTAGTAAAGGTATACGAAAGGGTTACCTTTTCTGTCAAAAATGGTATCTAAAAGGCTAAGGGCGGAGACTCCCCGAATACAACTTTGTTGAGTGGGTGGATAACGCTATTCATCGAATAAAGCCCTATCTAGTGAATAAGTATTAACCTAACTAGATTATTGTATCCACTGGATAGGGATTTATCAGGTGGATAGCGTTATCCACCCTTTCAACACCTGGAGTACGAGCGCATCACATTAAATAAAAGGGTTTTTGTGTGTTTGGCGAAAAAATACGAAAATATGCAAAAATACCTCGAGGTTGTTGTTCAAGGCAACAATTGATTTGTTTTATGAAACCCAGTTAAGTGCTGACTGACTGTATTGACAGAATGTTGTACAAGCTTGTTTTACACTGAACTATTTATTGTCCTCGACTGTTGTAAATCAACCTAAACGTGTAGTACAATACAAGGGACACGAAAATCAAGAGAGCGATTCGGTAGCGCGCGACATTATACGAAAATCGGGTATTTTTTTAACACACCTTTTAGTTTTGTAACGAGTATACTTGCTAACGTTTCTATAAATACAGCTCATTAAACTGTTATATCGTAACGAGTCGATTTAGCGCCCTGTATCAAATGAGCGCCCCATTTAATACTTGGTTTTCCTTTTCCACATCTAACCGCCTCAGTATTCCAATAACGCCCCTATTTCATTTTCCATATAGTCGGCAATCAAGCTACAGTTGTACAGTTTTAAAACTGTATCTATACCGCAGTATGTAATCTTTATCGCAGCCGTACTTAGGATCGTCACGCAACGTACCCTAGTATACCGTTTGGACAGTTATTTGTTACGCCAACAAGATACTGGCGGGTGAACCCGGATTTGATTTAGAAAATTTAAATATTATCTGATTGTTTTCACATCTCGAAATAATAGCTGTTGTCGCAGAATTAACAGAAAACCGTGTTTTTATTACTGACAATGACTCACGAAATCGATATCTGCCTGTCTCGCCTAGTCTGAGAGCTTTGAACTTTCTTATCTGAGCTCGCCTGACGAAATCTAACCTTTGATTATAATCGGATACCCGGGGCCGAACCCCTTGTTCCCCTCTAGTTTTCCTAACCACAAACCATGTCGACTTTAATTACTTCTGTCGAAAACTTTCAGCAGATTCGATATTTTGTCGGGTCAAATATTTTAACAGACATTGCTGAGCACCTATCACCATTTCACGATGATTAGGCTACGAGGTGGATTATCAAAGGCTTCAAAGTGGGGCTGAATGGGGGGGGGGGGGGGGGGGGGTACCAATATCAGTTAACAGCTAAATTTTTAGCTATTTATCAGTTATCAGTTAAATTTTGCTGTTATCAGTTAAGTTATATAAAAAGACTACCCTAACCTGATTTGAATACATATTTGCTGGTATGAAATGAATAATAACCGCTAATTCAACATCAAACACTACATTTTGTCTATTCAATAGATTTTTCTAGTATCAGATAACTCTGATGTGTCATGTTTAATATTTGACTATTATCAACTGGATCAAATCTGTCGAAAACCATCCGAAAAGCCAATAATAGCATGTGAGATTACGTCATTTTAATAAAAAATAATGAAATATCAGGTAACAGCTATCTCACAAATATCAGCTAACAGCTAAAAAAAGGTAAAATTCTCAGTTAACAGTAATATTTTTGGCCATTTCTCAGTTATCAGTTAACCCCATTCAGCCCCTCTTCAAGAGGTCAAGTCACCGCGGAATCACTGCTGTTTCGAAAATCTTGTTCCCGGTGATTCGCCACCTGGCTCAAATCAACGCTACAATATAGAAATCGCAGAAAAATAAATCGCCATTGTGAACTCGCTTTTAGGGTGATTTGGATCGAGTTGTTATGTTTTACTAATCAAAAGTAACTTGAAAATGTCGATAGTTTCTATTTTATACGATAAGCAATTCTTTTTACAAAATATATATTTTGTTATCCCGTCTATGTATAATATATTCTAAACCACAAAAATATTTTTTTATAATATAATGGTTGAAAAGTCGAGGTAATTTCCAATTATCAAGCAAAAACCGGATCGAAGTCCACCAATCAGATTACAGATGTAAGATACCCTTTAACTGCAACGTAAAGCACGTTTCCTCACGCGTCCGAGGATGCCTCCTGCGTTGTGATTGGTGCACTTTCCTGTGTTGTGATTGGTTCACTTTTCTTACTTAAGCTCAACTTCACCAAAGAAACGAAAAGGAAACGTTGGAGTTCTTCACAGAACCTGATTCTGTGTTTAGAAAGAACAAAATCTCTTGAAAAGGACGTCTGTAGGTCCACAAAATTAACAGGAAGTGTTCGTGATGAAGATAGAATAGTTTCTTCATTCAGTTTATTGGGTGAAAACGGAGATTATCAAACAAGGAATACGACAAACAGACAATGTGCAGGTTTATACTTTACAGGCGCGGGTAAGCCTTTTTTATTGAAGTTGCTTTTACTGTTTTTTTTAGAACTCCTTTAATTTTCTTTGTAAACTGCTTCGGTTATTTTTCTAATCATTCTCTACTGCTGAGAGCGATATATCAACTGAAAAATCTCTCCTACTCGTATTGTAATCATAATTATTTCGGTGTTCTAGCAAAGCCAAATGTCAGCCTGCTCAGCCCTGAATCAGTTTGTCTGCCGTATTGAAAATAATCTTCATCTTGAAAACTTGGTTGAGAACTGTAAAAACACTAGGTTGTGTGTAGAAATACTACCTCAGCCTAATTAATAAGAACTCTTCATGTAATATATATTAAGTGTGTGTAATATAAACTTCATTTCAGTTTAATTCTGTCTTTATTTCTCTCTTCTCAACTAACGGTTTGTGTTGTGTTTTCTCTTCACAGTCGACCCTCGTCGCAGCACAGTTCAAGTAGAAAATGTTTTTCTTGGAATACAACTAAGAATATTAACAAGGAACAGAATGGGAGAATTGTGCTTTTGTCCTGAGGAATCACTACGTGTTAAAATGGAGGATAATGAAGGACGGCAAATAGACGTAAAGATTGTTTATAATGAAAAGGAAAACGGCAATAACATTGTACATAAAAAAACAGTGAAGGAAGGACAGTACAGAATAACAACAACATTTGAAGGACACGACATTGATGAGAGAATTGTAAATATTATCAGTGAATTGAAACCTGTTAAAACATTTGGTTCTCCTGGTAAAGGAAGAGGACAGTTTATTTACCCATGGGGCATAACAGTGAATGAACAGCAGTGTGTTCTCATAGCGGACACCGGTAACCACCGAGTTCAAGTATTTAATAGCAGTGGAGAATATCAACGCGAACTTGGTGGTGAGGGAAGCAAAAAAGGACAAATGAAAACACCTTACGGAGTCACAGTAGATAAATACAATAATAATATTATTGTTAGTGACTCGGGTAATGACAGGGTTCAAGTGTTTTCAGTAGATGGAGTGTTTATTCGTAGTATTGGTGAGGGGAGAGTTGAGAGTCCTTGTGGAGTATGTGTTTGTAACCAGGGTAATGTTGTGGTGTGTAGTCGTGGAGATAAGCGAGGGGTAAAGATGTTTAGTAGAGATGGAGTGTTTATTAGAGAGTTTGGTAACCAATATACAGCCCCATACTATATAACATACACTAACGGTACATATTTTGTATCGTATCCTGGTGAACATTGTATACGTGTGTTTGCCGATGATAATGGACAATTCGTTCGTCAGTTCGGTTCACCTGGACAAGGTAATGGTCAGTTTAATTATCCCCGTGGCCTTACAGTGTATGGACACAGTTATCTACTGGTCTGTGACTCTGGTAATCATCGTGTTCAGGTGCTAACACAGGAAGGTGAATGTGTGAGTACATTCGGTAGTGTAGGTTGTAATCTTGGTGAGATGTTGTATCCAGTAGACCTGACAGTTCTCCCTGATGGTCGTACTGTGATGGTGACAGAATACAACGATCGTGTTCATGTATGGCGTTAGTGTAGAACTGAATCCACTCTACTCTATCAACACACAATATCTACAACCTTCAACACGTAAGTACAACATCTACAACTGTTCCTATTTATCACAACTATTCTTTTTTTGGCATTTTTACGAGTTAGATTTTTTTCTCCGATAAAACTCGCGCGTTATTTTTTATTGTTTTCTGTACAATGTTTAGTTTTAAATGTTTGCTTCCCTCCTTATTATAACTTTTCGTTCTTATTCTTTTATAATAGAAAGCAGGTTTTATTATTGATGCATTTTTCATTATTTTACTGAAACAACCAAGTTTTTTTGCCGTGTAAATCATTAAATGGGAGCTTACTATTTGTAAACTTCACTACTGATTTTTTAGTGATTATCGGTTTAATGTTTTCCCTGTAAATTATTTCCGTTAAGTTTTAGAACTAATTAAGCTTGACTTTACTAAAACCGTTCAGTTTATGAGATACAAATACAAAATTAATTTAGTTGTAGTTTCTTTGTAAAATTAATGTCAGCTAAGTTTTATTCACATAACTGTTTCAGTGTCTGAACAGATAAGCAATGATATTGATAAAGTGGTTCGTTTTATTTGTAGTTGTCAAATGTTTTCGGTGGTAAACACATTAAATTCTTTTGATTGTTTCTTTGCTGCACATATCTTAAATTCAGAGCCTTAACTTTAAACCTTTATTCATTTGATCGAGAATTCTTCTCAGACCAGTAAATGGCTTATTCCATACACTGTCTTTCTGGCGAACCAATTCTCCATTGTTGTCATGTTCATCAGGATATTTAAACATGCTGTTAGTGTACTTATCTTGTATGTTGTTGAATGTCTTCCTGTATATAGAGTGGTGTGTACATATATTGCAGTTTAGTGTCAGTTGATGGGGTATTTGAACTAATGTAGTTTTTGTATGTCTTTTAAACAAAAACATGCAGCAATTTCATAAAATGTTTAGAAATAAATCCAAAAGTAAAATGTATTTTCCAGCCTGTGATAATCCTCATTATTATGCTATTTCCTCATGTTTTGGTATTTTTTTATCAATTTAAAGTTTTAGCAATTAAATCGCTCTATTTCGTTATGCACCTATCAATGTTAAGCCCGAGGGGATGGGGTGCAAGGGATTGGACATTTTCTCCCATAAAATGTCAAATTCCCCATCCTCGGGACAACACGTTCAGTCAAAAATATCTACTTTATCTTCTTCTTGTTTCCTATAAATAACCCCACCTTGGGGCAGGCAGCTTGTGTTAAAATCCCTGCCCGTCAAATCCCCACCCCTTGCCCCCCCCCCCCCCCCCTCGGGTTTAACATTGATAGGTGCATTACACTTGAATCTCGTTATTTGAGGAATATTATTGCTTTTGTCTACTGTGACTCAGTTCTTCATGTATGTATAGACAAGATTTTGAATGCATTAGTCTGCAGACGCATACCACTGTACTGCTCAAAACTTTTGTTTTCCTAAAATAAAATTTCCAGTCATCTGGTTAGTTACTTTGTTTTAGTGATAAATCTTCCCGTAAATTTGTTTTATCACTAAGGATAATATGATATGGTTATTTCAGGTATTTCTTCAAACCTCGAAAATTTTCAAACGAAAATGCATTATTTCTATGGGTTTCTATTGAATTTATCAGTTTCAACCAATGACATTACGAGAAAGAATAATAGAAAGATTACATTACTTGCCGTTCAACACTACAGTTCCTAATCCGGATCATTTCTTAATTATCTAAATGATCCTGTCAATAAAAATGTAAGGTCATCCCAATAACATCAGGGTTCCACTGTCAACATTGTTCAATGTTGCAGTACCAAAACGAAAAATCCTTCTTGGTCAGTGCAATATCAGGGTTTATTTTCTTGCATATGTGCGAGAACCCCCAACCGACCCATTTTTTTTAAAGGTCCCGCAAAAATGCAAGGTTTAAGACCAACCCAATGATTGAAGAATATTTGTTTGTCAATCTAGAACTGGTAGAGGAAAAAGTAGTTGAGGAATACATGAACATTTTTATGCGAGTCTTCAAGCAGACTTGGTTCCAGATCTCCTAACGGTTTTTGTGTTTGATCACGAGCCAGAGGGAGATGGTAAACAAAACATTTTATTGGGATGGCCTAATTGAACAAAATAAATATGTATATTTGTTAAAAAGAGGAATAAAATTTATATTGTTGTACATTTACTTCTGTATCAATTTGTTGTTTTACAATAAACAAAATGGATTATAGCAGTTGTTGGTAAGATTAAGACATGAGTTTGGTGATCTGTTATGATTATGGATTCCTTTAAAAAATGTG